>JAEQBA010001737.1:0-153727 GCA_019434445.1 Phalangium opilio
TTGTTATGAGCTTACAAAACTATAAGCCTAAACAATCAATCAAATATTGACAGGTTGAGAAAAAAAGAGGGGAGTACGTAAACCCGGTCCACGCCTTAACAGTGGCCGAGCATCTTGTTTCCCATGCATATTTATGGAATTACAGAATTTAAAATATTATTTTCGCTTTGGTCGGTGGCAAAGCAATTGATTCCAAAAATATGTTGTTACACACACAGATGGTGCACAGAACTAGGCATTATCTTCTATAAGTTCCGAATTGAAAAAGGGGAGGGGTTGCAAGAGCTGAAGAAACTCACTATCGACCAAACATCAAAGGTAAACCTAATTTAAGAGTGGAACCTTGCGTTGACAAAGCATCCATTTACCGCCAAGGACGCTAAAATATGCCGCACAGAAACACACCCACCATTCAAATTTCCCACCAACAACATCACGTGACGTCATCAACCCCCCCCCCACCCCCAACCCATTCCTATTTCCAATTGATCTATGAGAGTTCCACAAGTGATTTATGGCCTTTTGGGGGTGGCACAGCAGAAATTACACTACCTCAGAAAAAGTTAAATATTATATTAAAAACTCTTAAGCATGACTCAAGCAAAAAAATATATAGCACGGTAGAATGTCATTAAGAAAATACACTATTATAGGACTATTTTAGACAAAATTTATATATAATGTAAGAAAACATCATAGAAAAGTTACACTGTAATATATTCTGACATGGATAATAACATTTAAATGAAAGGCTAGTTGTAAAATATGTAAGAAAAAATCCTAGAAAAATACCTATAATATATCCTGACAATTTTAGACAAAATTTATATACAATTTAAGAAAACATCTAGAAAGTTACACTGTAATATATTCCGACATGAATAATAACTTTAAGTGACGGCTAGTTGTGAAACCCCAAAAGGCCATAAATCACTTTGTGGAACTCTCATAGATCAAATTAGAAATAGGAATGGGTTGGGGGGAGGGGGGGGGGTTGATGACGTCACGTGATGTTGTTGGTGGGAAATTTGAATTGGTGGTGTGTTTCTGTGCGGCATAGTTTAGCGTCCTTGGCGGTAAATGGATGCTTTGTCAACGCAAGGTTCCACTCTTAAATTAGGTTTACCTTTGATGTTTGGTCGATAGTGAGTTTCTTCAGCTCTTGCAACCCCTCCCCCTTTTTCAATTCGGAACTTATAGAAGATAATGCCTAGTTCTGTGCACCATCTGTGTGTAACAACATATTTTTGGAATCAATTGCTTTGCCACCGACCAAAGCGAAAATAATATTTTACATTTTCTGTAATTCCATAAATATGCATGGGAAACAAGATGCTCGGCCACTGTTAAGGCGTGGACCGGGTTTTACGTACTCCCCTCTTTTTTTCTCAACCTGTCAATATTTGATTGATTGTGTAGGCTTATAGTTTTGTAAGCTCATAACAAAGGATGCTTCTGTAGGAATAAATTTATAAAGACTATGATATAAAGTAAAAAGTTATTTATTTTCTTTAAAAGTATAGGTTCTAACAATAAGGATATTTTTTCAATTTTCATTTTAAATTGCATTTGATTTAACCTATAGTATTTCTTCTATCTTCGTAAGGAAGATGATAAATTTTAATATTATTTGTAAATCTTACGTAAGTCATTAAGTTTTTCTTTGATATACAAAGCGTTTAGTTGTTTTCTAACGTAAAGTTCCAAGACTAATCTTTCGAGATCTGTAGTTTTAACTTTAAAGGTATGATAAATTTCTTCCTTGTTTTCTTGGGGTTTTTCAGGTGTTTTTTCCTCGGTCTTGATTTTGTTATTTATTGACTTGGTGTACGTCTCTGTTTCATCTATGCTAAAGGGTATGTTTTTTGTGTGCCTACCTCTGATAAAGTTGCACTTAGGGAAATGTTTCAAATGTTCTTCGTAAGGATTATCGGTGGGTTTCCAGGCTAATAAAATGCCGTTGCATTCGAAGCACTGTACTAGATCATCGGTATGTAACGAATAAAACCCCGCTCTACTTAAAGCTTTATATGGTTTCCATCTTTAGGCCAGGGGTAAAAAGTATGATATCTCTGCAGCTCCGAGTTCATGATGATGAATGAATATGATGATAGAAATATTCGATTTATTTATCACCAATAGTTCCTACCCCTCTCTTTACCCCCCCCTCCATTACTTAATATATGAAATAAAAGAAAACAGTATTAAAAAAGGTGACACATTTATTTTTTAAAAATACAAAAGAGATTACAAAGAGTATTTCTTAACAAAAGGATTAAGCTATTCTTTACGGGCGCGTTTCAACATGTTTGTAAGATGACGTCATTCTTCAAACAATCTCGTCCAAACTCTGAAACCAGAGATTAAGGAATTCCAGCATTCCCAAGATCAATAAAATAAATAGTACAATAAGTAGTTTTTAGGGGTTGATCTCCAAGATCTGGCGTATTCTTGTCAACCTTTGTGTACTTGCCTCCATAACAACTCAAACATACAATGGGGATGGGGAAACGTAGCAACCTCCCGCACCTAATGGTAACGGACCCTTCAGCGTGTCAGAGTGAGTTATTTTTACAATCATGCCGTTAACATCTTTGTTGATCTCCTCCCCCCCCTCCCACCCCCCTTGGGTGGAGTATATACCGTTAAGAAATGTATCCTAAATTCTTAATCGGTGCTAAATTAAAAGTTTTTTTGGTGAAACAGAGTAATTTTGATAAATTTAGCTAAAATTTATCGAACGTTTTTAACAATTTGAAATGTTTTTCAAATGACGCTTTTCGTGTCGGTAGAATGTATGCTAAACGACTGATTTCGTTTCGGTGGTCTATTCATTTTCCCATGTATTCCTATGGGATTTTAGGAATTTTAAATGCTCAATTTCGTTTCGAAAAAATGTAACGTAGTTGATCAAAAACGTTTCGATTGTTTTTTACTTCTAACACGAAATGCGTTGTGAATGATGCTTCTTTCAATACCGTTTTATGTTTTCCACAAATTTTTGATTACGAGGTTGATAATTTTGATAAATATAGTACGTATTAGGTTAATGCTTCGGTTTAATGATATGTTGTATCTCTGCTAACGCTACAAAAACATAACTTGTTGAGACTTGTCCGGATAATGCCCTCAGGGCAACCACCTGGAATCAATTAAATGTTTGGTGGTAGGATGGGCCACCAATTAACAAAGCAATAAATCACTCTAAATTCAAATTCCATTCATAGCAATACAAATGGTACGACCCCCACTCCCCAAAGCCCTTAAGATACGTCTGAACGTGTTTACTTACAAATGAAAAAAAAAACAGATGGGGATAAAGGTTTACCCTCGCTCCCCTTGTAATGTCATAAAACCTGGTGGGTGTTCCAATTAAAGAAAGGACAAAATAAATTCCATTGATAACAATACAACTGGTTCGACCACACCCCCAAAAGCCATTACAACACGTCTGAACGTGTTTACCTATAAGTAAAAAAAAAACAGATTGGGATAAATTCTTTTGTTATGAACCATGTTCGACCCCCTCCTCCCCCTTAATGTCATATAACATACACCTGGGTGGCCAAAAGGGGATTTTGTAAACTATAGAGAGTCATTTCACTTCCGAACTCTGGAGAGAAAGGTTGGTGACAAGGATAGTAAGAAATCACGTGTTTCCTCCGATGCACCTTACGTAATATGTAATTCTTGTTTTGGTAAAAATGTCCCTTAAAATGTGTGCTAAATAGAAAACATAAGAGACAGTCTAGCCCTATTCGTGTATACTTTACTCGGAAATGTTAAGATCGGTAAAAGTTTTAGCATAATAATAAGTAATATTCCGGTATACTTCATTCATCTGACCACATCTCTTTCGGTATGGCCGAAAATGTTCATGAAAACCTCAAAAAACTAGGGTATGCCCCCATGCCACGTACGGGTCATCTACATTGCCCTCATTGTGCTGGGACTTTAAAAGACGTGCCTGACTGCGGCCAATTAAATTATTTCTGCACATCACGTGACTGTGCGCACTTCAGACGTTGTGTTTTAGTTCAATCTAAAAACCTTATCCGTATGTCGACCCATAAAGAGCGAAGACATCTTCTCGACGAGCGAAACTTTTGTACTCTGTGCGGTGAGTTTAAATACCGGATTAAGGACTTGTGCCCGTGTTACAAATGGACAGATGATTCACCAGAGATTTAAATCAGGTACGGCAGTGACTTTAAGGATGAAATAGAATTGTGGAAGCATCATAGTTCAACTTTTGCTTCATAAAAAAGGGTATGTTTCACTTTGCATCATAACAATGTTTGTATTTTAGTCGATATTCATGTGTACTTAAGTATTATTCGTATGAAGTTCAGTATTAATTTCTAATAAGCCACTTGTGCATGGTAAAATTGGTGTTTTTTAGGTAGTATTATATAAATGCCAGTATTTTAATCAATATTCATGGGTATTTTAGTAGTAGTCAGCTATAACCTTTGCATGTATTTTATATAAATCACGTGTAATTTAGTATTGTTTGTATTAAGTTCAGCATTAGTATATAATAAGACACTTGTGCATGGTAAAGTTGGTGTTTTTTAAGGTAGTATTATATAAATGCCAGTATTTTATTCAATATTCATGTGTATTTTAGTAGTAATCAGCTATAACTTTTGCATGTAGTTTATATAAATCACGTGTAATTTAGTATTATTCGTATGAAATTCAGTATTAGTTTCTAATAAGCCACTTGTGCAGGGTAAAATTGGTGTTTCTTTAAGGTAGTATTATATAAATGCCAGTATTTTATTCAATATTCATGGGTATTTTAGTAGTAGTAGTCAGCATAACCTTTTAATGTATTTAATATAAATCCCTTGTAGTTTAGTATTATTCGTATGAAATTCAGCATTAGTATATAGTAAGGCACTTGTGTATGGTATAATTGGTGATTTTTTAGGTTGTTTTATATAAATGCTCGTATTTTAATCAATATTCATGGGTATTTTAGTAGTAGTCAGCTATAACCTTTGCATGTATTTTATATAAATCACGTGTAGTTCAGTATTATTCGTATGAAGTTCAGCATTAGTATATAATAAGGCACTTGTGCAGGGTAAAGTTGGTGTTTTTTAAGGTAGTATTATATAAATGCCAGTATTTTATTCAATATTCATGTGTATTTTAGTAGTAATCAGCTATAACTTTTGCATGTAGTTTATATAAATCCCTTGTAGTTTAGTATTATTCGTATGAAGTTCAGCATTAGTTTCTAATAAGGCACTTGTGCAGGGTAAAATTGATGTTTTTTAGGTTGTTTTATATAAATGCTCGTTTTTAATCAATATTCATGGGTATTTTAGTAGTAGTCAGCATAACCTTTGCATGTATTTTATATAAATCCCTTGTAGTTTAGTATTATTCGTATGAAGTTCAGCATTAGTTTCTAATAAGGCACTTGTGCAGGGTAAAATTGATGTTTTTTTAGGTTGTTTTATATAAATGCTCGTTTTTAATCAATATTCATGGGTATTTTAGTAGTATTCGAATGAAAAAAAACTGTAGTAATATTTCTATGAAAAATCAGATTTTCGTGCTCATTAAATGTTCTAAACCTAATACAAACTCTAATTCTTCCGCCTATACAACTAAAATAACCTAGCATAAGCCTATCTTTTCCAGGATCTAACATAGAATAACTTAGCATAAGACTATATTTTTCAGCATTTACCAAGAATAAACCTAGCAAAAGCCTATGTTTCAAGAATTACTATAGCATAAGCCTAAGATTTAGACACGTGACGTCATTAAAAAAAATGAAAAATCAGATTTTCGTGCTCATTAAATGTTCTAAACCTAATACAAACTCTAATTCTTCCGCCTATACAACTAAAATAACCTAGCATAAGCCTATCTTTTCCAGGATCTAACATAGAATAACTTAGCATAAGACTATATTTTTCAGCATTTACCAAGAATAAACCTAGCAAAAGCCCATGTTTCAAGAATTACTATAGCATAAGCCTAAGATTTAGACACGTGACGTCATTAAAACGCGTCTGGTCGTATTTACCTATAAATAAAAAGCCGATGGGGATAAATTCCATTCGTTACGCTTTAGCCACGCCCCCTTTTAAGGTCCTAAACCACCTTGTATGTAGCCAATAAAGGACAATAAAAAAAAGACAAGCATCAGTCAATATACCCTCAAGCTAAATATCAACCCGTACTCTGAAGAAAACCGCGCAAATGCACTCGTTAGACTATGGGCATGAAAGTTATGCCGTTTTCGGGGTGATACGAGCCAAACCTACATTTGACAAAAAAATAGGATGGATGGAACCATTGTTAGCATCTTGGAAGACGTTTTGAAGGAATTTATGGAGGAGTGGACGGAGATCTATTCAGCGTTGGGAACTGGCGACTTGGGTAATTATCGTTACTTAAACTTGAAAATAAAAGTAACCTTTATGGAGGGGAAGATAGTATTCAACGAGGGTAGCATCTTCACTCTAACAAAGGCTGAGGAAGGGAAACTGAACGAGAAATTTAGTTTTATGAAATTTCACTACAACCTTTTGAATGATCAAGTTATAAAATGCATGTACGAAGCTATTGTAAAAACGCCTAGGATCTACCATAGAATAACCTAGCATAAGAGTATATTTTTGCAGCATTTACCAAAGAATCTAATACAGCATAAGCTTGCCAGGATCTACCATATAATAAGTCTATCTTTTTCATGATCTAATATAGCATAAGCCTATCTTTCACGATTACCATAGAATAAGCCTATCATAAACCTATATTTCAAGATCTATAATTGCATAAACCACCCAGGATCTAACATAGAATAAGCCTAGCATAAGCCTATCTTTCAAGATATTCCATAGAATAACCTAGCATAAGCCTACCTTTCAGAATCTACCATAGCATAAGCCTACCAGGATCTACCATAGCAAAAGCCTACCAGGATCTACCATAGCAAAAGCCTACCAGGATCTACCATAGCAAAAGCCTACCAGGATCTACCATAGCAAAAGCCTACCAGGATCTACCATAGCAAAAGCCTACAATAGCATAAGCCTACCAGGATCTACCATAGCATAAGCCTAGCATAAGCTTAATTTTACAGGATCCACTATAGCATAAGCCTACCTTAGCATAAGCCTACAATAGCATAAGCCTATCCCTAAAGGTACCAGCCACGTGACGTCATCAAAAATTAGCCGTGACGTCGTCAAGAAAACCACCACCAGGTGGCTCAACAATTCAAATTTCCCGCCAACACCATCACGAGACGTCATCAATTCCCCCCCCTCATCCCCCCCACCAACACCATCACGTGACGTCATCAATCCCCCCCAATCCCCCCCCCCTACGCAAAGGGTGACTCTATAACACCAAAAATTTTACCCCCGCCCCCCTGAAAGGGGGGAAGGAAGGGGGGAAAAATTTTTGGTGTTATAGGGTCACCCCTACTCTCTTCCGTCCCTCGTGGAGTTTTCTTTTCAAAATTTGTAAATTTAAAAAGTACCTTCAAATAAACGAGTTTTTCTAATCATCAAGAATATGAGCCGAAGGTATGAGTAATTCTGTTTCATTAAGTCTCCAAACGGGAAAAAGTTAACGGAATAGGCCTACACTCTTAAATTTAACGTTGTTACGCGGTCCCCCTAGTCAATTTAGGGCTACCTGAACGTCCTGTGACGGAATCACCCGTAACGACCGGCCAGAATTAAACTAGAATCGGGCACTCCGTTACAGCTTTTTAATTTGATTTATTTATGGGAGTTGACTGATCTTTGGTTTTTAGTTTTTCTTTTAAGTTTACACCTCATATTTTAACGTCACAACAATGAAACGTAGCAAATTTGGTTCACGTTTTCGAAAAGTCATAGTGATGTTATTCTTTTTATTTGCCATCTTGTGTCACTTTAATTAATTTACTGATTTCTTAACTCGGACGTTTGACAAAAGCCGAACTCGATTCTGTATGGAATATTCTTTACCAAACCCACCGCGTTATGCTACTGATGATGCTGTTTATGCTGCCTAAAGTACAAATCAACGAAGAAATCGTCTCGCTTATTACCCCTGATCTTTTGGAAAAATATTTCTTGTAAGTATAAATTTATTTTGACTGACAATTACAGATGCGTGTAGCTTCATAAAACCACACCTTTTCATCTTTTAAATATCCACCCTCTCATCTTGAAACGGCTAAGACTCTTGTTAGGAAATATCCCCATTTGGAAGATTCACCTGGTTGTTGCTTTGTATGTTTTACATATGTGTAATATTGTTAAAAATAAATAGATATACGGGGTTAGATATTAAATATATTTTTTAGGAAATTCGGAGAAAAAACTTTCTACCAAGTTTAAGAACTTTAGGAGAGGTATAAAAGGGTTAAAAAGGTAGATTAAATGACAAAACGTTACGTCCACAAGAGACATGCTGAAGATACAGAGGAAGGAGAAGAGGGAGATGTCTTTGGAGAATCCGTTGAAGAGACCACCCAGAGAATTGAAGATGATAGGGTTGAGAGTATGGTCCAGAACAGTGTTGAGAATAGTGTTAAGATTGAGAATATCGTTGAAGGTAGCGTTGAGATTATCATTGAGAATAATATTGATGTCAACCAAACTCAGGGAACAATATATAATGACCCTTTAATAGTGGAATGTGAAACTGTGACTGAGAAGACTCTAGACACAACTATACAACCTGCTAGAGAGTCAAGTGCAGGTTCACCAACGGTTGTCGATGCTTTGGAACATGCCAGTGTTAACGAGGCTTCTAAACGCGGTTTTATGAACAGTTAGTGCATAAAGACAGTAAAAAAACAAATGTCCATGAGAAGACTACGACCTCCAATATTAAAGTGATTAAACATTTTCAGCAAACGAATGAACAGATTTCAAAAAGATGAAGAAGGCGAAGAGAAACGTTGATGTAACATTGGTTTTGTCATTTACACCCACCAAAATATTATACACTCGGTTCTCGCGTTTACTGATTGGTGTTTCGAAGTTGGGCGACAGTTCGTATTTCCAATCGTTTGGGTCTCAGCAAGTTTAGCCCTACACATCAGAATAGCAAGCGGGTCGTCTAGTGGGCAGTTTCTCCACTTCCACTGCAGTCGCATTTACTTACTACTACCTTTTGCTACTATTTATAGATGGACGAGTCACTTGTAGACCTTTAGGATGGAAGCTCCATAGCAATACATCAAAAATTTATGAAAGAAGAAATGAAGAACGAAAGCATAGATCCGTCTGCAATCGATTCTAGAATCGATCGGACAATCGTTAATCGTGCCAAAGGAATTCAGAATGAATACGAAATAAAAGATATGTTAAATGTGTATCCAAACTTAAATGCTCGGCAGGTATATTTGGTCATATGAATAATTTAAAGCTATAGGTCTCATTACATAAAATTATTAGTTTGAAAGAGGTATTTTCCGCTTCCGCTATTCGAATAATATAAGCTTAACCTCAATATCACGCGACATTTAAATCTTACCTTTAGAAAATTGATCTTTTTTTTTCAATTTAAAATGCCCATGACGATGTATGACTCAGCTTTGGTCTTTTCCTTTCTTGGGTAGAGGCTTTGGTGCATAGCGTATTCCCCAACTCCGATTGCTTTCATTATATGTAAAAAAATAAGTCCCTTGTTTATTTCACCGAACTCTATTAAGTTAGCGAGTTTTGACAAATACTGGAGAATACATGGCAGTATCTCGATTTAACAAGTCTGCAATTGTAGTATTAGTATTTGAAAATAATAATAATAATAATTTAATAATAATATGAATTGTTCCATGATTAATTTATCTTAACAATTAACGTTTTTCTACATAGTTTTCAAAATGACTGAAAAAAAACGGCGGTGAAATATCATGCTGAATGTTCAGCACAGAAGTTGGCACAATATATTTCAAGTTTTTTTTTTTTAAACAAAGCATCATTTATCCAAACCAGATATCAGTGATAGGCGCGTTTCGTTATTTAAACGGGGTTCCACCTCAAATAATTTGCGATGCCCTGGAGTTCAATAAAGTTGCTCATATTTATGACAACCCCAATAAAATAATGGTTTTATTGTATCAGCTGTGGGACAACAGCTCTGATGTTAAAATGTCTATCGGGAGCTACTCCTTGAAAAATAGTAATATCTGTTTTTTAAATGACAAGAGGTAAATTGATTCTAACTAATGTGTTAAGACACTCAGTTTAACTATTTACTATTTTTTTAATTAAAATTCCTTCGAATGATTTGGAAAAAATGGTCGTTTACTAGGCATTTACGAGACAGATTTACCTAAATCATCTGAAATGTAATGTTTTCAATTTCACTTTTATGTCTATAGATCCGTCGCCTACTTAAGTTACTAGCTTTGACACTTAATTTCTTATATGGGATTCCCTTAACCAAATAAAATCATTGGGCAAGCTTATTGCTGTTGACTTAAAGGGACGAAGGATGTATTCACTACCACAAAATGGCTTCATTGCTGTATAGTTAATTTTTAATTTTACATGAACCTTATTGAACAGAAATCAAAGCTTGCTGGCACCTGTAATAGTTTTGGATTCCGATGAAATTGACGAGGCAGATGAACTCGAGTTAAGCTCTTTCATCAAAAAGTAAGTAATTTTGGTGGCGATAGATGTTTGTTTGAATATTATATATATTGTCAAACCGTTCATAAAGTACAATGTTTGGAATAGTTATTTTTAGATATGCCTTAAACAGCGTTAAAGTTTAACAAGTTGGGAAACCTCTCCGAGCCGAGCCGAATTTACTTTCTAAACACAGGTCCACCAGCCAATGAGAAAAACCGGAAATACATAGTTCAAATTGGCGAAATATTGCTAAGGTCTTTAGCAAAGGCTTAAGCGTTTAACAATTTCCTTTGTATCCTCAATAATTCTAATGAGGACCTAAAATGTATCACTGAAGGGTGTATTTAACTTTTGGCTCACTCTGAACCGTTAACACCTCCTATAAGAGGAGGTGAAACAAGGTCATTTCTAGTTTAAATCTAGGGTATCTTATTTCGCAGACCGAATCGTTTGAACGCTTGTGGATATATGAAGAATTAACATTCATATTATCTAATGAATATTAAAAATGCGTTTACACTATATATAAATGTAGTCAAGCTGAATTAAAAAGTAAACACCAAATTTGAAATGTTAATATCAAAAGATGTTCTTGAATATTGACATGAAACAGAGTTTTATAGCTACACAACTACTTAAAGAATCGTAATGCCGAAAAATATTTAAAATATTTCCATTTAATATTCTGCAAAAAGGAAATGTTATCGTTTTGTAAGAGATCTTATCATCCTACTCGCTTCATATTAACTTTGATATGCGTGTAGTGTTTCGATTCGGATGCAATCTTCATTACCCGTTCTATATTCACTCTCACTTGTGTCATTACATAGAAATAAGTTTATCTTAAATAATTAATTAAATATAAATGATATTAATTATTTTAATCGCCAGCAAATAACTTTACAAATAGTTAAATCGTGTAAAATAAAGTTGTTCCTATTATCTTTCGAAACTTTGCTAATATTGACGTTTAAAGTGAAGGGTACCCCTCTTGCCCGCTTTCTTCAAATTTTGGGGTATATATACGATTCGTTTCCAATATAATAATAGATAAAAACGCATTCGCGTGAACCGATGGTGGAAGCCCTGCCATTGGGAGGCTAGACGTTTCTCGTAACCCTAGCCGATCGCCGCGTATATCTTAAAACCAAACGATAACGATGGAGAAGAAGCCGGATTGGACAAAGTGGTGCATAGAAGCTGGTGTCAATGTGGGATTGATTAAGAACAGAAGATGGTCGCGAGCCAGCAAGTACAGGCTAGTGTGTGTCCATGTGGGATGGACAAAGATGTTTTTTTCCAGCGGAAATTAACGGAAAAATTATTTCAACTAAAAACTGTTTGACCTGTTATTAAAGATTATAGAATGATCTGAACTTGTCGTTTTTATTAAGTCTAATGTACTAAGTGTTTCAACTCGATTATTTACTATATTTTGAGCACATTGGAAACCACACGGAGTAATGCCAAATTATTTTTGCCCAAGTATAATATTATAACATTCTTGATTATTAAAATAACAAGGTTATATTATTTTAAAAAGGATTCAAGCTTCTAGGGTTGATTTTTTTTTTAAGAAAATTACTTTCCAAAGTCAAATGATGGATTCAGTGCTAATTGAATACAGTATATCTTCGATTCTACTGATCCCAATGTCTTGAAATTTGAATGAGGGGTGTAACAATCTGGTCTATTAAATAAGAATCAATTTCTTAAAGTGGATACCGTTTTTTTTTAATAAACATTAATTTCCAATGTCAAAATTTTAAATTCAGTACTTACAACCGTTTTCCAAGGTAAAAGAAACCGAACCCCATCCTCCTCGTCCAAAAACATGGCTTTTAGAGAGAAATAGATTAAAAAACCTAGACCTCTGAACAATTTTCTAAGACTTGTAAACGTCCAGAGGGCCAGATGTCTCGAAAGCCTTTTTTGGTGATGCAAGCCATTCTGTCCATAATCAAACTATTTCATCAACACCAGAGCAGTTCACACCGAATTACTCATAAAATGAAGTCTTTCATTGAGAACGTTTAGCACTAGCGAAATAGGTATCAGTAATTGCTAATGATGCTGATAAAACAGTAATGCTAAGTCTACCACACAAGAAGCTTCTAAATGTCATCGAACAAGCCGAGGACGGCTTCGAGGAAGCATTTTTATTCTTGGCAGTCCTTGACAACTAAGTATAATATCCCGACTAAATCTTTGTGCTTTTATCAACAGAAACTATTATTGTGATACTTTTCCCCAACGTTCTTCAGTTAGTTTCTTAATCCCCAGAACAGGTGTGTTTTAGGCTTTTGGGACTATAGTTTTGTTTATTTATAAGATATTAAGTGCCAAGTGTAAGCAATATATTTACTATCGGAAAGGGGGTGAAAGTACTAAACTTATCATTTTGAAAAAGCTAATTAATTTTGAACATTTTTAACGATTTTCTGATATAACAGATTTTAACACGCCTCTCATTAAAATATCAGGTCAAAATAATCAATGGGACAGAAGATCTGACCAATATCCCTACCTCTTCCCGTTGAACTTAATGTTCATTTTGATTTCCTTTGAATTTTCCGCCGGTAATCCAAAATTCGCACTTTTTGGTCTATCGAACGAGTTCTATAGTGCGATCAGTTTGAGTAGTCGAGCGCGTGATGAAGTGGGCTATGTGAAAACGTACGTGGACCCATAACATGACTAGAATTTAAGCTAGGGCTATTTTTCGTTTCCATTAAAGTCACATCCAGTTAGTTACAAGGAGCGCCAGTCAGTATTAAATCCAAAGGCACTATTACTCATCCAAGCTATAGACAATAATAGGAAACATGATTTGATGGGTTTCCCAATTCATTTACCAAAAACTTTTACTTTGGCGTCAATTAAGCTTATTGCCTCTACTCGGACTAAAGATACTCTAGTATAGTTGGAGTGACATAATATCTCACCTATTGTCGCTGCCTGGACTATGAGTTCTTTTCGTTTCATGATTTAATATTCAGGAAATACCCGCGTAAAATGTAAACAGGTGACAGGATTGAAGCCAATGAGTACATATTATTGTAAAAGTGGATTAAACGATATCCAGTAGAGAATTGAGTTGGAGGTACCATAACCAATAATGCGTTACTCATTTCCTTTCCCAAAAAAATATAATAGCATTTTTGAGAGGGCTCGTTTTTTAACACCATACCCATAAAAGCATATAAAGCTGAATCCGAGGGATATTTGGTATCATTCGAAAATGGTTAAAGTTTTTATCAACTTCGTTGAAGGAACGCGTGGCCGTCGAGGGGAAGGGAAGAAGGAAGGCGAGGTGGTGGAAATCGCAGGTCTAGCACACGACTCTGCTACGCTTGCAGGCAGTTTGGCCATCAGGCTGCCAACTGTCATCTATTAAGAGGTAACGACGATTGTTTTTTATTTATTTTCTTATGGATGGGTTAGTGTATTATGGGGACACATAATATTTTTATTCATTAATATATGTTCATTAGCTATACAACAGCCAGCTCCGACTCAGCAGGCGCCCTCTCAGCTAGCGCCCACACTGCCCGGTTTTCATTCTGCAACCACAAGGAAAAATAATTACTGGTAATAATTACTGGTAGTAGGAAAGCTCGAACATGTGGGTGTTATCCCTGAAGGTATACATTAAATATGTTAAAAGGGTAATAGGTTTAACTATAATATTAAGATTTGAAGTAAAAAATAAATTGTACTTACATTTTTCAAATGTCCTGGAATTTCGCAAAGTTGTCACTATACGTCGTCTTGGATAAAGGCTTGGAGAGTTGTACCTTATCTTTAAACCTACCCCGTCTTTTAAACCACGCGTCCTATCATGTATAGTTCCTTACCGACCACGACGCCAAAAGTTAACATGACGCCTGCATTTCGTAATTCTAATTTCCCCAGCCACGTTATGGCATTTCCCCTATAAATTTCCACGCCATTCACAAAGTCAACATGTTGTCAAGGACTGTCGGGTTTTTAACCGCCGAAAAATCTGGCGTGAGGACGCCAATTCGGTGTCAGGCGTCAATGGGGTGTCAGGCGTCAATGGGGTGTCACGCGTCAATGGGGTGTCACGCGTCAATGGGGTGTCACGCGTCAATGGGGTGTCACGCGTCAATGGGGTGTCACGCGTCAATGGGGTGTCACGCGTCAATGGGGTGTCACGCGTCAATGGGGTGTCACGCGTCAATGGGGTGTCACGCGTCAATGGGGTGTCAGGCGTCAATGGGGTGTCAGGCGTCAATGGGGTGTCAGGCGTCAATGGGGTGTCACGCGTCAATGGGGTGTCACGCGTCAATGGGGTGTCACGCGTCAATGGGGTGTCAGGCGTCAATGGGGTGTCAGGCGTCAATGGGGTGTCAGGCGTCAATGGGGTGTCAGGCGTCAATGGGGTGTCAGGCGTCAATGGGGTGTCAGGCGTCAATGGGGTGTCACGCGTCAATGGGGTGTCACGCGTCAATGGGGTGTCACGCGTCAATGGGGTGTCACGCGTCAATGGGGTGTCACGCGTCAATGGGGTGTCACGCGTCAATGGGGTGTCACGCGTCAATGGGGTGTCACGCGTCAATGGGGTGTCACGCGTCAATGGGGTGTCACGCGTCAATGGGGTGTCACGCGTCAATGGGGTGTCACGCGTCAATGGGGTGTCACGCGTCAATGGGGTGTCACGCGTCAATGGGGTGTCACGCGTCAATGGGGTGTCACGCGTCAATGGGGTGTCACGCGTCAATGGGGTGTCACGCGTCAATGGGGTGTCACGCGTCAATGGGGTGTCACGCGTCAATGGGGTGTCACGCGTCAATGGGGTGTCACGCGTCAATGGGGTGTCACGCGTCAATGGGGTGTCACGCGTCAATGGGGTGTCACGCGTCAATGGGGTGTCACGCGTCAATGGGGTGTCACGCGTCAATGGGGTGTCAGGCGTCAAATCCCATATATTAGAAGCCACCAACGGGCAGGTGATCAAATCCCAGATATTAGAAGCCACCAACGGCAGGAGATCAAATTCCAGAAATTAGAAGCCACCAACCGTAGGTGATCAAATCCCAGATATTAGAAGCCAGCAACGGCAGGTGATAAAATCCCAGATAATAGAAGCCACCAATGGCAGGTGATAAAATCCCAGATAATAGAAGCCACCAATGGCAGGTGATCATATCCCAGATATTAGAAGCCATCAACGGCAGGTGATCATATCCCAGATATTAGAAGCCATCAACGGCAGGTGATCAAATCCCAGATATTAGAAGCAACAAACGGCAGGTGATCAAATCCCAGATATTAGAAGCAACAAACGGCAGGTGATCAAATCCCAGATATTAGAAGCAACAAACGGCAGGTGATCAAATCCCAGATATTAGAAGCCCCCAACGGCAGGAGATCAAATCCCAGATATTAGAAGCCACCAACCGCAGGTGATCAAATCCCTGATATTAGAAACCACCAATGGCAGGAATCAAATCCCAGATTCTAGACGCTCCCAACAGCAGGTATCAAATCACAGATATACCCAGCCCCCAATGGCGGGATTCAAACCCCAGATATTAGAAGCCATCAACCACAGGTTTCATATCCAAGATATATGCAACCCCCAACGGCACGTTTCAAATCCCAGATAATAGCAGCCCCAACGGCACGTTTCAAATCCCAGATATATGTAGCTCCCAACGGCAGGTTTCAAATCCCAGATATTCACAGCCCCGAACGGCAGGAATCAAATCCCTGATATTCACAGCCCCAACGGCAGGTGTTAACATCCGAGATTTTAGAAGCCCCAACGGCAGGTATCAAATCCAAGATATTAGAAGCCACCAACCGCAGGTGATCAAATCCCAGATATTAGAAGCCACCAACGGCAGGTGATCAAATCCCAGATATTAGAAGCCCCCAACGGCAGAATTCAAACCGCAGATATTAGAAGCCATCAACGATAGGGTTCATTTCCCAGATATTTGCAGCCCCAACGGCACGTTTCAAATCCCAGATACTAGCAGCCCCAAAGGCATTTTTCTAATCCCAGATACTAGCAGCCCCAAAGGCACTTTTTCAAATCCCAGATACTAGCAGCCCCCAACGGAACGTTTCAAATCCCAGATATTCACAGCCCCCAACGGCAGGTTTCAAATCCCAGATATATTAGAATCCACCAACGGCAGGTGATCAAATCCCAGATATTAGAAGTCACCAACGGCAGGTGATCAAATCCCAGATATTAGAAGCAACAAACGGCAGGTGATGAAATCCCAGATATTAGAAGACACCAACGGCAGGTGATCAAATCCCAGATATTAGAAGCCACCAACGGCAGGAGATCAAATTCCAGATATTAGAAGCCACCAACCGTAGGTGATAAAATCCCAGATATTAGAAGCCACCAACGGCAATGGATCATATCCCAGATATTAGAAGCCACCAACGGCAGGTGATCAAATCCCAGATATTAGAAGCAACAAACGGCAGGTGATCAAATCCCAGATATTAGAAGCAACAAACGGCAGGTGATCAAATCTTAGATATTAGAAGCCACCAACGGCAGGTGATCAAATCCCAGATATTAGCAGCCCCCAACGGCAGGTGATCAAATCCCAGATATTAGAAGCCACCAACCGTAGGTGATCAAATCCCAGATATTAGAAGCCACCAACGGCAGGTGATCAAATCCCAGATATTAGAAGCCACCAACGGCAGGTGATCAAATCCCAGATATTAGAAGCAACAAACGGCAGGTGATCAAATCCCAGATATTAGAAGCAACAAACGGCAGGTGATCAAATCTTAGATATTAGAAGCCACCAACGGCAGGTGATCAAATCCCAGATATTACTAGCCCCCAATGGCAGGTGATCAAATCCCAGATATTAGAAGCCACCAACCGTAGGTGATCAAATCCCAGATATTAGAAGCCACCAACGGCAGGTGATCAAATCTTAGATATTAGAAGCCACCAACGGCAGGTGATCAAATCCCAGATATTAGAAGCCATCAACGATAGGTTTCATTTCCCAGATATTAACAGCCCCAACGGCAGGTTTCAAATCCCAGATATTTGCAGACCCCAACGGCAGGTTTCAAATCCCAGATATTAGCAGCCCCAATGGCACGTTTCAAATCCCAGATACTAGCAGCCCCAAAGGCACGTTTCAAATCCCAGATACTAGCAGCCCCAAAGGCACGTTTCAAATCCCAGATACTAGCAGCTCCAATGGGGTGTCAGGCGTCAATGGGGTGTCAGGACTCAATGGGGTGAAAGGCGTAAATGGGGTGTCACTGACGTGATTCTCTCTTTCTCTACCTACTTGTATTTGTTTGCGTGTTTCTATTAATAGATTAATTAAAACTTAAAACTAAAAATATCGCGGAGACGACTGGTTTCGCGCCCTGTACAGAGGCATCATCAGGTCTGCTTAAGACGTCCAGATAAAATTCATTTAGGAAACCTTGTGATGTGGGGGGGGGTGCCATAGGACGGCCAAAAAACTATCAGGTTCGTTATCACGGTTTAAACATATTTTTTCTCTACGTTTCTTAAGGATATAAAAAGATTCAAAAAGGTTAAGTTTAAAATAGTTGTGTAACATTAAGTTTCTTGTATTATCCAATAATATGGAGTGGTTTTAAATTAAAACTCTGTGTTACGCTAAGACTGACGAGTAGTCTTTTAGATTTTTGACATCGTTTTTATGTTCATTCAATCTGAATTTTAAATTCCGGATTGATTAGCCAATGTATGCTATTCCACAGGAACAAGGGATTTCATAAATCTCATATCTTACCTTTTTGTGGCTAATTATGATTTGAATATTGTTAATCGGTCGAAAAATGGATTTTATTCCTTCGCTACTGAAATGGTAAAATGAAAAGAGGGGTGTCCTTATAAATGTTAATTAAATTTGTGTTAGCGTTTATTTTTTCCCTGTTTATTATTTTATCAATGCCTCTTTTTAAAATGGCAAGCTGGAAACCTCTGTCGATAGCAATTGTCTTTATCATGTTAATTTCATTTGTTAATTCTGTTTTGTTGTTGCAAATGGCTAAAGCCCTAGTTAGTAAGGTGTAAAATGCGGTTAGCTTTTGGTTAATAGGATATCGGCATTCTGCGTGGAGGGGGGCATGGATACTGAAAAATGTTTTATATATACTGTACTTTTTGGCAAAATTGGCCTCGAGGAAATCAAGATAATCGTCCAAGTGCACGCAAAGATTGTCACCGGGAACTAAGGCTTTAAGCCTTGTCCACAAATTTCGAATTTGATAGTACGCTATCTTGTTGTCAAATTCCGTGGCAACCGAACCCCAGTCAATTTCCTCTTGGTTTCTAAAATTACGTCCTGGTACTTTATTAGGTCCATTTGGGGGAATCTTTAACGCTTTTTTTGGCAATCCTCCAACTAAAATTTCTTCAGTGCAATCTAAATTGGTTCAACAAGAGTATAGCAAGAAAATTAAACGTCACGAAGTAAGATCCAAAAATATTATTCAGAAAGGTGGAGAGGTCTTACCAGAAGAAGACCAAATAATTTTGAAAACCATTTTGGAACAATCAACTTCTACTATGGGTGACGGCAGTTTTCAGGGTATATTTTTCCAAACTCAGCTACGAATGCTCAAACAAAATAAACATGGTCATCGGTGGTATACATTGGTTATTCAGTGGTGTATATATCAGTATCAGGTATCACCAGCCACTTACAGAAGTTTGGCACAGTCACATATTCACTATCCGCACGCTTTTTCGTCATTCTTGGAATAAAGGGAGGTGACCTGGATTTTGCAATGATGTACTGAATAGAAAGAGGAAATAAAACCAGAAACTAGCATCTCTTAAAAAGTATTTTAGTATTCTCCTAGATGAAATGAAGGTAAAGGAAGATCTAATTAATAATAAAGAGTCTGGTGATATTGTTGGATACACACAACTTAATGACGCAAGAAATGAAATAAATTGATTGAACTGCGCACTTTTTAAAGACAAAACTGTGGCAACACACGTCTTGGTTTTAATGCTAAGAGGTGCAACATCCCTTATAAAATACCCTTTTGCTCATTTTGCGACCAGTACTTTAATAACAGCGGACGACTTGAAATCCATCATTTGGGAGGCTGTTGAGAGGTTGGAAGCATTAGGTTTTAATATAATTTCAGTCATTGGAGATGGTGCTGCTACAAATCGCCGATTTTTCAAAAATTGACACCACCGAAGATTCACCATCAGCTTGTACAAATTCTTATAGCTATGACGAAGAGCGGCCTATTTTTTTTCCTTTTTGATCCTCCCCATTTACTTAAAACCACCAGAAATTGCTCGTATAGTAGTGAAGATTCTTGCGAAGTACGATGGATGTATACAAATGGGAAAACTACTGTTTGGAAGCCAATAAGACATCAATTTGAGGGAGGAGAGAGGGAGGAAGGGAAGGCAAACCCTTTCACTCTCTCTCTTTTCGAATTACTTTCCTCATCCTTCCAATAGAAGAAACAAAATCGGTTCTTTTTGATTTTTTTACCTACGTTCCCTCCGTCATTGTTAAATTCGATCTCACCTTGACCCTGAAGGTTATTTTTTTGTATTATTCCGAAAATAGATTTGTCGAGAACCGAAACATTCCGGGATGATGAAATCTAGTTTACGGTCTTTTCCAATTAAGAAATAAATAAACTTAATGACAAATTTAAAGAGACGAAAGTCGCGAAAAAAAGGGAAAGGTTTTTTTAAGTAAAGCCCTACTCATCGGAAAGTATTTCGGTTAGTTTGGAAACGTATCGGAATTCGGAAAAAAAAATTCGTTATGGCGAAAATTACCTTTTTTCTCGCTTAAACGGATGTTCCTAGAAATAGATTTCGTCGTACCTCTCACCTGATTTGGTTTGTTTGCCCCTCCATCGGGACCTTTCTTCTATTTCGAAAAGGGTGGTCAAGATGTTAACCCTCCCCTTCCTTTTAATTCCGTTCAAACATAAAAACCGTTTTACCCCCATTTCGGACCATTAGTTCAAAGTTAAAACCATAAAGACAACGTCTTAAATTTAAAACCCAGAAATTAATGAGCGAAGACGGCTCTAACCCCGATTGGTAAGCGAATTGTTACACATTTTTAATAAATATTATCAATTCAAAATAGAAATAATAAGATTCCTCTTCACGAGATATATTTATTTTTCGTTTTATTGACAATTTTCGCATTGCAATTGCGTTTGACGCGTACCCCCTAAAAATTTACATTTATTTACTTGACGCATTGCTATCTTCTACTCCGTTTTTTATTTCGTCAACGGGATCTACTCGTAGTTACCTTTCTAGGGCATTTTATTTTCACTCTTGTAATTTGAAGGGGGGATGGTGGGGGTTTGGTTTTTTTTAGTTATTTGCAAGGTGTCGATACTCCCTTTTCTCCTAAGATGGATTCACTGCCAGCAAACCCGCCTCATTCCGTGCCTTCGCCTCCTGCCGTGCCTTCGGCTCCAGCCGTGCGTTCGCCTTCTCCATACATATTCAGACCCTGGGACGCATTTCCGTCCTCGGACTCATCTAATCCCCTTCACCGCCAGCGCCATCGCCCCCTCCGTCGCATTTGCCTCCTCCATTCATATTCCGTCCCTGGCACGTATTTCCGGCCCAAAATCTTGAAACCTTAAATTGTAACGCTGCCGTGTAAGTGTTATTTTCTTAGCACTTAACCTTTTATAACTAGCTTACCCTAAATATTCAGGGTCCTTCCCCAAGTTCCTGTCTACTCATGACGTTAGACGTAGAAACAAGCGCCATGAATTTAATCTTGGAATCTAGAGAAGAAAATAATATTGGAGAAAATTTAAATGCATTCTGGGACTTAGAGTCGTTAGGAATAATAGAACCCAGCAAAGAATAATTAAACGAGAGACACCAGGAAGCTATACAAACGTTCGAGCGAACGATCAAGATGAAAGAAGGACGGTACCAAGCACGAAACCCGTGGCAGCAAATAATTATCGCGTGGCTCAGAAAAGATAGGAAACTCTATCGAGAAAATTCCGCAGAGACGTTAACCTGTTCGATAACTATAATAATGATGAAGTTGAGGCTAAACCATTGTATTACATTCCGCACCAACCAGTCATTAAGCAAGAAAGACTCACGACTAAAGTTAGTGTCGTATTCGACGCGTCGTAGCACGAAAACAGAGAGGTGTCCTTGAATGAATGTTTACTACCTGGTCCTAACCTCAATCCAGACCTCTACGAAGTTTTACTGCGATTTCGAATGAAAAGAGTGGCGATAACGGCAGATATTGAACAAGCGTTTCTGCAGATTACTATAGCTCCAGAAGACCGAAACGCAACGAGGTTTCTTTGGAATCCCTACCCTTTAAACCAGCAATCCAGCGCTCTAACTATAACGTACAGAATGACGAGAGTTTTGTTCGGGGTTACATAGAGTCCTTATCACCTAGCGGCCACAATCAAGGTCCACGTAAAACATTACGAAAATAAATACCCAGAAACGTGTCAACTTCTTAGTAGCGACTTGTACGTTGACGATTTAATTACTACCGTGGACGATCATTTGGAGGCATACCAGAGAGCTAAAGAAAACTTCGCAGAAGCCAAAATGAGATTACGAAAGTGGAGAACCAATTCTGAAGAGTTGAGACAACGGTTTGAAGAAGAAAATTATGAAAATCATTCCAATACAGCGAGTAAAACCTTAATTACTGGTGCTGGACAGCAGCAAAAGGTACTAGGCATGAGTTGGAACCACCTAGAAGATACTTTCACCTTCGACGTGAACTCCTTAATCAAAGATATGTCACAATTTAATGAAACAATTCAATGACACAAAGAGATGCGTATTACAATCATCAGCGAGGATTTTCGACCCCCTTGGATTGATTACGCCATT
The DNA here is from genome assembly GCA_019434445.1 of Phalangium opilio. NCBI lineage: Eukaryota > Metazoa > Arthropoda > Arachnida > Opiliones > Phalangiidae > Phalangium > Phalangium opilio. The sequence goes on from JAEQBA010001737.1 coordinate 22,504, forward strand.
TTCAATCAGAATGAAAATACTCTTTCAGCAATTATGGGCATTGGGGGTAGGCTGGGACTCGCCGTTACCCAAGGAAATAGCCAAGGATTGGAAGAATTGGAGATCAGAAATACCAGATCTAAGACTAATCTCATTTCCACGTCATTGTCTCCTGAATATGACAGACGCCAACCTGAAGGAAAAGGAGCTGCATTGCTTTTGTGATGCTAGTGAAGCGGCCTTCGGAGCGGTCGTATATGCAAGAGCTACGGCAAGAGACGGAACAGTAAAGACGTTTTTAATTACGTCGAAATCTAGAGTAGCTCCCTTGAAGTCAATAACCCTTCCCAGGTTAGAGTTAATGGGAGCCTTAGTTGGGGCAAGATTGACAAATAGAGTAAACGAAATATTCAAGGCGCCCAAAGACAAGATTCACTTACGGTCAGATTCCACCATCGTAATTCATTGAATTCATGGCTTATCCCGAAAATGGGTACCATTCGTCGCGAATAGAGTACGAGAAATTCACGATACAACAGAGCCTAAGGCATGGCTGCACTGCGCGGGGAAAGACAACCCTGCAGACCTGCTAACTAGGGGAATGAAGCTGACAGAGTTAAAAGACGAGGTGATTTGGTGGAAAGGACCAACATGGCTTGAAAGAACCCGCGATGAGTGGAATTCCGAACTGCGAAGGAACTAACAGATACAGAAAAGGTAGAATTTCTAGATCAAGAAACTAGAAAGAGTTATCAAGAGAGCGCTGACAGCGATAAAAATTTCAAATGAAGAGTCAAGACTATCATTCACTCTTAAAATCAAAGGTGTGATTGTTACTCTTTAATGTGTGTTGAGCAATTCCTTATAGGATGTGTCTCAGGACCTTTGCGAGCTCAAATTACACTTTTAAGCGTGTCGCGTAACGCCTTTAAGAGTGTCGCGTAAAACTTTTAAGGCGGATGCCCACTGGGGTCGCTCGAAATTTCGCGTTCGCTTAAAACGCGTTAACGCGGATGAAGTTCAAGCGTTTCACGCGACAACCATTCACACTGCAATTTTGCTTCTCACGGGAGTCGCGCAAAAATATAAATGTAAAAATGAGCGATTTAAGACAAGAGGTATTGCTAGGCCTATTGCACAGGAGAAAAATTTTAATTTCGCTGCTGATTTTGAATAAAAAAAAAGAAATAAGGTCAAAATGGATTAGAAAAATTTTTATGAAAAGGAAACAACAAGGTGACTTCCATAATTTGTTGGTGGATCTAAAGATTTCGGATCACAGGGGTAGGTTTGGCAAAGGCTTAAACCGAGAAGGTCATTGTATTGAATCAATAGCTCCTAATAATTAGGTTATTTCAATTATCTACGTATGAACCCGGACACTTTTGAGATCCTTTTGAAAATGGTCGGCCCAAAATTGGACAAAGCCTCCACAAATTTCAGAAAGCCAATTTCTCCTCCAGAAAGATTAGCCAGCACATTAAGGTAGGTTCTGTATAGGACCAAGTATTTGAAAATCGCGGCACTTTTTTGGCTGTATCACTTTGCCCAAATGCTACTAGGGGTCGTCACAGGCATTTTAGTGCCGCTAATTTCAAACTTTACTATGAGGTTCTAACAGCAATATTCTTTACAGTTGTTTTGAAGTTAGTAATTAATTTATATTTGTGCCTAATGAAGGTATTTAGCTTCGGGAAATGACATGCTGAGCATCAGCTATTCTTTCCGTTTGGGTCATTCAACAGTTTCAAGAATAATTCGTGAAACTTGGCAAGTCATTTGGGACATATTGAACCCTATATATTTATCAGTTCCCACTGAGACTGAATGGGCCGCTATTGCCAATGACTTTTGGGATTTCCCAAATTGTGTGGGATCAATCGATTGCAAACACTGTGTCATGCAATGTACAGCGAAGGGAGGCTCTCTATTTTACAACTATAAGAGTACCCACAGTCTCGTATTAATGGTAGTGTGCTATGCAAAATATTGCTTCACATTAGTGGATATCGGCGACTCTGGCCACCACAGTGATGGTGGAGTTTTTTCACAGTGTGCCTTTGGAAAAGCAATGGAGAATGGTGATTTGCACCTTCCACCTGCCAAACTCCTCCCTGGAACTAGGGGGTTGAAGATTCCTCATGTGTTTGTAGGAGACGAAGCATTTCCATGTAAACCTTATTTAATGAGGCCATACTCAGGACGAGAGCTGAACAACGTAAATGACGATCCAGAGCTACGATTAAAGAGGCAGATTTATAATTATCGCCAGTCAAGAGCCAGACGAATCATTGAAAATTCTTTTGGGATTGTGTCGTCTCGCTGGAGGATTTTTCGGCGCCCAATTATAGCCAATGTAGAAACTGTAGAAAGAACCGTTCAAGCAACTTGCACTCTACACAATTTTTTAAAAGTCACGGATGACGCATCGAAAAGTTCAGACAAACGCTATTGCCCTCCTACTTATGTAGATCATGTTGATGAAAGTGGAGTATTACAGCTGGGTGAATGGAGAAATGAGGGACCAAGTTTAGCACTACAAAATATCCCTTCATTTCATTCCAACAAAAGTTCTGAAAGTACTAAAGATGTGCAACACGAGTTTGTTAAGTTCTTCAGTAGCCCCCAAGGAGAAGTACCATGGCAACTAGAAGTTGTAATGAATGGATCAAGGCCAAGCGGTTAAAACTCAGATACAATATTTTTTAATTTAATTATAATGAAAATGAACATTACAACAAAATGTAATACAGTACAGGAGTGCAAAGCGGGTTGCACAAGTAGATTAAATATGGAGGTTTAAATACAGTTTTGTACTTTTTAAAGTTGTGTGGTCATGTAGGCCTGGAACATTTACCCAAATATTTAGGGGAGACTATTATTTATTATTTTTCCTATATTGTTATTTGGAAGAGTTATGTATTTGAAATTTTTATTTAGAAGAGTTGTGTATTTGAAATTTTTATTTAGGAGAGTTATGTATTTGAAATTTTTATTTAGAAGAGTTATGTATTTGAAATTTTTATTTAGAAGAGTTATGTATTTGAAATTTTTATTTAGAAGAGTTATGTATTTGAAATTTTTATTTAGAAGAGTTATGTATTTGAAATTTTTATCTAATATTTAATTTATTAAATTGGTATAAACTGTATTTAAAATTATTTTAAAAGTTATGTATATATATTTATATTCTCATCAAAAACTTTCTTCAATGTCAAAAACTTATTAAAAGTTGAGTGGTTTTAAAACAAATTGGAATAAAATATATTCTCGTTAATGGTTGTCTTCTGAAAATTTCACTTATATTAAAATTTTTTGAATTTTTACTTTGGCCAAGGAATTTTTATGACTGGATAAGCATTTTAATTCTTCAGCTACTTGTTGACCAAATAAATCATCTTTATCCAAAGCCTTTTTGGATAGGCAGGCTTTGATGATTAAATCATCAGTACTTTTAAGCATATTCATGGTTCGTGTCAGTGTCAACACTTTTCTTGTTCTCTGGTAATTTGCTTTTGCGAGAGGCAAAGTTAGAGCTGCTACCCAAGTAAGGGTCCCCACTTCCACCAACACTACACACTTGTCTCTCATCTGTACTACCTTGTTCTTCGGGGTTTATTTCCATAATGTCACTGTTAAGATCCAAATCCAAATCATCACCGTTTGCCATCGCTTTCAGGATGGTATCAGCATATTGACCTTCATTAACATCTTTATCTGGTATATTTCTATTTAATTCAGAATGGTTTTCACATTCATTATCATTATCAAGAACTATATCTCTTGATTCTCTTTCCAAATGGCTATCATCATTGGCATTATTTTCATGGGGTTTATCATTCTCTTTACCAGGGTTTCTAAAGTTTGATGAAGATCTGAAAACACAAAATTATATAATGAAATCCCCTCTTGATTAAAACTTTCAGATTGCTGTCATATCCTCCAGAATGAGAGATGCAAATAATTATAATCATATTACTGTCTGTGTTGCACGTGATCCGTTAAAAATAATAGCATTTGAAAAAGTGGCCAAACAGAAAATGCAGCACTTCCACTTGGCTTTTTTCGCTCCTTTACAAACTTACCTCGTAATGTTTTCCATCTTTTTTGGACTGTTTGTACGAAAAATGTGACAGTAATTAGTTTAATATTACTATGCCCGAAGGGTTTAAGGACTCACCATCTGTATTTATTGTCAACGCAATGGATCGCCATGAATTTTGAAGTACATCTCTTTTCCGGTGATTTTGATGCTTAAAACTTTTGAACTTCTTCTATTAATTTTACGTCAAAATCCATTTCAAAAATTGAAACCGAAATCCGAATATCAAAGAAGACTACAGAATGATTTGTTAATTGCAACAGACCGAAAAACGCAACTTTTACAAATTATTCAGCGCCATCTGCCGCTTATATTTTCGCGCACGAACTTACGAAAATGGGAAGTCGCTAAAATTTCGCAAGTCGACGCATGAACGCTTAGAAATTGTCGTGCGACAGCTCTACACCGATTTGCGCATGCGCACGCGCGAAATTTTCGCGTGAAACTTACACGCGACGCCAGTGGGTATCCGCCTTAAAACAGATGTTAGTTTAAGGGAGAGAACTACCGAACTCCACTACTTAACTAGACGGCTACTAACTGTTAACTACTAAAGACTAATGTGAACTGCCAGCCGAACTGCATGGCAACCCTGACTTTTTATATCCCACGGACAGGCCTAACGCGGTATAGGGGTCGCTTCAGGTAGTGCGATAGAACGCCACCTATCCGACTATTGTTTAACTATGAGTCAATAGGCTTAATGCAAAAGATTATGAGCCTGAACGGTAAGACACTAAAGTGGGTTTCTCTTTAACTATTTAATATGTGGGTTGTTTACGTTTTGGTGAAGGCTCATGTAGCTGATCCGCTACATTCCCCCACACTTTAAAAACGAACCCTATCACTCTGGCGCTTAATAAGGGTGAAAGAAATGACGGAAGGATGGAAGAAAGACATTCTTCCTTTCCGCTTCTTAATCATGTAGATGTCCTAGGAAAAAGAAAACTCTATTAGACATGCTATCATGCTTATCGATTCAACTCCCATGGAGGAGCATATATAGGATGTATCCGATAATCATAATTCTCAGACGTGAGATGAGGAAATGGATATGTCCTTAAGTAGGCATCCACTTCACGTCTGGAACGTAGTTTTCGTCTGAACGGCTCCGGCGTGTAGTAATAAATATATCGGTCCGTACCACCTGGCTGAACAACCCGTCTCTGCACCACTTCTCGTATGAAACCATGGTGGAATGGACGAAGGGTTTGCCTGGTGAGCAAAGGATATTGCCGAAGATGATGAGGTGTGGAATCCCCATGTGCAGGATCTTCGTCTGCAATATCCAGAGCGACACGAGCCATTTTGGGGTAGCAGACTTCCTCCTCCGAAGAAGACGACGACGGTGCCGTGCCTTTCCGGTTAGAAGACTGTTCCAATGTTGAAGGTGGATCAAATTGTGGCGCTGAACTAGGTCCAGGTTGAGGTGATGGTGGACATGGTCGAACTGGACTCGGCCCTAAAGCTAGATCAAGCAAGGTAAAACATTGCGGACTAGTATGTGGCGTTGCAGGAGGACTTGAAGAACTAGGACGGACTGGTGTTCGAGGACTGTCGATGTCCGAGACAGCACGCAGTTTCTCTGGATCAGAGTCATCCAAAGTGGGAGTGGAAGATGGTTAAAAGCGATCAGTGGTACGATATAGCTTTAAATGGGCTATATTGTCCAAAGATCGTTTCCCTGTTGCGACCTCCTCAATAACATAACGTAATTCGTCCAGTTTTTCAACTATGCGATATGGACCATCCCATTTGGGAGCCAATTTAGCTGAGAAGTAAGTAGCACCATGGGATTGGGGATGTAAGACCTTCCAAACATACATTCCTACATCTTATGCCCACTCCTCTCTACGCTGATTATAATATTGTCGTTGCTTGGCTTGCATACGATCTATGTAAGTCCTAACGGCAAGAATGTCAGCCTGTAATTGAGTAACTCTATCCTCTAATCTATTGCCAGCTTGGGTCAGGTCAGGAGACTGAAAAGGCTCCGTAGGAAGTTCCCAAGGTAGACGTGCTTCTCTCCCATGATATAAGTAGAACGGAGTTCGCCCTGTTGTCTCGTGAGGTGTTGTATTGAGAGAAAACTCTAATAAATCTAAGTTTCGATCCCAATTACGGTGTTCATTCCCTATATAGATACCTAACATAATGCCTATCGACTTATTAACACGTCCAGTAGCATTAGTCTGAGGGTGGTACGGGGTAGTGTAGTTGCATGTGACGTTGAATTGCGCACAAGTATCTTTCCAGACACGAGACACAAACTGCGTTCCATTGTCTGAAAGTATAGCCTTAGGGGCTCCCCAATGCAGGATCAGACCTTTGAGAGTCTGACTTACTGTATCAGCGGTGATGTTCTTTAGTGGTATTAGTTTTACCTAGCGAGTATAATAATCCACATACACTAAGATGTAACGATTAAGCTTAGGACTAAGAGGTAAAGGACCTAAAATGTCAACCCCAACTAAATCCCAAGGTGGTTCTACCACTGTAGAGTGCATTAACCCAGGAGTTTTGCGGTGGCGTCCTTTATATTGTTGGCACATAAGGCATGTAGACACAAATAAGGCTACATCCTTTTTCAAAGTAGGCCAATAATATCTAAAACGAATACGTTCATACGTACTATCTCCACCTCTATGACAAGCAGTCATGTGTGTGTGAAATAAGTGTAACGCTTGAGGACGTAATGTACTAGGCAGGTAAATCTTACGCGGTTGATTACCATAGCGCTTACGATAAACAAGACCATCTATGATTTCATATAATGGACTAACTCTATCATTAGCTTCTAATTGAGCCTTAAGATTCTGTATATTAGGATCTAGACTTTGTTCACGTGTTATGTTTGCCAGATTGAATGCATTCATAACAGGAGGTAATGGAGGCGGAATTACTTGAGGACGGGGCCTAAGTATCGCTCCTAAAACATATCCTGTAGGTTGAATATCTCGGGACAACACGTCAGCGACTACGTTTTCTACGCCCTTACGATATTGCACTTCAAATTTGTAAGTCAGTAAATACATAATCCAACGTAATACGCGATATGAAGGGTCAGTACGTGTATAAAGCCATTGTAAAGCTTTATGATCAGTGATCACTGTGAAGTTTTTGCCATCGAGGAAATGTTTAAATCTGTTAATAGCCCAGAATATAGCTAAACATTCCTTTTCGTACGTAGAATAATTCTTTTCTGCTGCGTTAAGCAGAGTAGAAGCGTAAGCTATAGGAAATTCTATGTTACCATCTTTCTGACTTAACATAGCACCTAAACCAACGTTGCTAGCGTCCGTGGTTAAGTAGGTAGGCTTACTAGGATCATAATGATGCACTGGATGCTCATTAGCATGCACTATAGCGGCTTTTAATTTAGAAAAGGCTTCTTCGCACTGCTCACTCCAGACCCATTGGACATTCTTACGCTTAAGACGGTATAATGGGGCAGCTATTCCGCATAATGAGGAACAAACTTGTTATGCCATCCCGTCAAACCTAAGAATCGCGATAAAGACTTAAGATCTGTAGGCCTTGGAAATTGTTTAATTGCTATGGTTTTCGCAGGATTTACATGAATACCTTTCCTATCTATTACATGTCCTAATATTAACGTTGAAGGTTTAGCAAAGTGACATTTCGTTAGATTCAGGGTGAGACCAGCTTTCGTTAGTTGCCTAAATATATATTCCAATGCTTTAAGGTGTTCTGTCCATGTTCTAGACGTAACGATTAAATCATCTAAGTAAACAAAAATGGTAAACTTGGACTTATCCCGAAACACCTCATCCATTAACTTTTCGAAAGTGGTTGGTGCATTGCACAAACTAAAAGGCATTACTACAAATTCATATTTACCAAAAAGGGGACGAAAATGCTGTCTTTGAAATACTAGCAGGATCCATAAGGACCTGAAAGTACCCACTCATTAAATCTAAAGACGTAATGTACTTCGGTTTATTTACTCCTAATAAAATATCTTCAACCTTAGGAAGAGGATAGGGATCGGGTTTAGTAACTTTATTTAAAGCTCTATAATCCACAAAAATCTCCAACCTCCTTCCTTTTTCGGTACTAAGCAAATTCCTGAGGACCAGGGGCTTCTGGAAGGACGTATTTGTCCAGCCTGTAACATTTTGTCAATGTGTTCCTTAGTAATTGCTCTTTTTGCATCGGCACAACGGTAAGCAAAGGTTCTAATAGGTTTGGTGTATCCTGTATCTATCTTATGTGTAGTCATATGCGTGCGACCTGGCTTAGCTGCTGTGACTGCAGGAAATCATGACAATAATTGTTTAAGTTCCTGTACTTGTAATGGTGTCATTGTGTTTTCCTCTAAAGCAGGACTTATCTACGAGTATTAAAGGTATTTTTGGAACTCTGACTAGGAGTATCACTTGCAGTGACACGTGACCCCTTAAGATTCTTAACCCTAGCTTCTATTATTTCTGCATGTACTAACAAGTCCGAAATAGTAGAACATTGGTGACGTAAATAAACATTTATGTCTGGAAGTAAGTTTTCTTCCAAGAGTGGCACTAGTTCCATTTCCGGAAGGGGATCTCTTAAAGCTAGATTCAGATCTTGCATCCTTTCGAAAAAGTGAACTACGCTCTCATCACGTCTCTGTTTAGTAGAAATTAATGCGGTTTTCATAAACCTTTGTTTGACAGCGGACATAAAATTGTCTCTAAATCGTGATATAAAAGTATTTAAAAATGGCACTAAATCCATTCATTCCTGACGATACCAAAATCGCGCACCCTCAATTAAGAAAGTAGGCATTAAACCTAACACTTCTGCGTCGCTTAACCTATGTGCTCGTTGTAACCCATCCAATTGAAATAAGAAATCAGCAGCATCAGCACTATTCTGGTAGTTTGTTGAACAGGATCAATCCCCAATCTTTCAGCTAGAATTTCTGCGTCTGCTGGTTCATTTATTTCAGCTGTTTCACTTGCATGCAAAGTTGGAGATTGTGAGAGCTGATTCCTTTTTTCAATCTTTCCAATCTCCCATTAGCCTTGAAATTTTGTTGATCATGTTTCCTTAACGGGAATTTTTTGGAAGGAACAGCCAAGGGTCTAAGTCTGGGAGGGTAACTTAACTTATCTACAATAATAACTCTTATTATAATTGGTTTTAAATTAATATTATACGCTTAAAACATACCTGAATGTTCATATTTCGGTTGAAGGCGGTAATCCTCTAATTTAAAATGAAGGGAGCAGACAACCATGGACTTGGTGTGTGGTTTACCCATTTTTAAAGCTATATCCCATTGTTTCGACAATTTAACGCCGCGTGGAAATTTACACCCATACACGCTGCAGTATTTAACCATTGTTTAATTACGTTTAAATAAACATCAAAACTGACAAAAAGTTAAAAACTAGCCTAATTATCGTTGAGCAGATAGTTGAGTTGTTGATTTAATTTTATAATTATCTTTGAGCAATTCAATTGAATTAACTTTAATTTAACCATGAGTATGTTGATTGCGTTTGTCATTAATGGTATCGCCGGGATTAAGTTACATTTAAACACCTGATTAAACTATCTAATCATCGATCATCCGTTAAGCCTTGGACCTTGCAATATAGGAGGCAGAGAGACAACAAAAAGAAACTACCGCCGTATTCTGCAGGCTTAGCCTTCCGCGCCCACTTGGATTCTCGTCGCTCATTGGTCCATAGAGAACTGGATTCTGGCTTTTGATTGGCGGCTTAGGTTTCGAGGCGAAATTGGATTCTGGGCTGAGATTGGATGTTCATGCAAGCAAGGAAAGATAGTGGTTCAGTTCAGTTAGCTTTTCAATTGACACTGAACGTACGGTGTAATGTCAGCATTTTGTGTCGGTTATCGTCAAAGGTCAGTGCAATAACCTTTAACCTCTATGTTTAGGTTCTTTACGCCATCTATTTCGTGAAACTTCAAATAGCAGACTATTTTCCCCAATTCCCACATGTTTAGGGTTAGTGTACTGTATCTCGATCGGTAACATGACTCTGGAATGGAAGTTTATTCAAGTATTTAATGTGTAACGATAGTGTACTTTATGGTAGACGAAGTATAATTTTACATTTTAATAATATAACTTCACAATCTTTACTAAAATATAGCATTGTAACAGGGGTTAATTCTGGTCGTCAAAAACCTTGCAGCAGAGGTGTTTTATCATTGAAAGGGGCGTGTGTAGCTGAACCATGCAAGGCTATCTAAGATATATTGTGCGCAATACACTGGTTAAGCTTTGGAGAGCCTATTTGTCTTTATGAAAGAGAGATTCCAATGCACAGAAATTGAAGACGTAACTGTTCTGATATACCATTCCAGTTCACGGGTAGAATGTATCATGTCACGTAATAAGCTGAGAAAAACGAGCGTAAAAACGCTGCTGTAGGTTGAAGAAGCCTAAAGCAATAGATTTTCGGTTATAATTCCCGGGTTTAATCTTGCAATTTCTAATTTCTGTTAGTCCTGGACGAGTACTAATTGTTGGTATCGAGTACCTCGATCGAATATCAATACAAGTACTTGTACAGTCGCGTTCAAAAGTTTCCGGCCGTTTTCATTCGGTCGCCATTTTTCTTCTATAATAGCTAGAGCGACGAGTAAGACGTTTTTGGAAAGGCTGAACCCTTGAAAACCCGATGCCATCGAAATTAATAGAAAATCTTGAAAGGAGCACGAGCAACACACGAATGTGTAAATTATCGCAAAATGACGTCACGAAATATTTCTTCGAATTTGTTGTGGTTGGTCTCATTTTATGCATAACGTTACCCAGAAACCGAATCTGTTTTCAAAATTAAAATCGGATTTGAACTTCAAAGGTTATTAAGGAAATAGTGAAGCAAAAAAACACTTTTTCAATAATTATAATTAAATTAGAGTCAACCCGACTATGCTTAAGCTATAGCTGGGAAAAACAAGTTGGGCCACATCGTATTAAAATCTAGCTTCACCCTAGAACGTAAACTTATACAATTGTAATGGAAATGTTCACTAGTTGTCTAAATCGCGGATATTTGTTTAGACATGTGAAGGTGGAAGGGTAGACTAATGGGAGACGTCTGGAAACTTGAATTTCGTTTTGGTGGCGCTTATTCACGTTTTCGACATTAAAGTCTCAAAGAGTCATGTTGGTAGGTGATTCGCAAATTTGAGAATCATCCACGCTTTCGATGACTGAAGGAGAATTGAGTGCTTACCGATTCATGATCGACAGTGTTCCATAATGGCCGGACAGAATCTGAATGATTTTGTTTGGGTGACTACTGTTCAATAACAGTGATAGAACTGGACAGGGCGAATGTTTATAGAATGGTGTAATTGACGAAGGACGTTTAATGTCGGGGTTGGGCAGGGAATGTGGAGTTGTGGCTAATATTGATCCTCAGCATGACAAAATATGCACACGGCAACGTTGAAACCTCATTGCCAGCTTTTTCCCCACGGAAAAACTACGTGTGTGACACGTGATATTATTTAAGCAGACAGTGTCTGTTGCATTTGGACAACCGCCATTTGTTTTTGGAGCGCCTAGAATGTTGTTGCGCTAAGATAGGGCAAAATTTGTATACCCGCGCGTTCAAGTTTACTTGCCATATCAACAAGAAAAGTCGAAAGCACTCACTCACTGTGTTTGTAACGCGTAAGAGAATTTAGAAATAAGAGAGAAGCAACGGTTTTAGGTTTTTACCGGCTTTACGTGTAACAGCTGCCTTTTTCTCTTCGCATTGAGTTCCGATTTTAATTTTTTTGTTTAGACAATATAAGGAAGGAATAGCAGATAGACCAATTTTTTAAAGGTTTACTGTTAATTTCAACCTCTCACGGCTTATACAACTCTGCTGCTGGAAAACGACTCTTATACTACTTAAGAAACTGTGTTTCACGTTTTTACCAGTGGGCAGCTGTCCGAATAGAGCAGGGCGGCTGAGCCGCTCCCAAACAAATTACTTTGAAAGATAATAGGCCTATTTCATGTTTTTATAGTTTGACTTTTCAGAAACAGTACGAATCTGTTTGAAAGAGTATAGTGTTGAATCGCCTCTAGATGGGGTAGATTTCCCTTTTCGAAGCCCGATTTTTCCTCGTTAATCTTCACTATTTGCCTACTAAATTTTCAATTGTTAGGCAACAACTAGTCTGTTGTCAAAGCTACTTGAATTAAGGATATAGATTAATTTCAAAAGAAGGTTCGCATGCGGTTGCAGAGTTGTAGGATTGAGTTTCCGCTTCTGTAGTATTCCGCTTTCAAAACGGATCCCTTCTTACAAGTCAGTGGCGGCTCCTTTTGACCCGCCTTTCTATGTTTATCAGTAGGGTGTTTTCGTGGTTCAATGATTAGAAGAAACGGTGATAATAACGTTGGCCGAATCGAACTCAATTCGGTTTTGGCAGAATTTACTGTGGCCGCTATATATTTATATTGCAAATGTGTAAAATCAGTTTGGAGGAATCTGTTTTAATTAATTAATTCCGGTTTGTGGGCATGCTTTATTTATATATAGACAGAAAAAATAACACAGTTGGAAAATAATGATAATTTTTGTTCAATTTTATTTTGTTTTCTACTTCAAAGATAATCATTCGGCACATTTTAAAGGAAGCAGTGTTAACAAATGAGGATGAGAGGGAAAGTATGACAATGGCCATAGAGTCTGTGTTAAAAAACGCGGACATCAAAGTTTCGCCAATAACTATTTAGTTTACTAGTGACTGATGGACTTGCAAACTCGCGACTGAAAGTAGTTAACACATTTATGCTTCTTGGTTTAACCATATCCCACTCGATCATGCGCATCAAGACGCAAGCTGCTCGCGCTATAGCTAAATTACCGAGATTTGTTTTAAACGTATCTAGTTTTATGTGCTTTTCTATTGCTTCGATAACCTTACTTAAATCAATATTATACCTTCAAATACCTTTTATAACATTACCAGCTACTCTGTCCTGACTACAAACACAAATCGAGGAAGTTCTAGCATACACAATAGCAGACGACGGTAACCGCGTAACCGCGAATTAACACAAGACCTATTTTAAGGGAGTGATCAGGCCCAGTATAGCTACGCCAATAAAACGGTCAACTACGGCGAAACTCTGATGACTCGAGACTTTTAGCCATTTTCATACTTTTCCTCTCATCCACTTTTGGTGTTAATAATTAACTAATATTACAATTTATACTTAAAAATGCGACCAGTAACCGCCATTATCGAACACTTCTCTTACTCGATTGGGCATTGATTCATTGTAGGATTGGAATAATTCCTCATTCAGCTTTAGGTCTCGCCAAGCATTTTGCACAGCCTCCAACAACTCTTGCACATTTCATTTCCAGACGTCTCCCATTAGTCTACCCTTCCACCTTCACATGTCTAAACAAATATCCGCGATTTAGACAACTAGTGAAAATTTCCGTTACAATTGTATAAGTTTACGTTCTAGGGTGAAGCTAGATTTTAATACGGTGTGGCCCATCTTGTTTTTCCCAGCTATAGCTTATAGCATAGTAGGGTTGACTCTAATTTAATTATAATTATTGAAAAAGTGTTTTTTTCCGTCACTATTTCCTTAATAACCTTTGAAGTTCAAATCCGATTTTAATTTTGAAAACAGATTCGGTTTCTGGGTAACGTTATGCATAAAATGAGTCCAACCACAACAAATTCGAAGAAATATTTCGTGACGTCATTTTGCGATAATTTACACATTCATTTGTTGCTCGTGCTCCTTTCAAGATTTTCTATTAATTTCGATGGCATCGGGTTTTCAAGGGTTCAGCCTTTCCAAAAACGTCCTACTCGTCGCTCTAGCTATTATAGGAAAAAAATGGCGACCGAATGAAAACGGCCGGAAACTTTTGATCGCGACTGTACCAATAATAAGTGATACATATCGTGACGATTACCAATTACATGAATGACATTCGACATAGAAATGCTCGAACGAAAGGACACCATTAAGACTTCACCCTGTTTCGATAGTGTCGCACACTCTATGGTATAACCTTGAATGAAACGTATCTTATTGATTGCGTTCAACTTATTTTGGCTTTTCAACTAACGATTTAACTGACGTTGTAGCTTCTCCAGTTTCACATATAAAGACGACACACTTCTATATTAGGCAAACTTACACTCTACTATCACTTAAATCTAAGATTTGCCTAAATGGTAAATTAGGCAAACGAAAAAGTAGAAACAGGAACCTTCTTGTAATATGTCGGCTTCAATCAGTTTTATTCATACTTTCTACCAAACATCTAATTTAAAATTGTAATTATAATAAATTTATACAGAACGATATTTCAGAACATATAGCTTTATTTTGACCAGTTTATGAAGAAACGTTGTCGCTACTCTCATGACAAGAGAGCAAATTTTTGCCATTGTCATATAATTGCTTATTTATAACATTTTACATCCAAATGTACCTTCAAACATTGTCTCTTATCTTTTACACAAGCAGGCTGATGTTACTTCATTTGAGGTGACATTAAGTAGCAGCAAATCCTGTATATAGATAGTTTACACAAATGGAGCATTAATTAAACTTACACCAGAAGGCTGGGCTGCATGGAGGACAAAAAGAGACGGGTTTCTGTCCTCCTGGTGTAAATGGTATGATTCCTCCAGATGTGCAAATCCTGTATATTAAGATCAAACTTTTGTGAAGCCTTAAAACATTATAAAATTTTTGTAATATTTTCTAAATAAAGTGGTAAATACATGGTATTTGATGTTAATTATAACAATTTCCAGTTTGTATTATAAATTGAAGCGTGGACGTCATCAATATTGACTGTAGTAGCCCATTCGTGTGACACTGTCAACTATACCACTGTTTTATTCCAAATCTTTAGCACAACAAAAACTCATTCACATTTATATTGTTAGACACTTCAGTAACCATATTTACCAGTTAAACGTACTGCAACATTTACTTTTAAACCCATCTAACATAATTTCTTTCTTTGATTATATCACACGTATAGTCAATGGTGTCCCATAGGGGTAGGATTGCCTATGGGGCTGTGATACTTTGAATGTTTATACGGAATGACGTTTTTGTCTCATTACCCTTGAGTGAACCCACTTCAGCATATCAGTAGGATGTTATTATATACTATAATTAATATTCTATATTGCATTAATTATATAACTATTATGAGAATTGAATGGCTTTAATAATGGTCAGTTGGCTCATTCGATGCTCATTTTATTTACTAACGACGCAGAACGATAAATGAAGTCACATTAATGATTAAACTTACATTACACCTAAGCCTTGGTTGAAATAATTTTCGATCACGAGCTGAAACGTCTTACACTATAAATGAACGTTTACTTTTATTCAACTATATTGTCACAGATAATTTGCAATTGATAAAATAAAAGCATACCCGTCCAATGCGACGATTCCAGTAAATAGCTCTTCTTCAATTAGGCATCCGTACTTAGCAAAATATTAACCGTACCGGTGTACCCAAGTCGCCTCTAACAATGATGAAGTGTAGTCTGCTACGTTCAGCATCAGAAACTAAAGCAAAAGCACCGGTGAGTTAACCGGTTGATGACGCTGAACGATTTACCCATCGAAAAACCGTTTTTCAAATTTGGTGGACATCCGCAATTCAATTTAGTCTTGAAAGTCGAAACCTAAGCCGCCAATAAGAAGCCAGAATCCAGTTCCTTTACGGACCAATGAGCGACGAGAATCCAAGTGGGCGCGGAAGGCTAAGCCTGCAGAATACGGCGGCTGGAGTATCTATAAGCCGAGTTGCGTCAATATGCCAAAAATGACTTCAAGGTCTTATTTTTAACCTTTGACCTTACTACAGCAATATTATCTCTAGCCATACAAGCACGGAGTAAGCACAGAGGAGTGGAATTTTAAAAAATAAATATAAATAAAAACTCTTGCTTGTGTTAAAAAACTTAGCTTCACCTAGTCAAACGAATAAGTTCTACTGTTATTCACATTTTAATCCCTTCTTTCATGAGTTACATTGAATTTACAATTTATTAAATGATTTTGATAATAATTAGTTTGATCGACAGTTATATTTCTTAGATCTAGTTATACCGTCTTAAGAAACGTTATTCCTAAACTCATTTGAAATTCAGCTAATAGATGTATTTATTTTCATTTCGATCGAATACATTCACATTTTTTTATTTTTTACATAATGGCTGTTAATTTTTTTTTAAATTTTAATACTTCTTAAATTGCGTCATTTTCGCTGTCCCTTAAATAGATTTTACGACTTTGTTCTTTAAAGGCATTCATTACGGTATACGGACTAAATACCCCAAAGACAAAAGACCCGCGGTCATAATCCCCCTATTTTTAAAAACGTAAAAAATCCCCCCTCTCTCAAGACAAAATCCCCCGGTCATTTTCCCCCCATCCTAGTTAAGAGTACAAAATCCCCCCACCCTCTAGACAAAATTCCCCGGTCATAATCCCCCGACAATAAAAAATACAATATCAATATTATCTCATAGCGTTTTCCTTTGGGTCCTCGCGGAGCGCTCCCAAGGAGCAATAAAAATGGTAGTAGTAGTTTCCAGCTTCGTTAAAGACTGTTTTTGAAGAATAGGATCTCCTAGTTTTTATCCTCCATGGGAGCGCTCTGCGAGGACACAAAGGAAAACGCTATAAAACACTGGAAGCCTCAGCGATCTGGTTGCGTAGTGGATAAGGCGTTGAACAGCGGAGTGAAGGATGGTGGGTTCGATCCCCCGAAGGTACTTGAGTATTATCAAAATATAAATTGAATTATTTCTAATTATTTCGTTCAGTTTCATTCATTTCTAGGGTAGAAATAGGTTTACATATTAATAATTAGTTATTAGCATGAATAACGGAGAAAAATTGGAAATACGCAACAACTTTTGCTTTCGAATTGTTAATTGGTTGTGTCACTGACATTCAATATTGACATTCAGTTTGACAATTTTTTTGATTTTATTCGGGTTCTGTTAGGTTAGGTTTGATTAGGTTGGGTTGGGTTGGGTTTGGTTAGGTTGGGCTGGGTTGGGTTGGGTTAGGTTGGGTTTTGTTCGGTTAATAATATATTGGAAATATTGTAACAATCGTACGCCTTTTCCAAAATATTATTTTTTAAATTTAGTTTCTTCCGAAGTAACATTACTTTTAAAATATTGAGATTTCCCTCCCTTTAGAGACTCTCCTATAGTTATAGGCTTAATATTTTTAAAGATTTCTATAAAAGACAATGCATATTTTAGCACTTGCTCATTAAACCATGAAAATTATAGCGACCAACAAAGGTACGCCTTTTCCAAAATATTATTTTTACATTCATTGGGGGAATTTGTCCTGGGGCTGGGACTGGGGGAATTTGTCCTGGGGCTGGGGGTATTTTGTCTTCGGCATCCATTCGGGGAAAATTGTCCGGGGGATTTTGTCTCCTACCTGAGGGGATTATGTCCTTTTCTTCTCTAATGGGGGGATTATGTCCGGGGGATTGTGTCCAGGGGGGATTATGTCCTACATTCAGTAATTACAAAATATTGAGATGTTTTTCTTTCTCCACTTTATTTTTCTCGTCGTCCATAGTATCTTTATCATCATCCATGCTATTTCTCAAGCCCTGGTTGCTGTTCCGTTTATCTTTAACAACAATATCTACATCCATTCCTTTTTCCTTGTCCTCGTCGCTGTTGCCTTCGTTCTTAGTACTTCCTTATTTTCAAATGCGTGCCGTAAAGTGACTTCCGAAACCAAGTCAGTAGACGTTTGTAGTGACTAAAATTAGAAAAATATGGTTTATTTCACTGTTTTCGCTATATTTGTAAAACGAATGACTTAGTGAACATTTGAGTTTCAATTTTTTCATGGATTGCATTAATAATTCATCCAAATTATCGTTCATCAGTTCGTCTTCGTCGTTGTCGATGTCCTCGTCCAAAGTTTTAATTTTTGGCTTCTTTGCATTCAATCTTTGAGAAATAACTGTATTTATAAGAGGTAATAGGTTATATAATTGAATCTTAAGGGGTTAGTGACGGCCGCAAGAAAAGTTAAATGAAATAATCTCAGCCTCTTATGTATTAGACGAATAATAAATATTTTTCACTTCTTTTGTTAAATTTCTTTCAAAACTAAAAGTAGCCACAAGCCCTTTAACATTAAAGAAAATATTTAAATGGATGTTCCAGGCTCGGTTTAGGGTCTTTTGTCTAGCAAGTAGTTTATGTTTATTAACGGTTTTAAATAGAAAATAAATATGGATTATCACAAGCTTATTCCTTGGTGGTGTCATAGGGGTTCCAGAAATACTAAATATATTCACTTCGAGTAGTAGTGCGGGCCTAATGATCGGTTTTACTTTATTTAAAGAAGTCAAATATTGATGAATGGAGGATATATTATTCCTATCTGTTATTACTATTAGCGAAAGGATCTGGCGTTGCCCGTCAGGAAATTTTAGTTTCTTTTTGGAACATGTTTTAAAATATGGCTGAGAGAATACTCAAATCCATAAGCCCGTCTATACATTTCTTTCAGCTATTTTTTTTTAAAGTGGTCAAGGATTATGAAAAAGCTTTCTTAATTTGTAAGGACTATTTCAGAGTAAATTCATGTCACTGTAAAACTAGTTTCATTTTGGTGAGTAAAGAGGTAATAGGGCTGCTCGTTGATTATCAGTTTCTCAATCACTGAATCATTTAGTCGGTGACTTTTATACATATTTGATTTGGATCGGACAGAAAAATGGAACTATTTATGATAACTACAATGCAAGCTTGACAAAAATTGCCTATTTCTATAAAAAACCTACTTTTTATCGGTGTTGAAGTCGCTATTGAAGACTTCATAGCCGGAATATCAAAGTTAAGGTATATCCTTAAGAATTAAAATCACAGTTTTATTTGGCAAGCATAATTTGTTTAAAACTTTTCATGTGTTTTTAGTAGTTTATATTTTTTAAAACCTTTCATAATATTTGCCTTTGGGGGCATTTCCTATATTTGCTAAATAGTGAATGATTTTGGTTATTCATATTTTATAATAGCATTTACTTGCTAAGTCAATCTCGGCTTAACCTTTCTAGCGCAATCTTGGCTTAACCTTTCTAGTGCAATCTTGGCTTAACCTTTCTAGCGCAATCTTTGCTTAACCGTTCTAGCACGTTTTGTTTCGGATACTTAAACAAAATCAACAAATGAATATTTAAGTTCCAAGAAATTTAAAACTTACAAACATAAATTTCAAACAATTTAGTTACCTCTCTTTTTCCAAATTCATATACCTTCCAAGTCTAACATAGCTATATGCGCTTCGTCTGAGATCTATACTAGATTTCCAGGCAAAATATTGTGCCATCACGGCGGCCGAAACGTCCCCGAAAGCATGTGCTACTTTTGTAAAATTTAAGATTGATATAATTGTGTTTTCGTGGGCATCGTTCAAAAACCCAAAACTGCAAATTTTTATGAGATTATCGTTGCTTTTAGAGCTTGGTTTACGCCAGAATAAAGTTCTTATTGACTTCGGCCAATGATGTAATTCACCTAATTTCACCAACTAAAGAAAGAAGGGAAGTCGTAAGTCCACAAAGGCGAAACAACTTGTTCAGAAACCTCGATTTTTCACCCTTGAAAGATGACGGAAATCGTGAAATTTGTCAAGGAACTAATGGAATATCGGAATTTAACCACGAAAGAGGGCGTACTCTACATAAAAAGGCTTTGCAATTAAACCAAGATTCGGATCGTCGAAATTTAAGACAAGTTTCTCCTTATTCTCCTAATCATAACCTGGATCCTAAATATACAAGTATGAAAGAAGGAGCTTTTAATGAGAGAATTTACAAGTCAACAATAATGGAGAGACAGACTAAAGGCCGAAATTTCGACTCGGGTAGTTACATTAAAAAAAGGTTTTTTTATTGGAGACAAGGTAGACTCCACTATCAAAGATGACAAAACAAGATTATACAAGTCATAATTTTTTTCCTAGATCGTAATGACGAAAAATTTAAAAAATCTGTCATGCTAATGCGCACAGATCTTAATACAAAAATGGATTTGCTACTTAATCACAGTAAAGAAACTTTTAGTGGAAATCGTACGGAGTTC
Organism: Phalangium opilio; assembly: GCA_019434445.1. Classification (NCBI taxonomy): domain Eukaryota; kingdom Metazoa; phylum Arthropoda; class Arachnida; order Opiliones; family Phalangiidae; genus Phalangium; species Phalangium opilio. Next base: position 42,713 of record JAEQBA010001737.1, read on the forward strand.
TTTGATAATGATGGGTTTCCAAAACTACCAATTAGTTCCCTCAAAGACCTGAAAACTGTTGAAAGTCTTGTGGACAATGACGAGATACGAAAACAAGCTGTATGTGTTTTTGGTATTTCTTCTTAACAATATTTTTATAAATAATTATTTGCAAAACTGTCTTTCCCTAGATTATGAATTTTTCAACTTTTGGAGGTAGGAACAATAATAATAATAATGGGCTTTTATTCAAGGATCAATCATTAAGAGATAAAAACTCTTGTTTACAGTGATGTCCCTTATATATAAGTTAAATTAAAATTAAATTAATTAAAAGATTTGTTTCAATTATAGTTAATAATTAATTGGTTTGTTTTTAAGTGATTTATTGAGGATATAGATTTAATTGTACTTCCAAGGTAATTCCAAAGCTTTATACCTTGGAACTTAGCACTTTTCTGCATGTATTTTGAGTTGAAGGGTTCGTTGTAAAAATTATATTTATCGCCTCTAGTACGATCCATTGCGCTGTTTTCTTTGAACCAGTTTGTTACGTTCGCCGGAAGGAGTTTATGTTTTACTTTAAACATGAATATTAATAGGTCCTGGTTGTAGTTAACAAGCGGTGTGTTTATTCTGGCCATAGCTTTGGCTTCTGTGGCTGACGAACGTCTACTATGTTTTGAGATTTGTTTAGCGCATTTGTTGTGCAGAGCAGAGAGTTTTGTGTCGTTTGCTTTCGAGGTATTGGTGTAAAATAAGTTGCCGTATTGTATCAAAGGCTTGATACATGCCGAGTAAAGTATTCGTAATACGTCTGTATCCAAGTGTTTTTATAATAATAATAATAAGTGGGGTTTATTGTGCTATAAAACGGTACATCAGTTCCAACAAGTTATAACACATTTGTAAGATTAAATTTAAATTAAGTTAAAATATGGATTAAAACTAGTAAATAGACAATTTAAAATTAAGTTTTTTTAATTCATTCGTTGTAATGAAAAGTTTTTGCATTGCAGTTGTTTTGAGTTGAAAATGTCTAGGTCTTTACCATGATAATTATAGTTGTGGCCCATTCTTGAGATTGGTGACATGTCATGCAATTTGTTCCGGAATAATGCAGTATCTCTTGTTTTGCGTGGTATAGCGTGCAAGTTTATACTAGCTAAGATAGAGGGACTATTAAGTTTAGGGGGTTTGTAGGGGTCTTAAGACCCAGAGTCGAGTGTTGACTTTTTTGATTATGTAATCGACTTGTATCTGCCAAGTTAGGTTTTCGTCAATCCAGAGGCCGAGATATTTATATACGTTGACTCGTTTAATTGTACCATTATATAGTTCTGTTATTTCATTTGCAGTTGCACGCTTGCGACGGTTGGGAGATAGTATCATAAAATTAGTTTTTTCTTTGTTTAAAAAGAGTCCTTTTGTTTGCAGTATCAGTTTTAGATTTCTAAGATCGTCTTCTATATTTTTGACCAGAGTTTGTATATTATCATCTGCTGCGACCAAGGCGGTGTCGTCCGCATACTCGTAGGATATTGCGTGGTTCAGTACTTTGTGCTGTTTGGCTGTATATACATTAAAAGGTAAGGGGCCCAATACACTGCCCTGGGGTTCGCCGTGTTTTATGACCAGTTTGTCAGAATATTGAATATTGTGGTACAAGGTTTGAGTTCTTCGGGACAGGTAGGACTTGAACCATTCAAGTACCCTGCCGCGTAATCCAAAATTATTGAGGTCTTGAATGAGTAAATCATGTTGAACCGTGTCGAAAGCCTTGGACAGGTCAATGAAAACTATGATTACGTACAGCCCGTTGTGAAGATGTTTTAGGACAGATTCATGCAGGTTGAAAAACCGGTTATGGTGGAATGCTTCTTCTAAAGCCGGATTGGTTGTTATATATTGCTCTTGTTTCCTCGAGGTAGTTATATAATGTATCGTGGACAATTTTTTCTTAAGTTAGGGAGAGAGTTGGTAGAATTGATATAGGACGATGGTTTTTAGGCTCATAGGTGTTTCTACCTTTATAGATTGGAGAAATCTTAGCATGTTTCCATTGTGATGGAAACCGGCCTGTGGAGAGAGCAAAGTTGAAAATCTTTGCTACCTTCTTAGAGATTATAGCAGCTAAGCTTTTAAGAATACTTGGGGCGAGACCATCTATCCCAGTAGCCTTTTTTGTGTTTAGGTTTTTTAGAAGTTTAAAAACCATGTCCTCTGTCACATAAGGGAGATCCTCTAGGGTTAAAGAATTGTTGACTGTTTGTAAATTTCTCGAATGATCATTTTTCATAACGGTATTTTTGGCGCTCCCTTTATTTATTAGTAGATCATCCGCCATTTGGACATAATAGGCATTTAGTATATTTGTTATTTCTTTTGGGTCATTATATATTTGATCTTTATATTCGAGTTTTGTAATTTGATTCTTAGACTTGGACTTGAGATAGGGCTTTAGAGTTTTCCACATGGCGGTTGTATTTCTCTCATTTTTAATGTTATTTTTAAAGTAATTCGTTTTACTAGCCAGAATTAATCTATTTACAAGATTCCTCTGCTTTCTGTATAGTGTAGTTATTATTTCCTTTTGTTTGGATGTCCTGATTTTGGTTTTGTATTTATCTCTAATATGCATTTGTTGTTTAATGTATGGGGTGAGCCAGGGGGCTGATCTAATGGGAACAAATCTTTTCCTTAAAGGAGCATAGATATCCAATGTGTCAGTTGAAATGTTTTGGAAGACTGTTACGCCGATTTCTGCGTCGGTGATATCATTTTCAATTTCATTAAGGTTATTTTGGAGGTTCCTTACAAATGAACTTATATCCATTGACTTATATTATCTTGTGTAGGCTAGATGTTTTTGAATTTTTAAATGTTTATTCTTTCTTAAGACTAAAATAAGGTCGTGGTCTGAGAAGCCGAAGGACTTAATTTGGACATCTACGATTTTGTGGGGGTGGTTAGTGTAGATATGATCTATTGGAGTTTGTGACACCATTATAGTCCTTGTTGGTTTCCCTACCATCTGTTTAAATTCATATAAAGCCGAAGTTAGGTATTTGGTCTTAGCAGCGAGTGGTTTTGAAAGTAAATCGCTGTTTGTGTCTCCTAGGATTATTATTTCCGTGTTTTTGCCGTTTCTAGAAAGGTTATTGATACTCTCTTTTAGTGTACGCACGTTTTGTGATATAGAATAGTGAATTTTTCATTCAATCTCAATTTATGTTCCAAGTCAACATGATACGTATCTTTTCTTTTGATACTTGACTGAATAATTTTCATTATCCCTGCTTTGCTTGCACTAATTAGCTTTCCCGACTTTTCACACTCAAAAAAACATTTCTTAGCATCACTTTCTGCCATTTCGAACCAGTTCTTTAAAAACGTTCAAGTGAAAGTCATTTTAGACAAGCTTACTATGCTCACTGAAATGAGACTGCTTTAAAACTGACTTTAAAACTGGCAATAAAGGCGTTTGTACACGTCTATAAATTTTCAACGCGAAAAAAAAACACAGGGACACGTGAGTCATCGGCGCTTAATGCCCCGAGTTCCCACCATATACTGAAGAATCAACTAGTAAAGGAAATAGAAGGTCATAAACATTTTTGTTTTATTAAAATTCGAGCTCCCAATGCTTTTAATTGTTATATTAAAAGGCTATATTGTTTGTAAAAATTGCTGATGATAAAATTGAACTTATTACAGCGCCCCCTATTGCCAGATATTATTAGTTTAATAATATATTGTTTTTTATAGGGCCAAAATCTATCAAACGATACCAGAAACACATTTTCATAACAAATAATTATTAAGATAATACTAATTTCATGTTAGATGACCGGCGGCCATCTTGATGACGTCATAACCGAAAATGCTCAAGTTTCTCGACACCCGGTAGATTCCTGATCAGCACCCTCGAAAATATAAGAATCGATCAAAAAACCCTAGTCATACCGAATCCGACGGTTATGCTCGAAACCAGCCTCTGTATCCTGGACTAGATTGAGTATTTTGTGAGAGAAAAAACATAACACCGCAAACTGCGCAATCGGGTTGAAATTCAAAAAAATAAACCCCCGCTCCATATGTCATGTGACCATAGTCTATCCCATTTTCAATCAAATTCTCGTTTTCTATTCGATTTTAACTCCTTGGGAACGATTAGTCTTTTTGAATAATCGTTTTGTGATTCGAATACTCGTTTTACTCCAAATGGCAAATTAAATAAATACTATTCTAAAATGGGAGTATTCGCACAGCTCTACCCAAAACCTTGTCTCTTTAACCTCACGAAAGACACCGAAGTACTCCCATCATCCTCAGCGTTTAGGTAAGGTCGAGCAGAACGGAAACGTCGAGGATGCCGCTGCAGGAGCGAGTCAACAATCGCCAACCAAAGATTCGCAGTTCACGGTGAAAGGTCCGAAGGTCAATTGTATCCTCGTTTAGGCCAAAAATATTTCACTCTACTTCGTTCTGGCAGCGAAATTGCAACGGTGGAAAATCAATAGAGTCAAAGTCCCTTTTCTAGCGTTTCCTTTCCCCCACGATTGCACTGACATAGACATAATATAAATTAACAAGCTAAAAATACCATATACATTTAAACACCTGCCTGTTTTTCAAAGTATTATGGCTTGCATTTTCTCTTCTTAATTTTAAATCATCGCAATTTTCTTGTTTAGCTAAAAGATTTAAATCTTTTAATGTTTTCGTATGTAGGCATACTGTTGTGCACATAATATTTAATGTTAAAAAACGGCATCGCGATAATACGCAATAAAATTTAGTGATTGTTTTATATCTATGGACATTGATCACGGCTCAGTGAAAAAACTTTCATTCTTGAGTCGAGGCACCACAAAGTTGCCTTGAAAACTTAAATGTGTGGCCGCTGTGGCGGTTCTAACTATAGCGTGTATCGATTAAATAGTATTTATTGAACGTTTTCGGACAGAAATGAGTGATAATACTTTGAAACTTTTTAGTTGTGAGAGGTGTACGTATTTTAGCCAAAAATACTCGCTGCTCTTGAATCATATTCGACTGCAACATGAGAATGATGCAAGTTTTCAGATAAAGTGTGATGTGGGTTTTTGTGGTCGGGCATTCAAAAAAGTATTGTACTTTCACCGACATCTAAGGAAAAAAATACCCTACAGCTTTACAGGAAAACAACGACCCTGACACGGAAGACCTTTCTGACGATGATAATAGCGGAAATTACGAGTTTAACAGTTTTATGGATCAAGATCTAGAAAATGAGGATAATGCGACTGATCCATTTGATTTGAAAAATTCTATTTTGTTCATTTTACTTAAATATAGTGAGCAGCACAGGTTAGCACATTCTGTTATTCAAGATTTATCAAGCTAAAAAGATTTTCAACAGAGATGATAATCTAGATAAAAGTGACCTGAGGGAAATAGTTAGTGCTGTGTTTGATTCTCTAAATTCCATTCACAAAATTAAGAGAATAAGTATATCGGAGATGGGAATGATAGAACCAACTCAAGTAAAATTTGCTCAATCTGCTGGATTGGAAGAAAAACACCATTTCCATTACGTACCTTTGTTACGTACCCTCGCGAATATCTTCAAGCAAGGAGATGAATTTCGTGATCATGAAAAGGTCGAAAACGAATTACATGGACAAGTTGTTTCTCATTTTCTAAACAGTTCATTTTGTAAGAAATTTGATCAAACTATCTCTGCTAAAACCATACATCTACAAATATATTATGATGAGTTTGAGATCGTCAACCCATTAGGCTAAAAACGAGGAGTGCCCAAAACATTAGGATTCTATTTTTCCATTTTAAACCAAAAATACAAGTATCGCTCAAAATTAGAAGTCATACACTTAATTTCCCTAGCAAATTCTAATGATGTCGAAAATTACGGGTGGTCCGAAATTCTCAAACCTCTAGTTTTTGAACTGAATATTTTGGCGACAGAGGGAATTTATATCGAGTCACTGGGGACTCACATAAAGGGCTACGTATCAATTATTAGTGGTGATAACCTTGGTCAGCACAAAATTGGTGGTTTTGTGCCGTATTTCTCCTCTGGTAGAATATGCAGGTTTTGCATGACAGATTATTCAGAAACGGGAGTAAGAAAATGGGAAAAAGACAAGGTTTTGAGGTCTTTGGATCGACATAAATATCATTTGTCGTTTATCGAAAAAAATCCAAACGAGTCGACTCTGTACGGTGTTAAAACCAGAAGCCCTACTTTGATTTAACCCAACAGTTATTACCTGATATCATGCATGATTTACTTGAAGGTGTTATTCCGTTTTTATTGAAACAACTTTTATGTCGTTTAATATCAGAAAATAAAGTAACTCTCAAGGAAATTAACAAAATAATAGATCAAGTTCCTTGTGAAAAAAATGAGATAAACAAACCTCAAACTCAAACTAAAAATGCAATGACTGGGAAGAGTAGCTTAAAAGGTTCGGCAAGCGAGATTTTTTTGTCTCTTCTGACTTTTTCCATTAATGCTGCACGACTTCGCTAACGTATGCACAGAAGATTGGAAAGTTTACTTGAAATTACGTGATTTTTGCGACATTTTATTTGCTGAAAAAATTCCCTCTCAACAAATAGACGAATTAGAAATAATGATTGCCGATTTTCTCGAAATAATTGTGGAAAGATATGGTGCAAAAAGTTTAACACCAAAATGTCACTATCTGATTCACTACCCTAATTTTATCAGACAATTTGGGCCACTTTTCCCTATATCTTGCATGAGGTTTGAAGCGAGGCACTTATTTTTCAAAGAAATAGCGGGAAACAGTAAAAATTTCAGAAACATTACAAAAACATTAACAGTCAGAAATCAAATGTTTCAATGCTACAACTCATTGAGATCTAAAACAAATGGCATCCAAAAACGAGCTACGAAAAACTGTTAAGAATTAGCAGTTTTCCCAGGGACCTGCAAAGTTTGCTAATTGAGAACTTCCCAAAAAAGACAAATTTCAATTCCGTTTTTAAATCAAAATGCTTTGACCAGGGACTTCATTCTTTCGAACTACAATCAGAATCTAACCAATGGGCATTGTTTAAAGCAGGGAAAGAATTGCATTTTCACTTGCTTGATAAATACAAAATTAGTGACAAGTTTTATGTGTATTGCAGATGTAGGTTCTTTTAAACAACAGAACAACTGAGATTTTTAATTGATTTCTAATTGTCTGGATTAATTTCAAAACTAAAACATTAATAAAAATAGAAGACCTTATTTAACGAATAAAAGATTGAATTTATAACCCGCTGTATCATAATTTTCCATGCTTAATTTCAAACGGTATTTAAAAGTACATTTTATACCGAATATACACCTTAAGTTGGCCTGAAAAACTCCAGGTAATAAAACTCTCTTTTTGGGTGTTTTTACGGTGTAAATGAAGCGTTTTCTTAAACTACACCCTTTTAACACGTTTTTAACACTTCCCTTTCTTAGAGTGTTGAAACGCGGAGAATTGCAGAATTGAGAATTCACGTAGAGAGGGCAATAAAAAGGGTTAAGAAATTTCATATTTTTGATGGAATTATGCCTTTAACAATAGCAAAAATGTCATGCAGTATTCTTGCCGTTTGTCCTTACATAACAAATATATATGAACTACTTTTGTAAAACTTTTTACTTTTAATCAACTCCTTGTTTAAAAAGTTGCCTATCACATTTTTTGTAAATATCACAAAAATTAAATAACATTAAAATATCGCAAAACATTTAAGGCACTCATTTTGGACTGTTGATCAAAAATGGGACAATATATTTAGTGAAAAAGTATTTCAGCTTAGGAAGAAGATTAGTGGTCCAGAATTTATCGTCAAAGAAAATTAGTTCCCGAAATAATCCACCTTCCGCAGATTCAGTGAATATCACAAAATCTGCCCGACTTATCTTTTTCACTGCCATCTCTCCCTGCACCTGCGAGTAATAATGGGAATTTTTATCAAGCTCAATTATACACCGTTATTTCCTTTCAAGCAAAATTTTGGAAAGTTATCAACAATGGTTGCAATTTCAAGTTTACTAATATCTGTTCCTTTAATTGACGCTGGACATTTTATTTCTAAAACCCCTTGAGTACTTTCCAGCGGATCCTTAATCAGCCCATCTCCGCTAGCACCAATAAAAACCGGTTTTTAACCGGTCGTTTATGATAAATATTGAAAAATGCGATACTCCAACGTAAACTCAAAGACCAAATATAGAGTAATATCTCTCCCATATACGGCAACGTCATAACCCTCTATCTCTTACCTTAGTGATATCCCCTCTCCCCTTCCCTTCCGGGGGCAAATAGTATTCTCTAGTACAAAGTTGCCCCTAACGTAGGGGATACACAGTTCACTCCCCCTCTCAACCGAAATTATTCTATTAGTACCGAATACCGATTAGTTAGTAAGTATTCCTGTTAGTACCAAATACTACCAATAGGTGTTAAGTAATGCCGTTTTCCAATGGCATTCTAGAATAGGCCAATGAAAAATTACTCGATAGATGGAGTAATTTTCTTGGAGTGAGAACGAAAGTTCCTTTAAAATTGCATTATACGCATCTATGTCTCCTTTGATATTGCTCCATGGTGGTAGATTGTTAGCAGCCAACCGAAGCTAAGTAACATTAAGTGACGAAAATGGAAAACTTTTAATTCTGTGAATTAAAAAAAAAACCGATTCGGTTTTCGGTTTTCATTTTAAAAAACCGGTTAAAACCGAAGAATTAAAAAACCGGTAAAAACCGGTGCTCCGGGATTGAAAAAACTGGTTTTCGGTTAAACCGCGCGGTTTTTGACATCCCTAGTATCACCAACTTATTAAAAAATTATTTTTAATCACATAGCATTACCAACGTTTTTAGCGTGTTTTTTTACATAAAACACCATTGGGGCAAGACTAATACAGAGTACTAAAAAGTTAACCCTTTACTAGAAAATTCTAAAATTAGTGCAAGATTCATCGCCTTTTTTCGTAACAATAGCATGGCCCTACAATCCTCCCTCCTCTCGCTTTGAAGGTTATTATTGTAGGCAACATGAAAATTAATCTCGAACCATCGAAAACCTGAAACTTGCTTCGAGGATTAACAATCTTACCCAAGCATAAATTACTTTAAAGGGAATATAAAACTATTAGTATATCTTTGACAGATATGATGCTCCTTTCTGGTACGAATAATGAAATTTTAGGCTTTACTCGGGGTAAATTTCATATGGATTCTTCAAGCACGTTAGATTCCCTTTAATGTGTCTAGACTCTTTCCAAGAGCAGAACAGTGACGTCAGTCAAGTTTCTGACGAATCTCTCCCTTTTTCTGATCATTGCATCACTGACCTCGTACCAGCCGTTGTCTTTTCTCACAAAGTTCACATAATGTCCCTCGGCCAATGATTCACCTTTATGAATAATCACCCCTTTAGTTTTAGCTCAATCCTATAAGAGAAACCAGGATTTATGAAATTCTACAGGGCCGGTAGGCCCTTGTAGATATGACATGACACCCTTCCGTAATGTTAAAGGAAAATTCACAGTTGGGTTGGCGTCCCATAGAAAAAGCATTAAAAAATTTTCAGTTTTTTAAGGCAATTGTGGCAGGCCATACGGAAAAACTATAGCGAAGTTAGTTTTCGGAATACTTATAAATTAACAAGCATTTATTAAATGGGAAATGTTTCGATTTTTAATTAATGAATTCTAATTTTTGTAATTTAACTAATTAAGATAGTACGTCAAAAAATTACTTTTGGGCCAGAGGTCAGCCTAACCTTATAGCGCGCTTAAACCATGCTTAAACCTAATGTTTCATTTTGTTCTCGTTGACAACTAGAAGGGCCTAGGTTTGTGGGTGCTAACAAGTTACGTTGACAAATTGCAAATGTTGGCTTTCTTGCTGATTTTTACTAATTTCTTAGCAGTAGACGCTAACAAATTACTTTGGTATTTCATCCGAGCTTGAGCACCTTTATATGTATTTTCTAATTAACTGTAGCACCCTTAATAAGAAATACGTCGTTATCAGGTCGAATTTTCGTCTAGAATAGTAATTCAGGTAAATAATTACAGTTAATAGAGGTTTTTATATCATTTAAAGTAAGCTTTTCGACGTTGTTTACGGCCAAGGCTTAAGTTGTATAGACTAATGACACCCCAAGTTATTTCCCCATAGAGCTTAATACAGTCGAAGGCAGAGGGCTGCCATTACCCTATTTTAGTTACTCTTTGTAATTATAGTCTCATATAGTGTCTTTCTTCTTTCTTTGAAGATTATACATAGTTTACAGGCGTGGAGGATTCATACCATTTGCGCAAGGAGACCTGGCAACTTATAGTGTAAAATAGCAGACGGTTTTACACTCTAAGTCGCTTGATCTCCTGGTGTTAATGGTAGGAATCCTCTACGCCTGTAAACTATGTATTAAAAAGGCTGATTTCCGGCTCTCATTTGTTTTGGAATCCTGTATACGTATAGTCTGCTCAATTTTATGCTAGAAACATAGCCTAAGCTGCCTAACCGAGTTTACCCTAGGTTGTTTATTATGCTGTATTTACCGTGTGCGCTTCCAATATGATGTAAAAAATGGCATACCTATTCAAATTATTAACGTGTTGAAGTAAAGATAGTTCTTTTCACCCTGTGAAACTTTCGAGAACTTCAAAATACTACTGGAAAGGTGACAAAATGTGTGTTTACCCTGCGGCAGTAAAAGACTGGTACTTTGCGTTAGCGCAGTTGGTTCAACATTCCCATATGAGGTTAACATAAATATAAGTAACAGTGGTGTTAGTTTGTAACCGATTCACTTAACAGGGTCGTTATGTAATTTAATTAGTCAAATAATTTCCAAGTTTACATCAGCGTTAAATTTTACCAACGTCACCTCAGGGGATACAGAGGATTACGTTGTTTGCTAGTTCCACACCCCACATTGCCGTTTGTTAATTCGTCTAAATTGCTATGAATTGTTTAGGTACTTGATTAATTACTAGTATTCAAGCCAAACTATAGAATCAAATCATTTAATTAACATATTTTATAGATGCTCTTTGTGTTACTGAAATTTAGCACAGAATATGATAAAAATTGAATGCAACGAGTCGGAAATAATATTATTTACTCAGACTAATTTTATAAGCTAAATCAACGCAACGATGGTGTTTCACCGTATCAAAAATTCAACAACGCCGGATATCTACGGAAAAACTGCAAGAAAGTTCTCACTGTACCAAAAATTCAACAACGGAAATCTACGGAAAAATTGCAACAAAGTTCATTAAGTTTTGAACATGGCAGTGCTGTTTACATTAGCGCAGTTCTTTCAACGTTACCATTTAAGATACGAAGGGATTAAGCAAGGAAAAAAAACGGCTCATTTTTGAAATAACTATTTTATTTTAAAAAAAATTAAATATAATTTGAGAAAGAATTTGGTATTTAAAAAATTTATAATTAGAAAAATATTGTAATTAGGAAAAAAATGTATTTTGGAAAAAAAATGTATTTACAATTTAGGAAAAGAAATTTATAATATTAATAAAATAAATATAAAAAAAATCATTCATTAAAAAAAAACACACTTGAAATAAAAAATTAAATGTAATATTTAAAAAAAATTGCTTAATCTTGTTTTTTTTTCAATCCTGTAAGGAAATGGTTTAAAATTATGATTTTAAATTATAATGATGAAGGGACCTGGGTCCAATTCTTTAAATATTTTAGCTCGTTACAACAATTGAAAATTATTCCTTAAAGGGTTAATGTCAATGTCGCGAGTCAGCAGGCAATTTTATGACAGATATAAATAGCTGCAAGTTTTATTGTGTGAGATAGACGCTAGCCCTTTAGTCAATTGTTATGACATGCAAAATATTTTTGAAGAACTGCAACCGCGCAGAAGAGTAAGCAGGAAACCGGCTATACAGGGTGTACCAAAAAGGGTGGTACACCCAGACTACAGTTGGCTCTATTGGCGATTTAAAGTCGAAGATGCTTTATGACATTTTTGACACCATTTATGACCGAATTAAATAAATGCTAATTTATTTTTAATTAAGGGGTCGTCTGTGAAAATCTTAAATTATCATTTTTAAAAGGTGACCTGGACAGCAAAATCTCATAGAATATTTCGACTCAAAATTGCATCTAAAGCAAACCAAGCAACTTCTGTTCAGTCCAACCACCCTTTTTGGAACATACAACTTACAAATTAATTTCAGTTTGTATTTCCTCCATCGACATGTCGTCGTCCTCCTCCTCCTCCTCCTCTTCAACGCGTTTTGGCGAAGTACGCTCATCATCAGCGCCTTGAGGTTGGGCCGTCTCCTCCCCAGCGCCTTGAGGAGGGACAGTCCCAACCTCCACCAACGAATTTTGTTGGACTCCTTGGTCCCCTTCTACTAAAATTTAATAATACTTTGTAAATTTTCACTTTTAAGTAATAAATGAGTTTTATACCACGAACGCGGCTCCACCAGTCGCGCATCCGCAACACTCCACTGCCTTGAGGCGGGGTCGGCACCACTCCGGCCCCTTGGGGAGGGACAGGCCCAACCCCCGCCATCGAATTTTGTGGGCCTCCTTGGTCTCCTTTTACCAAAATTGAACAATACTTTGTACATTTTCACTTTTAAGTATTAAATGAGTTTTATACCACGAACACGGCTCCAACAGTCGCGCATTAAGTGGCCGTAGCGGCCACAATTATTACAACGCCGGCCCCTGGCGTTGCGACCGCTACGGCCTCCACCACCGTTAACCCGGCCTCCGCGGCCGTTTCCGTCGCGTCCACGGCCCCCTCTTGGGGCAAAAGCTCCGCGCCCTCTTGGGGCAAAACCCCCGCGCCCTCTTGGGGCAAAACCCCCGCGCCCTCTCGGGGCAAAACCCCCGCGCCCTCTTGGGGCAACAGCCCCGCGTCCTCTGGGAGGCAAGAGCCCCACCTATGGAGTTTAATACGCCATCCCCCAGTCCTCCAGCATTAATGTTTACAGTAACATTGCAGTTTTCGCCAATATTGAAAAGTCGCTCCATTTTCTTAACTAGAATTTGAAATAAAGACCCTTATTAATATGGTGCTAATCTTTCTTTCACTTACGGACTTTTTCATATTAATTGTAGGCCTAGCTGATTTTAAGAGTGAAAAATATTAAAGGGATTGAAAATCAGGCCGGAGAAATGAGGTGAAGTGGAATTATTATTTCTTGAATTAATCGAACTAAGTTTCTTGAAGACACGTTTATCTTAATTACGGGCCTGTACTGTACTTTTAAAACTTTTTTCTCCATTAGCCAACCGGCAAGCGCTGCCTGCTTTCTACTACCCCTAAGCCTTAGCTGCTGCCATAAAAGAAGGCAACGCTCATTAACCGAGGCTTAACCTATATATTTGAAAAAAACGCTTTTAAAAATTTCAAAGTGAAATTATAATCCATAAGTGCTCTAAAGGCTGCTAAATAAGTAATTAATCACAAAATAAGCCTAATTTTTAATAAATTTTCCATTTATAATCATATTCTATGGTAGTAAGTTTAAAAATAAATCCGCTTACTTTGTAACGTCTCGTTGTTTGAAAATTGTAAGTGCGTTCAGCAACAACTACCAAATTCTTGGTTTAGTACCAGATTGCAATCTTTCTACGTAACCAGTAACCTAAAGCGCTTTTATGGTGGACGTAGCTAAACGCAGCGAATAAAACCGGGGAATACGGTAAATTTACTTTCTTCATTAACGTAGCTTTTCCAGTGGTTTTAAAACAAAAATTTAAGATAATTGAAAGAACAACAGGTACAGACAGGTTTACAGTATTTCTTTATTTATATGGCAGGAAACAATCACAACTACATAATTTTAAAAGTGGCGGTATAGGAAGTTTGTTCTGTATAAAGCGACATCTCGAGGAAAAGGTGTTAAAAAATATGTTTATCTGATCTCTTAGAAGGAATAAAGAGTATAATTTCGGCATGATTGTTATTTTAAAAATGATTTCTAAAACTCTAATTGTAACGTTAATCTTGAGCTTAATTTAAAGTTTAGTCGGTTTGAGTGTTTTCAAAACTAAACTACCTGTTGCGACTAGCGAGTAATAAGCATCTCTTCAGAATCTATTCACAATGCCATATAATAAACGATGCGTGGTTCTTGGATGTTCAAGTTGTAGTGACAATCTAGCCCAAGACGGTTCCTACAGTTTACATTTATTCCCGGAAGGCACTGTAAACCTTAATAAAAAGTGCCCTTTTGGGCGACTGGGGTACTTGGCTAAGTTTTTTTCCAATGTAAAGGTAATGATGATCTAATTAAAATGTGGATTTTGGCTACAAATCGTGGTAAAGAGTGGAGACCGAACAAAGTGTCCGTTATTTGTTCAAAACATTTTAGTCAAGATGATGTTATCGTTACTAAAGGGAAAAAAATGATGTTACTGAAACCACACTCAATACCAATTCATGGAACAAGTTTAGATAAAGACCTTCTAGGAAGCTCAAATTCTAAACTTTTACTAAAAGTACATGAAGATATAAATTTACTACATGCTCAAGCTTTTGATGATAATGAAACAGCAATCCAATCAAAACTAACTGGAGGTAACGCTGCGCTTGTAGGTACAGTTCTGCCACCATGTAAAGAAGGAATAAGTATTGCAACAAAAAAATTTGGCACTAAATATAAAGCTACGCAAACTGTTATTACAATGGCTACAAAAGGTACTCAGACACTAAACTTAAATAATGTTAGGTTTCAATCGAAAGACATTTTTGGAGTATTGCTGCTAGAAACGTAAACATTCCGAGAAAATTGATTACAAACAAACGTCAAACAACTCTTATTTAATTCAGCGCCTAGCATTCACAAAGTAGAATCTACACTGATAATGTTGAACCAAAATCAAGATGTCAGCTACGCCCATTAGTAGAAACTAATCTTATAAAACTGTTCATCTTGTAAATAGACATTTAGCCCAGAAGTTTTTTTCAGTGTAAATGTTTATTTTCAACAACATTTTCTACGAGGACAGAACAGTCAGTTAGATGCCTTGCATTTCAATTAAAACTTGAACCTATAAAGAAGAATAGGGTTTAAAAAAATTTGCAAAGTGGAAAATGCTTTTTTTAAATATTTTAAACAGTAGACGCCAGAGACATTTGTTCTGTTATCTAATGTTTCAAGTCCAGAAAAAGGTGAAGAATGAAATTTAAATTTCTTCCAAGCTTTGCGTCAATCGCAAACAACATGCAATAGAAGTTGAAGATTATCAGGCTAGAAATGTAGAAAGCAACTAAATGCAAGAGTAATTTTTACAAAACATTATGTCATTAAAAAATGAATGACTATAGAATTGCATCAAAATAAATGTTTACCTAATTTTTACAAATTTAAGTAACATCAATACCGCTTTTGAAATGTTAGCCTCACTTATTTTTTCTTTATTTAATCCTTTTTTTGTGATTTCATTCTGTGTACATTATTTTAAATAAACATCAATATTATTGAGATATTTTCCGCAATTGTGTTAATTATTTCGTGGTCTATTGCTAAAATTTGCAAATTTCTTTAAATTAAATATTATTATCGTAACAGATTTAAAAAAACTTAAAAAAGCAAACTCATTATTTCTTCATTAATAGACTTCCATGCTTTTAACGGAAAAATATAAGAACAAACTTCCGTGCTTTTAATGGAAAATATAAGAAGAAATATTTTTTCTCAAATAACAACTTGATTACATAAAATAATCACAACAACATAATAATTTTAAAAGTTGCAGTATAGCGAGTTCGTGCTGTTTTAAGTGGTAGTAATTTTCACCTTCTGGTTTAATCAAAGAGGCTAAAAAAAGGAGTAGAAGGCTTGACTGAAGTGTTCTGGCTTTGAAATATTCCCTCTGAACTTCCTGTGTGCTCCTAAAATGTTTTGCCAAAGCTGCTAGTTCAACTGTTGTTCTTATTACCCTCTTTGATTTAATGTAGTTTGAATTCCATTTGCTACGTATATATAATATATGGGTTTGTCGGTTTCAGTATTTTCTTCACTAAACTCCCTTTTGCATACAGTCATGCCTCTCTGCAACGAAGGCAGTATTGAAACGAGAAATATGTCACTAAATGAAGAGCTCAATTTCACTTACAATTTTCCAACTTCTTCAGATTGCACATTCCACGCGAGTTTTCTTCCAAACTATTTAAAGGTATGTTTAATGTTTCAATCAAAACTCAAATTTCTATCCTAGTCAATTTGGGTCTTAACCATTTTAACAATACCTTCAAACTCCATCTTTCTACCCAAATCCAATGGTGTATTGGCATTTTTGCTAACCACTTTTTACTGTAATCCACGCCTTTGGACAAACATGGATCATTGGTATGGGTAGCAATGTGCGCCCCTTTACAATCAAAGCAACAGTTACATTAAATTGGCCTTTATTATTACTGCAAGCCCAAATTAATGATGTGAAGCTCTTCTGAGCTTTTCGCATAAGTTACCTAATTTTAAATCAGTGCATTTCGTTGTCGATGTTGAAGTTTACACTACAATTAACGTTCAAGGATGTTACCAAAGTTATCTATTGCGAAACGGCAACATTAAACTTGCATAACTTTCGTTCGCGGGATTCGAAAACTAAATCATAATTATAATAAAAAAGCTCTTACAATATACACTTTAATTTAAAATTCAGCCTTGAAATTAGAAACAAGAAAGATCAACCAAGGCTCGGCTAAAATCGAGGAAGTAAACAACATATACAACAATGGTGGGTTATTCTCCGCATCTCTGAGTGGGGCGCTGTTTGTAGGTCTTACCTCTCTGGTCTTACCGTTTTCCGTGGAGTACTAGCAATCTGTTACCATGGAGTGGTATTAATAGATTCTAAGAGAGAATTGGGGTATTTTTAAAGGAACTTTCGTTTACACGACAATAAATCTACCCCACGCAAAATAGCCCACGGAAAACAGTATTCAAGCTCAGCCTCGTGTCTAAGCGGTCGTATTAAAAGATTTACAAATTTCTTCGATAACATTTCAAACTAAACTGAACTGAATCAATGCTAGCTGGAAATCTAACAACACGTGACGTTAACAGACTAACAGTACAGTGCACGTTGACTCGTGCTCGTGTTTGGTACATTTTTGAATTTATTTCACGAATTCAGGCTTATTTGATAGGCCTACTTTTCTCAAAACTCTTAATTAGTTTTGCTTCAAGGGCTGCTTAGGGCTTACGCTTTTTTAAAAGTGTTCTAAGCTTAACTTTGCTGCTTTGAGGATTTATTAAGGTAAGATTTATTTTGATTTTTTTCTTTGTTTGTGCTGTATTCTTTTTTTCTTTCCTTTGTTTGTGTTGTATCCTTTTTTCTTCTCTTTTTACTAACGGAAACCTTTGGGTATCCAGAACAGGCCTTTACGGCTCCTAGACTGGCTCATTATATAGAGTTTTTGTGCCTTCTAAAGAAACCACCGGTCACACTGAATAAAATAGACCTCTTGTGGCTCACTGAGAACACCTTCAGTGTCTTGCAAATAGACCTCTTGTGGCTCACTGAGAACACCTTCAGTGACTTGCAAATAGACCTATTGTGGCTCACTGACAAAACTTTCAGTGACTTGCAAATAGACCTCTTGTGGCTCACTGAGAAAACCTTAAGTGACTTGCAAATAGACCTATTGTGGCTCACTGAGAAAACCTTCAGTGAATTGCAAATAGACCTTCTGTGGCTTTCAAATAGACCTTCTGTGGCTTTCAAATAGACCTTCTGTGGCTTCCAAATAGACCTTCTGTGGCTTCCAAATAGACCTCTGGCTTGCTAAAAGACCTGTGGCTTTGCAAAAAATAACTATAGTGACTTGGAAAGAGGCCTTTTTGTGGCAACGAAACACATCTTTGTGTGCTAAATTTAAGAACTCAAAATGGTTTCTCGAGAAAAAGTTAGAAGGGACAAGAATCGCTTGAAAAAACAAAGTCAAAGAGCGTTAATAGCTAAAACTAAGACTTTAGCGAACAACAACAAAACATATTGCAAAAGCTACTATATAAAAAACAGCTCTTTCAGAGTAGAAAATCGAGTGATGGACTTAATCGCAAGTCCTTATTGACAAGCTCAACAAAAACTCAAAAGGTTTTGTAGGCCCCTAAAATAGGTGGCGCTTCTCGACAAAGAAAATGTGGTGCGAACCCGATTAAGAATTATGTTAAAAAAGTCTCCTTTAACAAAGGAATATTCAAAACAAAAAATAAAAAATGATTGCCGAAAGTTTCAAGCGGTTTTTGGTCACGCGACTTACGGACCGTTTAATGACGAAAAGAACTTTTGCCAATTCACGTAAAAAGCAAAGTTCCAAATTTGCATCCCACAAACTCCTATGCCAGTTGCTATCTGGAAAAACATTCTATTTAAAAAGGCGAATATATTCGGCCTACCATGCTAGGCGATCGTTACTTATTGAAGATTTCAAAAGTTTCGCGAAGAAAGAGCAAGAAATGGGATTGGTGGATAGTGACAATTTTATCAAAGTCATTGGAGGAAAAAGGCTTCACAGTAGTCTCGAAGAAGCTTTTTATCACCAGACAACATATTTTACTTTGGGGAATGATGGCAGGATTTTAAAAAACGAGGACCACGAAACGCGTTTCGAAAAAATTTTGCAGTTCGACGAAAATGGTCTATTAATAAAAGTGCTACGAGAAAGCTCTCGTATCGGCGAAAAGGTTAATGAATTATGGGTTGATGAAAGTGGTAATTTTAATGACCAGAAAAGACTGAACGGAGGTATTGAACGCTGCTTGCAAGTTAATGATTTCGGTGTTGTCACGAATCTATTCAATGCAGTAGAAAACGTTTCAAAGGACAAAAATCCCAAAGCGAATATCGTAATTAACGAATCTGGGTTTATTGAAACCAAAGAAAAAGCTTCGTATTGGGAATGCAGCGACATTTGCAACGTTAGAGAGCGGGCTATTTTTAAAGTCATAGCTTTCATTAACCAGGCGGCAAAGGCCAGTGATAGCGACCTAAATAAACTTTTTGGCTCTGATTTTGACATTTGCTCCTACAAAAATAAGTTTTGCCAGAAATCCATTGTCAAATTGCCATTGGACGATTCAGATTTTGAAGTAAAAGTTTTGCCGTACCTTGGTCATTTCTCTTATTGCTCTGTAAGCGAGGAATGCGAGAGTTACTTGAGAGCCTTCAGAGAACTGGCTCCACATTACTCGGCAATTAGAACTATTTTGAGTAAAATCTACTCTGTTAGAGCGTTGCTTAACGCTTTATCAACATTGACCGATGAGATTGATCATGGTGATTACGAATCTCTTCAAAATGTTATACCCAAAATGAATAAAATTGTTGAGGCACGTGGATTGAAAATGTCACATGCGGAAAACGAGGCGACAAAAGGCGATGACAGTGATATAAGGCCTTGTCTCAATGAGAGTGAAATCGTGGCTTTCTACGCTAAACAATTTGCTAGATCTGAGCCTGATACGAATGAATTTCACGACACATCTTGCGATTGTTGCGCTAGATTATTAAAGAATTCAAATTTGAGGAC
This sequence comes from Phalangium opilio, assembly GCA_019434445.1. NCBI lineage: Eukaryota > Metazoa > Arthropoda > Arachnida > Opiliones > Phalangiidae > Phalangium > Phalangium opilio. The sequence goes on from JAEQBA010001737.1 coordinate 62,269, forward strand.
CGTTGAAAAACTAGCGTCCACTTCAGTTTTTGACAACCTTGCCTTTATCGTTTTAAGAGCTGGTTTGCTATTGAAAAATCCTGACTTCAGAGAAATGGACATGCTTTTATGCCCGTATTGTTCTAAAGAGTTGCAAAAGGGAAAAGCTCCAAACTTCCAATTAGATGTTTCCTCAACGGCTTGGGGGTTGACGTTCCTCCGACCGAAGTCACGAGTTTGAACATGTTTCAAAAGGCCTTAATTCAGCTTGTGAAGGCATTTCACACTGTAGTCCGGTTAGGTACTAAAACTAATTCCAATATGCAGTTTGGCGCGGTGAAAGCTTTGAAAGGTAGAATCATATATTTGCCAATTCCCGTCCAAAAAAATTTGGATATGATACCAGCAGCACTGCCTAAAGATCACGAATTGCACGACTTGGTTAATGGTTTGCCCACTAGTGACAAAAAGATTTGGCAAAAAATTGTTCGCCTTGATGCTTTGAAAAAGGCCGTCGCTAAACTGAAAAAAAATTAATCCGTTGTACAAAGACATTGATATTACTCTTATCAATGAGGATTACATTTATGGCACCGAAGAGATTAACGGAACTATTGAAGACGAAAATTCATTAACTCCCGATGAATTATTGGCGAAAACGGATCCTCTGGCGCTGCTAAACAACCGCTACGAGGTCAATACAAACGGCTTCAGTACAGTTGCAAAAAATCCGCAAGCGGAATCGCACAAAATCGATATCGGTATTATCAATGATGGTGTGATCGAATCAAATCTTTCGCCAGACGACCGTCATAAAATTTTAACTCAACCTGAGGCACTGTTGCGAAAACTCTCAAAAGATGAAGTGAATGAGCTGTACGATCACTATACAATTCACCCGGTGATTGTTCAGCCGTCAAAAGATTTGTTGGCTTCCTTCCAAATGAAGCGTGTCGAAGCCGAGCCTATCAGTAATTGGGACAAAAATCTAGATTACATGTCATTCGTCCCAATGGCTCGCTATGGCAAGCACGACGAAAGACCGTTTGGGAAAATGGCGGAAACTGAATACCGACTTTCTCGTCTTTTGAACGCGAATCCAATGTTTAGACGAGATTATGCGTTCATGTTCCATTTATACCAAGAGGCCGAAATGAAATCCATTAACAGTAGTTTGAATTACGTTCTACGCGTGAAAAACCCCATGAACGTATCGGTCAATGATTTCGTGAATCAAGTTGAATCTCGAGATTCAGAGCTCGAGAGTAATTTAGCGACTTTCATGGGCCACATTCGAGGAACCAAGGATTATTGGTATAAAGTTCTCAAATGTGTTTTGGCCATGATTAGAGAGTATGGCCCACCTACTTGGCTTTTAGCCTCTAATCTGGCCGAATACAATGACATTGAACTTCACGACCACCTACGACGAGTGAACGCTGACGTGCCAGGGATCGAATCTATGTCGGTGGCTGAACTATTAAATTTAGATTCACTTAACGTCAGTTTGCATTTTCACAACAAAGTGAGGTCGCTTCTAAACAACTTTGTGCTATGTAAAGAAAATCCGGTTCTTGGACCGATAGCGCATCATTTTGTGCGCGTCGAGTACCAATCTCGCGGCTTAGCCCATTATCATTGCTTGTTGTGGGCTGAGGAAGCTCCCGTGATTGGTTCCTCTTCGGCAATAGCTACTTTGGAATACGTGCAGAAGTATGTCACGTGTTCAATCCCAAAAGCTGCTGAAAGTCCAGAACTTTACCGGCTAGTAAAAAAATTTCAAACACATAAATGTTGCAGCAGTTGCTACCGAAAGGTTAAGAGAGGAAATAAGGAGCTCAAAGTGTCGTTACGGTTTTCCTCGAAACGTAACAAACGTTGCGACATTGAACTCTGCTGAATCAGTTACGCGTCATCGTAAAATGAAACGAAGCCAGAAACGCCTGTATGATTTGCCCAGAAATGAGAGCGAAGTTTTTATCAATGACTACAATCCGGCATTACTTTTGGCATTGAAAGCCAATATGGATTTGCAGTTTGTCGCCGATTCCTCGGAACAAGTGGCGATATACGTCACGTCGTACGTGACAAATGGAGATCGGGCTGAAATGGATCAGTGTTTCGCAGAGTTGGCACACGAAAGCTTGTCTAAAAGACTGTTCGCTTATGGGCTGAAATCTTTGACAAATAAATCGGTCGGTATTTACGAAGCCTTGGACATGTTGGGTCAGAAATTGTTTCAAAAGTCTGGCAGCACCAAGTTTATTAACACTAACGTGAAGGAAAACCGACCCAAAGTTTTGAAATGTTACAAGGATCTTGCGCGCTTGAGGGAAATTGATCCTGAAAGCGCAGACATTTGCCAAAAAGGGTTTGTGGACGATAAGTATCCCAACAAACCCGATAGCTTGGAAGATTTAAGCTTGCGCGAGTTCGGCCGATTTTACGATTACGTCAAGTACTCGGAGGCAGCGACAAAATCTGAAAATGTAATCGAGTGCAAAAATAATCTCGGTTTGATGAGAAAAACGATTAAGCCCTACATAATAGAACATTACGTTCACAACCCAATAGAGGAACCAGAAAAAGTACTGCCACGCTCTACTAATTCTGTTCAAACCATGGCGAAACGAAACTGAGTTATTGGGCGAATTTGCAACCTTCGCTGAAGCTTTCAAAAGCTCATTAACGACGCTAAAACCCATGAGAGAATACCATGAAAAATTTTCGGTTTCCAAAGAAGTTGAAAAGAAGCGCAAAGCCTCCGAAAAAGCTGAAGAGACTTCAGCTATTTCGGATACAGAAAGCTATGACGATGAAAATGCCCTTCAAGGGAACTTTCGTTTACACGACAATAAATCTACCCCACGCAAAATAGCCCACGGAAAACAGTATTCAAGCTCAGCCTCGTGTCTAAGCGGTCGTATTAAAAGATTTACAAATTTCTTCGATAACATTTCAAACTAAACTGAACTGAATCAATGCTAGCTGGAAATCTAACAACACGTGACGTTAACAGACTAACAGTACAGTGCACGTTGACTCGTGCTCGTGTTTGGTACATTTTTGAATTTATTTCACGAATTCAGGCTTATTTGATAGGCCTACTTTTCTCAAAACTCTTAATTAGTTTTGCTTCAAGGGCTGCTTAGGGCTTACGCTTTTTTAAAAGTGTTCTAAGCTTAACTTTGCTGCTTTGAGGATTTATTAAGGTAAGATTTATTTTGATTTTTTTCTTTGTTTGTGCTGTATTCTTTTTTTCTTTCCTTTGTTTGTGTTGTATCCTTTTTTCTTCTCTTTTTACTAACGGAAACCTTTGGGTATCCAGAACAGGCCTTTACGGCTCCTAGACTGGCTCATTATATAGAGTTTTTGTGCCTTCTAAAGAAACCACCGGTCACACTGAATAAAATAGACCTCTTGTGGCTCACTGAGAACACCTTCAGTGTCTTGCAAATAGACCTCTTGTGGCTCACTGAGAACACCTTCAGTGACTTGCAAATAGACCTATTGTGGCTCACTGACAAAACTTTCAGTGACTTGCAAATAGACCTCTTGTGGCTCACTGAGAAAACCTTAAGTGACTTGCAAATAGACCTATTGTGGCTCACTGAGAAAACCTTCAGTGAATTGCAAATAGACCTTCTGTGGCTTTCAAATAGACCTTCTGTGGCTTTCAAATAGACCTTCTGTGGCTTCCAAATAGACCTTCTGTGGCTTCCAAATAGACCTCTGGCTTGCTAAAAGACCTGTGGCTTTGCAAAAAATAACTATAGTGACTTGGAAAGAGGCCTTTTTGTGGCAACGAAACACATCTTTGTGTGCTAAATTTAAGAACTCAAAATGGTTTCTCGAGAAAAAGTTAGAAGGGACAAGAATCGCTTGAAAAAACAAAGTCAAAGAGCGTTAATAGCTAAAACTAAGACTTTAGCGAACAACAACAAAACATATTGCAAAAGCTACTATATAAAAAACAGCTCTTTCAGAGTAGAAAATCGAGTGATGGACTTAATCGCAAGTCCTTATTGACAAGCTCAACAAAAACTCAAAAGGTTTTGTAGGCCCCTAAAATAGGTGGCGCTTCTCGACAAAGAAAATGTGGTGCGAACCCGATTAAGAATTATGTTAAAAAAGTCTCCTTTAACAAAGGAATATTCAAAACAAAAAATAAAAAATGATTGCCGAAAGTTTCAAGCGGTTTTTGGTCACGCGACTTACGGACCGTTTAATGACGAAAAGAACTTTTGCCAATTCACGTAAAAAGCAAAGTTCCAAATTTGCATCCCACAAACTCCTATGCCAGTTGCTATCTGGAAAAACATTCTATTTAAAAAGGCGAATATATTCGGCCTACCATGCTAGGCGATCGTTACTTATTGAAGATTTCAAAAGTTTCGCGAAGAAAGAGCAAGAAATGGGATTGGTGGATAGTGACAATTTTATCAAAGTCATTGGAGGAAAAAGGCTTCACAGTAGTCTCGAAGAAGCTTTTTATCACCAGACAACATATTTTACTTTGGGGAATGATGGCAGGATTTTAAAAAACGAGGACCACGAAACGCGTTTCGAAAAAATTTTGCAGTTCGACGAAAATGGTCTATTAATAAAAGTGCTACGAGAAAGCTCTCGTATCGGCGAAAAGGTTAATGAATTATGGGTTGATGAAAGTGGTAATTTTAATGACCAGAAAAGACTGAACGGAGGTATTGAACGCTGCTTGCAAGTTAATGATTTCGGTGTTGTCACGAATCTATTCAATGCAGTAGAAAACGTTTCAAAGGACAAAAATCCCAAAGCGAATATCGTAATTAACGAATCTGGGTTTATTGAAACCAAAGAAAAAGCTTCGTATTGGGAATGCAGCGACATTTGCAACGTTAGAGAGCGGGCTATTTTTAAAGTCATAGCTTTCATTAACCAGGCGGCAAAGGCCAGTGATAGCGACCTAAATAAACTTTTTGGCTCTGATTTTGACATTTGCTCCTACAAAAATAAGTTTTGCCAGAAATCCATTGTCAAATTGCCATTGGACGATTCAGATTTTGAAGTAAAAGTTTTGCCGTACCTTGGTCATTTCTCTTATTGCTCTGTAAGCGAGGAATGCGAGAGTTACTTGAGAGCCTTCAGAGAACTGGCTCCACATTACTCGGCAATTAGAACTATTTTGAGTAAAATCTACTCTGTTAGAGCGTTGCTTAACGCTTTATCAACATTGACCGATGAGATTGATCATGGTGATTACGAATCTCTTCAAAATGTTATACCCAAAATGAATAAAATTGTTGAGGCACGTGGATTGAAAATGTCACATGCGGAAAACGAGGCGACAAAAGGCGATGACAGTGATATAAGGCCTTGTCTCAATGAGAGTGAAATCGTGGCTTTCTACGCTAAACAATTTGCTAGATCTGAGCCTGATACGAATGAATTTCACGACACATCTTGCGATTGTTGCGCTAGATTATTAAAGAATTCAAATTTGAGGACCGTTGAAAAACTAGCGTCCACTTCAGTTTTTGACAACCTTGCCTTTATCGTTTTAAGAGCTGGTTTGCTATTGAAAAATCCTGACTTCAGAGAAATGGACATGCTTTTATGCCCGTATTGTTCTAAAGAGTTGCAAAAGGGAAAAGCTCCAAACTTCCAATTAGATGTTTCCTCAACGGCTTGGGGGTTGACGTTCCTCCGACCGAAGTCACGAGTTTGAACATGTTTCAAAAGGCCTTAATTCAGCTTGTGAAGGCATTTCACACTGTAGTCCGGTTAGGTACTAAAACTAATTCCAATATGCAGTTTGGCGCGGTGAAAGCTTTGAAAGGTAGAATCATATATTTGCCAATTCCCGTCCAAAAAATTTGGATATGATACCAGCAGCACTGCCTAAAGATCACGAATTGCACGACTTGGTTAATGGTTTGCCCACTAGTGACAAAAAGATTTGGCAAAAAATTGTTCGCCTTGATGCTTTGAAAAAGGCCGTCGCTAAACTGAAAAAAAATTAATCCGTTGTACAAAGACATTGATATTACTCTTATCAATGAGGATTACATTTATGGCACCGAAGAGATTAACGGAACTATTGAAGACGAAAATTCATTAACTCCCGATGAATTATTGGCGAAAACGGATCCTCTGGCGCTGCTAAACAACCGCTACGAGGTCAATACAAACGGCTTCAGTACAGTTGCAAAAAATCCGCAAGCGGAATCGCACAAAATCGATATCGGTATTATCAATGATGGTGTGATCGAATCAAATCTTTCGCCAGACGACCGTCATAAAATTTTAACTCAACCTGAGGCACTGTTGCGAAAACTCTCAAAAGATGAAGTGAATGAGCTGTACGATCACTATACAATTCACCCGGTGATTGTTCAGCCGTCAAAAGATTTGTTGGCTTCCTTCCAAATGAAGCGTGTCGAAGCCGAGCCTATCAGTAATTGGGACAAAAATCTAGATTACATGTCATTCGTCCCAATGGCTCGCTATGGCAAGCACGACGAAAGACCGTTTGGGAAAATGGCGGAAACTGAATACCGACTTTCTCGTCTTTTGAACGCGAATCCAATGTTTAGACGAGATTATGCGTTCATGTTCCATTTATACCAAGAGGCCGAAATGAAATCCATTAACAGTAGTTTGAATTACGTTCTACGCGTGAAAAACCCCATGAACGTATCGGTCAATGATTTCGTGAATCAAGTTGAATCTCGAGATTCAGAGCTCGAGAGTAATTTAGCGACTTTCATGGGCCACATTCGAGGAACCAAGGATTATTGGTATAAAGTTCTCAAATGTGTTTTGGCCATGATTAGAGAGTATGGCCCACCTACTTGGCTTTTAGCCTCTAATCTGGCCGAATACAATGACATTGAACTTCACGACCACCTACGACGAGTGAACGCTGACGTGCCAGGGATCGAATCTATGTCGGTGGCTGAACTATTAAATTTAGATTCACTTAACGTCAGTTTGCATTTTCACAACAAAGTGAGGTCGCTTCTAAACAACTTTGTGCTATGTAAAGAAAATCCGGTTCTTGGACCGATAGCGCATCATTTTGTGCGCGTCGAGTACCAATCTCGCGGCTTAGCCCATTATCATTGCTTGTTGTGGGCTGAGGAAGCTCCCGTGATTGGTTCCTCTTCGGCAATAGCTACTTTGGAATACGTGCAGAAGTATGTCACGTGTTCAATCCCAAAAGCTGCTGAAAGTCCAGAACTTTACCGGCTAGTAAAAAAATTTCAAACACATAAATGTTGCAGCAGTTGCTACCGAAAGGTTAAGAGAGGAAATAAGGAGCTCAAAGTGTCGTTACGGTTTTCCTCGAAACGTAACAAACGTTGCGACATTGAACTCTGCTGAATCAGTTACGCGTCATCGTAAAATGAAACGAAGCCAGAAACGCCTGTATGATTTGCCCAGAAATGAGAGCGAAGTTTTTATCAATGACTACAATCCGGCATTACTTTTGGCATTGAAAGCCAATATGGATTTGCAGTTTGTCGCCGATTCCTCGGAACAAGTGGCGATATACGTCACGTCGTACGTGACAAATGGAGATCGGGCTGAAATGGATCAGTGTTTCGCAGAGTTGGCACACGAAAGCTTGTCTAAAAGACTGTTCGCTTATGGGCTGAAATCTTTGACAAATAAATCGGTCGGTATTTACGAAGCCTTGGACATGTTGGGTCAGAAATTGTTTCAAAAGTCTGGCAGCACCAAGTTTATTAACACTAACGTGAAGGAAAACCGACCCAAAGTTTTGAAATGTTACAAGGATCTTGCGCGCTTGAGGGAAATTGATCCTGAAAGCGCAGACATTTGCCAAAAAGGGTTTGTGGACGATAAGTATCCCAACAAACCCGATAGCTTGGAAGATTTAAGCTTGCGCGAGTTCGGCCGATTTTACGATTACGTCAAGTACTCGGAGGCAGCGACAAAATCTGAAAATGTAATCGAGTGCAAAAATAATCTCGGTTTGATGAGAAAAACGATTAAGCCCTACATAATAGAACATTACGTTCACAACCCAATAGAGGAACCAGAAAAAGTACTGCCACGCTCTACTAATTCTGTTCAAACCATGGCGAAACGAAACTGAGTTATTGGGCGAATTTGCAACCTTCGCTGAAGCTTTCAAAAGCTCATTAACGACGCTAAAACCCATGAGAGAATACCATGAAAAATTTTCGGTTTCCAAAGAAGTTGAAAAGAAGCGCAAAGCCTCCGAAAAAGCTGAAGAGACTTCAGCTATTTCGGATACAGAAAGCTATGACGATGAAAATGCCCTTCAAGGGAAAGAAATCGTCGTTGAAACGGAAAATGCGATGCACGATGTCGAAGCCGCTATGGAAATTGATTTCGAGGGCATGACACTAGAACAAGTTGCGCTACTCAACACTGATCAAAAAAGGGTGTACGACAAAGTCATGGATCACTTCGCCCAAGGGGGAGGGCAAAATGAAAATTTTTGCCATTTTGTGTCTGGTCTGGGTGGCACTGGAAAGTCCTTTCTTATTGCCACTATCGCCAACGCCGTTAGACGCCACTTTAAAAATGCCGGTAGCGTCGCGATCGCCGCTCTCACGGGCTTGGCTGCTCTAAATGTCAACGGCGTAACGTTGCATAGATTACTTATGTTGCCAGTAGAACATGGGCGTACCGCGGAATACCATTCCCTCAATTCTGAAAATATTTCCATTATGAAACAAACTCTGGGAAATTTGAAACTCTTGATAGTCGATGAGATCTCTATGGTGTCTTCGGTCTTACTAACTTACGTTCATTTGAGGCTAAATGAATTTTGGGAAATGAACAAGCCTTTCGGCGGTGTCGTTTGCATTCTCGTTTTTGGAGATTTCTTCCAATTGCCGTCTGTACAGGGTAATCCCGCGTTTTTAAAAGTCACTTCCCAGGAAGCGAGATTAAGATTAAATAGCATTGGAGGCACTGATCTTTAGAAGTATTTCCAATACGATGAACTAACGCAAAACGTACGACAGGCCGACGACCGACTTTATGAAGACCTACTAAACCGAATTAGAATCGGAACACTTACGAAAGATGACGTTTCAACCTTAGAAAGAAGATTAGTTCCGGGAGGGAACAAAATTGAGGTGGCTATAAATCTTTACGTTAAGCTGGTTAAAGAAGGATTTCATCCCATCTGTTTGATGCCGAAATTGGCCATGTGCGATAAATTCAACATAAAAATGCTCGAAGAAAGCCGACAGAAAGTTGAATGCGTTGAATGCGAAGACAAACTCGTTGATTACGACAAAAAATTACCAAAAACATTGTCTGGAGACTCAAAATGTTAGACAATGAGCCGTCTAAAACCGGAGGTCTTGAGAGCAAGCTGTATCTCTGCGTTGGATCTCGAGTAATGGTTAGGAGAAACATCAATTTCGAAGGTGTTATTAACGGCACCATGGCCATTATAACGGGACTCCAAAAGAACGAGCGTGGGAACATCATTGGTATCCGGGTCAGAGTAGATCGGGAACCAAACGACGAGAACAATAAGCCCGACTTTGTAGTCGAGAAAATGAGCGTCAAGTTCTTGCTAATGACCAATTTATACGTGAAACGAACGCAGTTCCCCTTAATTTTGGCATACGCCATTACTATTCACAAAAGCCAGGGAATGAGTTTAAAATGCGCAATTATTGATTTGGGATCAAGTTTATTTGGAACCGGCATGGCATACCTTGCTCTATCGCGAGTGACTTCCTTGGCCGGTCTCCATCTCTTGCAGTTAGACCCGAATAAAATTATGGCAGATGGACGAGCCATTGCGGAGTATAACTGGCTACGTCAAAAACACAGACCTGATCTTCCACTTATAGAAATAGTGGGGTCGGAAGCAAAGAGAGGTACAAAAAGGCCAACGTCGAAGAGTATTTTAGAAGGTGTTGGTCTGCCTTTTACCCACAAACAACATTAAGATGCTAGTGAATTCTTATGGGTTCTCTTGCCAAAACTTTGCGAAGAAATGGAAACTTGTGACTCTAACGCTCTTCAAGAACTATTATGGACAAAGTCGCAAAACGTTACCAAATGCCCGAACTGTCACCTTGAAAAAAGTTCCGGAAACATTATCCAAAGCTGCATCTTCACTCTTCCTTTGCCAAACATCTCTAAAATTGATTGGAAACTATTAATTGAAAGAATGAGACCAACAATGATGGCATGCGGAACTTGTAAACACAGAGAAATTAATGAACGTGATGTATTGATTTCTGCCAATAAGTACGTATTTCTGTGGTTTCCAAGAGATCCTGTAGTAAATGGTCACCCTATTAAGATTTTAACCAAAATATCGGGATTCGAAAATCAGAAAGTGGTTTTAAACCAAAGCGTTTACAAAACTAGGGGCGTGATCATTCATAAAGGTTCATCTTTAAACTAAGGTCACTATCTGAATTTTATTCGAAAAGATAACAGCTGGTACGAGGTTAGTGATACAACAATCACCAAGCGTGACAGATTCGTCAGTAACTTGACTGATGTCTCAATCATCCTTCTGGAGAAAGTCTCTCCTTTTTAAAGAGAACCTAACCTAACTAGCGTTGTTAAGGGTGATCACTAAAAAATGGTAAATTAAGGAAACATAGGAAATATATAAAAACGTCTTGGTTTGGACCATTTAATTTCGAGGGACTAGATCGATTAACAGTAAAATCAGTTGATTGAATTAAATATTGATTAAGGATTGAGTGGATAAAAATAACTAGAAAAAAATTTCAATATCTGAAACTTCAGTCAATTGATAAACCTCACACATATCGTTTGTTTTTTCGGCCTTGGTCCAAACCAAGACGTTTTTATATAATATCTGTCACTTCAGTCTTAATGTAATTAAATTTTGAATAATTATGTTTGCTTTGCCGTCATACATTTGCACTCTAAAATATAATGGTGCATTCAAACACCATATATGCTGTTTTTTCCAGTGCCAAAAAAGACATCATTTAGGGTGTACTTTAACCCCATTTCTATGATCAATTCACGCCATTTACTAATATTATTTGGAAGTATTAAGGAAATATTAGGCATTTAAGCACCATTAACAGTGGCTTTTAACATCTTTTTTTTTGACAATCTGTTGAACTTCTAATATTACTTAGTTTAATGGTTTTAAAAGTAGGGAAAAAGTATGCTACCTATGTCACATTATTAAACCAAGTGAAGTGAAATAATTGTTAAATATTTATTATAACCACTACACCACAGACACGTGGTAAGTCTAAGTTTTCCAAGAGATCTAACTAATTATTATGTCCAATCACGATGGTTAAAACATGTATCTACCTGGGCTCGAACCTGGGACTTTCCGTGTGTGAAGCGGACGTGATAACCACTACACCATAGATACGTGGTAATACTGAGTTTTCCAAGAGATCTAGCTAATTCAAGCGCCCAATCACGATGGTCAAAACATGTATCTACCAGGGCTTGAACCTGGGACCTTCCGCGTGTGAAGCGGACGTGATAACCACTGCACCATAGATACGTGGTAGCACTGAGTTTTCCAAGAGATCTAGCTAATTCTTTTGTCCAATCACGATGGTTAAAACATGTATCTACCAGGGCTCGAACCTGGGACCTTCCGCGTGTGAAGCGGACGTGATAACCACCACACTACAGATACGTAGTGACACTGAGTTTTCCAAGAGATATCTAGCTAATTATGATGTCCAATCACGATGGTCAAAGCCGTACTTCTGTAATTAAGTAAAATTAACATACTTAAACTTAATTGTTTTGATCAAGCTGGCCGATAGCACACCCTGAATATTTAATTGTTAATTTAAGATAATTCCGAAAAGTATCTTCGCTGTAGTTTTTAAGTTATCGGTGGGGAAAAATCACGAAAAACCCATGTTAATCTCCATAGGAAATTAGCAAAAGCGGGTGAATATTACTTTAACGTTACAAAACGGTATCAAGTCATATCTACAAGGGCCTACCGGCCCTGTAGAATTAGCCGTTTAACACAAATTTCAACACTTTACAATGAAAGCCTAACAAATAATTGACGCTTAATTTCTAGTGTTCGTCAAATTAGATAGTGACGCCCGTGATATTTTGTCTAATTATATTAAGAACATATTTTGTCTAATTATATTAATAACATAATTTGTCTAATTATATCAAGAACATATTTTGTCTAATTATATTAATAACATATTTTGTCTAATTATATTAATAACATATTTTGTCTAATTATATTTATAACATATTTTGTCAAATTATATTAATAACATATTTTGTCTAATTATATTTATTAATAACATATTTTGTCTAATTATATTTATTAATAACATATTTTGTCTAATTATATTTATTAATAACATATTTTGTCTAATTATATTTATTAATAACATATTTTGTCTAATTATATTAAGAACATATTTACTGCAATTATTTTTTGCACTATTACAGACTTTTGCAGTTATTGTTGACTATTAATACCAAAAGTATATAGGATTATAAATAAAAAGTACACTTCATTAACAATTCGCCGCCTTAGGCTGTAGACGACATGTAAACTGTGAAAGAAGCTACCCTTCTCTCAACCCCCTACACGAACTAACCAATCAGGGAAGAGCTTCTTTGCGTCATAGGTTTTGAGAAAGTAGTACATGATGCTGGCGATCTTAACGTTAGTTTTTGATAATAGAGCTAGCATCCGCTATGAGATTATTCAGTCACGGCTTGTTCCCTGTGCCACAGTAGGGAAGGTATTCATACGGAGATGGGGGTTGACAGTATTCTGCAATATAGGAGGGCTTGTCATATTACACGGCGCGGGAAAGTTTCTACGAGGTGTACTTTTTGTTCTTATATCTATATACTTTTGTTATTGCTAAAATGATTAACATTGATCAATTACTTAGCATCTACATAAGGTTTTCTATATTATTAATTCCAGGAGTCCATGCGTGAACTGCTGGTTTCTATATGTATAGTTTAATTTTGGTGTCTATTTACAAATAAGATTATAATGAACTGTCATAAAATCCAGTGCTTTCTTACAAGTTTATAATTGTCCTTAACATAATGGTTAAGCAGAAGGGGTAATCGTAGAGATGTATTATATGCTTCTGGCAAATACTAATAATAACAATTATAGTTACCAAATGTGGATGAGAGGGAAAGTATGACAATGGCCATAGAGCCCTTGTTAAAAAACGCGAAGATCAGTTTCGCCAATAACTATTTAGCTTACTAGTGACTGTAGGACTTGCAAACTCGCGACTGAAAGTAGTTCAGGCATTTATGCTCCTTGGTTTAACCATAGCCCACTCGATCACGCGCATCACGACGCAAGGTGCTCGCGCTATAGCTAAATTACCGAGATTTGTTTAAAACTTATCGAGTTTCATGTGCTCTTCAATTGCTTCCATAACCTTTCTTAAATCCATATTATACCTTCAAATACCATTTAAAACATTACCAGCTACTCTGTCCTGACTACAAACACAAATCGAGAAAGTTCTGGCATACACAATAGCAGACGACGGTAACCGCGTAACCGCGAATTAACACGAGACCTATTTTAAGGGAGTGAACAGGCCCAGTATAGCTACGCCAATAAAACGGTCAACTACGGCGAAACTCTGATGACTCGCGGCTTTTGGCCATTTTCATACTTTTCCTCTCATCCACTTTTGTAGTTACTTAAGTCCGTAGTACTAGGAGGAAAATTTAGTGCTGATAATTATAGGTTCAATATATTGCGATAGAGCATTTAATGAAGGTCAAAATCCCCAGAAGATAGAACTATTTTTAAAAGCTTACGTTAAAGAGAGGGGGAGGGTCATCAATTGTTTTTTTTTAATTATTTTCTACTACAGGAAAAAAGAAAGTCCGAGTGATTTTAAAATTTAAATTAGTTTGAGATTTCAATTTGAATTTAGCAAACCAATCGGGTAAAGACCCGCCTTCTTGTTAACAAGTTCCCGTGGCACGTTCCGTGTCGAATAGAATTAGCACGAGATATTATATAAATGGCGCGATGAGACAATATATCTTTATATGTTCAGTAAGACAATTTTTCGACGGTTGAACAAAAAAATATTTCATGGGTAAAGTGAACAGCCGCAATATTAGGCTTGTTCCCTCGCGCATGGGCGTTGGTTTTTATTCGAGTATTTAATGGATATTTTTCAAGTAAATTTGATTTATTCAATAGAGAATTTACTTTCCCATTGGAGCGGTATTCGACCAAAACAGCCCCTTGGGTTATCCACGGAAATTTAAAATCCCGTAAAAAACTATTAGATGCCTACATCAGGATCAGTTATTCGTTTGCAATTAACGAGTATAAAATTCCTTTTCCCCGATGGTACTAAAAAAGTGCTTTTAAATGAATGAATAAGTAAAGAAATTAACATTTTACGGTTTATTCAATTGCAAAAAAATCCTTCGTTGCACTAGTTGCAGCCCGAAATTTAGGCAAGCATTATGTTGTTGAAAATTAGTAGGTTTTTGTTATCATTAATGCAGAAGCATAATTTTCGATAATTGAATGCAATTTGTTTAATTCTATCAAAGCTGAATATCATTTAAATAAATGTAAGCAAAAACGGATTTATGTGCTAAGAACGTCGGATCATAGCTTTAGAATTTGTAGGGTCTATGTCATGATGTGGATTTGGGAAAGCGTTAAGAAGTACATGGTCGGTGGTGAAAATGGGATTAAGAAATGTAGGTGTCATGTCGAATTTCCGCAAAGTGGTTGGACAGGAAAAATTAATGGCCGGAAATTTGAAAATTACAAACGTGAGCAATAGATATAACGGTCATTGTTTGGTGAGGATTGCAATTTGACTCTCAAATGGTGGTGATGTAATTATAAAAAGTGGAACACAGGCGAGTGGAATTTTCCGATGTAACGATTCACGTGATAACCCATGAGGACAGAGTCAATTACAATTTTCGCCATTTACCTTGCTGTAGAATGCAAATAAGGTGCCAGTACGAATCTATAACTCAACCAATAATGAAACTTTAGACCAAGATTTCCGCGAAATTAAACTATTAGGTATTATTTTTGGGTGATAAAATGCAAATTGTAATACTTATTGCAACACATTTGGGGTTTTGCTATAGATATGCGTAAATAGGGTAAGCAGGATAAACCATGATTTACGCCAACTAATTTGATTTAGAATGCAAATAAGTGCTAGTATAAAACAACTTGTTTACTTTGTCATGGTGTACTTGGGAAAATACTTCACAGGGTTGACTTAAACCGAAACTTAGACTTCTACACAAGTATAAGATAAGGGCGCCATGTCGACTTTGTCAACCTGCAGAAATATGGTTAAAAACCCATCTGTTATGTAACATTATCCTTCCATTGGCTTAATTTTTCCTTCATCAGCCAAATTTTCAATTCATCTAGCTAATATTTCCCTCATCTGCTAAATTTACAATTCTTCCAGTTAATTTCTTGCTCGTCTGCGAAATTTTTATTTCATCTAGTTAATTTTTCCATCATATGCTAAATTTGTAATTCATCTACTTAATATTTCCTTCATTTGCTAAATTTTCCCATTATTATTATTATTATTATTCTGAAAATTTTCTTATTAAGGTTCATACTGTTGTAATTAGTGCTTAAAATTTTCTTATTTTTTTTAACTTTTCTTATTATTTTTCAAAGTTTTCTCATTTCCGTTCAAACGTTTCTTATTTCTGTTCTAACTCTTCATATTACTCTTCAAACAACTGTTACTTATGGTAAACATCCTTATTACCGTTCAAATTTACTCGAGTTTCGTTTAAATTACCTGATTTTCGTTCAAATTTACCTTATTTCCGTTCAAGATTTTCTTATTTCCCTTCCAAAATTTTCTTATTTCTTTTGATACCTTTGTTATTTCTGTTTATACTTTTGTTATTTCTGCTGAAACGTTTCTTATTTCCGTTGAAACTTTATTTATTTCTGTTCAAACCCCTTTTTTTCTGTTCAAACTCTACCTGTTTCGGTTTAAACTTTTCTTGTTTTGGTTCCAACCTTTCGTGTTTCTGTTCAAACTTTTCGTGCGTCTGTTCAAAGTTTTCTTATTTCTGTTCAAACTCTTCCTGTTCGGTTCTAACTCTTCTTAATTCTTTTCAAACACTTCTTAATCCTGTTCAAAGGTTTCTGAATTCTGTTCAAATATTTCTTAATTTTGTTCAAACATTTCTTATTTCAGATCAAACATTTCTAATTTCGGATCAAACATTTCTTATTTCGGATCAAACATTTCTAATTTCAATTCAAACATTTCTAATTTCAATTCAAACATTTCTAATTTCAATTCAAACATTTCTAATTTCAATTCAAACATTTCTAATTTCAATTCAAACATTTCTTATTTCAGTTCAAATATTTCTTCATCCTAATCAAACATTTGTTATTTCAGTTCAAACATTTCTTATTTCAGTTCAAATATTTCTTACTTCAGTTCAAACATTTCTTCATTCTAATCAAACATTTCTTCATTCTAATCAAACATTTCTTCATTCTAATCAAACATTTCTTCATTCTAATCAAACATTTCTTCATTCTAATCAAACATTTCTTCATTCTAATCAAACATTTCTTCATTCTAATCAAACATTTCTTCATTCTAATCAAACATTTCTTCATTCTAATCAAACATTTCTTCATTCTAATCAAACATTTCTTCATTCTAATCAAACATTTCTTCATTCTAATCAAACATTTTGTTTCTCAGTTCATACATCGTCGGATTGTTCTGCTTCCTATTTCCGTTCAAAGTTTCACAATTTCCGTTCAAAGTTTCACAATTTCCGTTCAAAGTTTCATTATTTCCTATCAAAGTTTCATTATTTCCGTTCAAAGTTTCACTATTTCTGTTCAAAGTTTCACTATTTATGTTTAAAGTTTCACTATTTATTTTCAAAGTTTCACTATTTACATTCAAAGTTTCCCCATTTGTGTTCAATTTTTTCCCTATTTCTATTCAGACATTTCTTAGTTCTGTTCAAACCTTTGTTATTTCTGCTGAAACGTTTCAAACTTTTCTTGTTTTGTTGCAAGTCTATTTATTTTGTTTCCCAAGCTTTTCATGTTTCTGTTCTAATTTTCATTATTTCTTTTCAAACTTTTCCTATTTCGGTACAATCATTTCTCTTTTTTGTGAGAAATATTATTACTTCTCATTGAATTTTTCATAATTTTATTCAAACTTGTCCTCATTACTGTTCGAACTTTCGTTATTATTTTTTAAACGATTCTTATTACTGTTCGAACTTTTGTTACTAATTTTCAATCGTTCCTTATTATTGCTCAGCGTTTTCACATTTTTGTTGAAATTATTCCTTATTACTGCTCAAACTTTTGCTTATAATCTTCAATCTTTTGTAACTATTTTTCAAACTTTTAATATTCCTGTTCGAACTTATCTTAATGACTGTTCGGAGGTTTCTCGTTTCTGTTCAAACGTTTCTCTTTTCAGTTCAAACTTTCCTCTTTTCTGTCCAAAGGCTTCTCGTTTCTGTTCAAACTTTTCTCTTTTCTGTTCAAACGTTTCTCTTTTCAGTTCAAACTTTCCTCTTTTCTGTCCAAAGTCATCTCGTTTCTGTTCAAACTTTTCTCGTTTCTGTTCAAACTTTTCTCTTTTCTGTACAAAGGTTTCTTGTTTCTGTGCAAACGTTTCATAGTACTGTTCAAACTTTTCCTAAAACTGTTCCATCGTTTCGTATTATTTTCAAATCTTTCATATTAATCAAACTTTTCTATTTTTGCCTAAAGTGTTTTTATCGTTTTTCATCTTTCGAACATATGACCGTACAATAAGAACTAGTTAAAAAAATGGGTAATTAAAAGTCATGCTGTTGACTAGAAAGAGATTAAAAGCGATGATATCTTACAAATTGAATATGTCTAAAATGTGTGGAAGGAACTGCCGCGAATTTTAGTGGGAAATAACAATCTCCATACAGCACTTAATCAGGGGGAGTAATGAAACGAATCTTTCGCCACTAGCGTTGATAATAATTAATTTTAGTTTTGGTATTTTCTTAGTTTGGCTTCTAATTTAGTTATAGGGGTATAAATGATAGAAAACGCTGTAAATGACTAAAGTCATGCTAAAATGTAATTGATTCAGTCGCTATGTAACTAAAACAGCGGTTGAAAATAGCATTGAACGGCTACATTTAAAATGGTAAACAAAAGACTGAATACTGGTTTTAGAGTCACGATAAATGGCAAAACAAATGATTCGAAATGACAAAATTTAGAATGAAAGTCGTGCTATTCTACTTAAATGCAGCTGAAAGCGATGCCAAATGAATAAAAATGTGAGACATATTGATGTTAAGCAGCTAAATGTAGCTTAAAGTTGAATTAATTGACTAAACCCGAATCAATCGTTCCGTCAAAAGACTAAAAGGTCGTTTAAACTGCTGTTAAAAGACTAAGTTTCATTTAAAAGTGATGTAAAAGGGCAAAACATGTAATTAAAAGTTAGGTTTCTTTTCACTAAAACGCGAAAAAAGGCTAAATTAAATGACTAAATGCTATTGATATTGTAAATAAATGGCAGGAACTCAAATGCGGGCGAATTTTAATTACAATAAAAGAGGTTTAAAGTGTTATTAGTTTGACATGAAGAAATTCGAATATAAATTTTATCAAAACTGACTATTAAAGTGGATTAAAATGTTGTTAAACTTCTAGAATATTGTTGAAAACATTTTCAAATGACTGAATGTTAACAAAAATGATACGTGAAATGACAAACAATGCAAATAAAAGTTACACATTTCAGCTAAAATATACTTGAAACGAATATTAAAAAATACAAATGTCATTGATACTGGCGTATTTTGTTTTTATTCGAGTTTGGCGCCCCCCCCCTTAGGTACTAGGACTCTAGAGTCAGTCCTTTCCCTGCAAACGTAGTATTTTTTCTTGCTTTGGCGGGATTGTTATTCTAATCAATGTTGGAAAAATATGTCAAACTTTATTGAATTACACATAAAATGGGGGACTCAAACCCTAATTCCCTAAGTTCATGTTTCAAACTTCCTACCGAAATGTCTGAGGCCCCTTGTCACACTTCCTGAAACTAACGATAAACTTAATATCTTAAATGGATTTAAAATTTTAGTCTTTTAGCAATAATATCATGACTTTGTATTTTTTAATATCCATTTCAAGTATATTTTAGCTGAAATGCGTAACTTTTACTTTGATTGTTAGTCATTTCACGTAACATTATTGTTGACATTCAGTCATGTGAAAATGTTTTCAACAACATTTTAGAAGTTTAACAACATTTTAATCCACTTTAATAGTCATTTTTGATAAAATTTATATTCGAATTTCTACATTTCATTTTTATCGTAGGTGTTTTTAGGTCTGTCCTTTCTCTGAAAAGTTAGGGAATTTTCCTTCTTTGGCGGGATTGTTATTAAATTCAATGTAGGGAAAATACGTCAAACTTTGGTGAACTACACATAAGGTGAGGGCCACAAATCCAAATGCACAAGGCCTACTTATCAAACTTCATACCTTAATGTCTAAGGCGCCTTGTCAGACTTCCTGAAACTAAAGATTACCTTAATATCACAAATTTATTTTAAATTTTAGTCTCTTAACAACAATATCAATTACATTTATATTTTTTTAAAGAATGCTTTCAAGTGTATTTTAGCCTAAAGCCAATGCATTGTTAGTCATTTCACGTCACTTTTTTATTGTTGAAATTTATTCTTTTGAAAACGTTTTGAACAAGATTTTAATAGTTTAACCACATTTTGCTCCAGTTTATTAGTCATTTTTAATTAATTTTAGTCGAATATTTTCATTTTCATTTTATCCGCATTTTAGTAAACTAACAACACTTTCAACCACTTTTTTAGTAATTTAAATTCGCCTTCATTTCAGTTCCTGCCATTTATCAATAGCATTTTAGTCATTCAACTTAGCCTTTTTTCGTGTTTTAGTGATAAGAAACCTAACTTTTATTTACATGTTTCGCCCTTTCACATCACTTTAAATTAAAACTTAGTCTTTTAATAGCACTTTAAACGACTTTTTAGTGTTTTGACGGAACGTTTGATTGGGGTTTAGTTAATTAATTCAACTTTAACCTACATTTAGCTGCTTAACATCAATATGTCTCACATTTTTACCTCTCCGAAACACGCTTTTGCAAACCCTAACCTACCATCTTTCCGAATATTACATAAGTTTTTAGTCCCTAGAGTTGGTATTCGAAATGGCTCATGGAATAGATATATCGGTATCGGTTTAAACTGGTATCGGCCCAATTTCTAGAATTTTGTGCTAAAAACGTGAAATAGCAATAATTCGCAAAATGGGTAAGAAGAAGAAAGTGGATGCTGCTGTTCAAAAATTATTTGAGCTGCAAACATCAAAATTCGGTGTTTTAAAATAACGTACGACACTATGCTATAAATAGTATAGCTATGTTCATGTGATATTTTTCATTATTTAGCTTATAAACGATCAATATAATATATTTTTGAACTTTTGTAAATTACCATGAACAGCGTAATTTACCATTTTCCAAAATTACCTTAATTTACGAACCCCAGCCATGCCCCTTTTCTCTTCCAGTTGGGAGATGAAATTTAAAGAATGAATATAAAGCAGCATTGTCTCGTATGAATAATGCCGATGTTATATGTCCCTACAGCAGACCCGAGTTTACACATTATAAGCTTATGCAATTATTAAACCGCTTCTTGATTAAATCTAGGTAAAACTTCAATAGTACTTAACAATTTAAAACAAGATGGAACAAGAATATCCAAACCGTCCGAAAAGAGTTTGAGAAATTCATATCGTGCTTATTCAACCCGGATTTTCGAGTAATGCAAAGATACGTAACGGATACGACCACAATGGCCACTATGGTACAAAGAAAAATGACTGAATCCAGAATTAGAAGTTTCATGGGTTCACTTGTTGAAGAATATTCATCACGAGGTACAGTACTGAGTATCTGACTTGTTCAGATTGATGAAAAGGAGGGGATAAATGAAACAGGTTTGGAATAAATGGGCTCGGGAAAATGTATATAACTTCTGTATCCAAGATCTGAAAAAAAGGTTTTGATCTAATTTATACAAACATGTTTTTTTTTAGCAAGTTAGTAAAAGAAAAATGGACATTTTGAACAACTTAAATTTGTGGCCGCTACATGTACAGTCGCGGAAATAAGTTTCGGATCATTTTCAATCGACGATATTTTCATGATGGATCGTCGTATCGCAAAATTTTTGATATTATTAGTTAAGTGTGAATATCAAAAATAGATCAACATTTAATTTTTGAAAATCAGAAAATTATTGCGCTCGTGATTACTAAAAAACCAAAAAATCACTTTTCGACCAATCAAAATCTTTGCGTCACGTGCCATTTTTAGATGCATCACATAGCTCACGTCATTTGGAAACGAACCCTTTTTGAAATTTTAAAATCGGTCCAGCCGTTCAAAAGTTATGGCGTAAAATGTCACTGGATTTTGTTGACAAATTAAGCCTAACGTCCAAAAGATTGTTTGATAAAAGCCAATGAAGCCAAAGGCGGGTAATGTTATTTCAATGGAAAAAGGAAAACACTACAAAATTGATTTTTAAAAATATAAAATTGAGTAACTAAAATTAAAAATAAAATTTATTAAATATAATAAAAATTGATTAAATATATTAAAAATTGTTAATTAAAATTAAATATGATTAAATCAAATTAAATATGCGGTTCTTAGTGCTCGATATACGCCTAAAGATTGTCAATATGACTTCGAACTTTTTATCACGCCACTTATCCTTAGTTTGATTAAGTATTTGAGTGGACAGTTACTAAAAAGAAAAGGGATAAAGTGGAATATTTTAATTCGAGTTCGCTATGCTAAAGTTCTGAACAACGGTGATGAAGTTGAACACATTCCGTACATCCGAAGTAAAACGCAAACGACTCTATTAGCAGACCAGTTTCAAAATCAGATGGACGAATGTGTACAACAAATTACGCATCAAAAGCATGAATTCCAGGAATTAGGAAGTAATTGGGTTATCGACCGTATTTTGTATCTCCAAGTGGATGTTATAAAGTATTTACCCCTAGTCGGTGGATCCTATATAAGAACCCCCGATAGAATTCGTGATACAAATAGCGTGTTCAATATAAAGTCTGACGATGCAATGTGTTTTAAGTGGGCATGCTTAGCCCACCTTCATCCGGTCAATCAAAACGCGAATCAAGTTTCAAAGTATAAACAGTACGTGAATGAACTAAACTGCTCAGACATTAGTTTTCCTTTTACACTCACCACTCACAACTTAAAGAAATTTGAGAAGAAAAACAATCTCTCGATTAACGTGTATGCCTGGGATAAAGAAGTTTTTCCTCTCTATATTAGCGATGAGAGCGTGATCGAAGAAAGGGAAATCGACCTTCTTCTTTTATCTGACGGTGAAAAAAAACATTGCCTCATCCGAAGTCTCAGTAGACTTTTGTCCCACTTCACATCTCACAAAAGTCGCATTCACGTGTGTAGACGATGTCTTCACAGATTTTCGGGGTTAAACGCGAAACGAAATTACATCGAGCACGTTAAAAATTGCTCAATCCATGATCCGCAAAGAATTAAAATGCCTCACAAAAACCCCGTCCTTTCTTTTGACAAGTTTGAATGGATGCAAAAGGTAAATATTTTCTATTTTAAAAATATTTCCCTTATCTTAGTTGATATCATTTATAGTGTCCATTCATAATTTACGCTGATTTTGAGAGCATTTTAAATCGATATCAAACTTGTGCAAACAACGAGAACGTTGAGTGAAATTATGAAGTTTTAATTTTCAAAGATGTTTTTATAAACAGTACTACGTGTAAAATGGGGTATTGTTTAATCTCAGGATGTAAAAATATATTAGGCAAGAGCCCTTTTAGTTTTTTCCGAGTTCCAAACTTCATAAATGATCTCGAAAGAGTTAAGAAATGCATTAAATATGCAAGGGAAGATGTAAAAAAAACTGTATAACGAAGCTTTTCAAGAATTTAAATCTGGTCATTTAACAAATGAAACACAAACATGTTTAAAAGATCACGCATATAGAGTTTGTGAAGTTCATTTCGCTGAAGAATGCTTTGAATCAGATTTAAAACAGCGCCTAATGAACTGGAAAATACATAAGAAATTGCATCCTGAGGCATATCCAACTCTAAATTTGCCATCACATTCCGCCAATTTGCAAAGTGTAGAAGAGGTAGAAGGTAAATGCAGCTCAGGTATTCCAGGAAACACTTTTGAAAACCAGAGTTCAAAATGCGCATCAACATCTGTTTCAACTCAAGTAGATATTGAAACAAGTTCCATAGCAGTTCAAGTTGAATGCGTAAAAAACTTTACAGAAATAGGAACTGAGACATGTACAGAGGAGGATATTCGAAAGGAGATGGAAACCCAAAAAGATTTCAATGTGCAGGTTATAACGAGAGACCATACCTACACAGTCAAACACGATCGGGATATAATTTTGCATTCAACTCCAGCGGCAGCAACTACTTCGGTGACTAAAAGCTTTTTAGAATCAAGTTCAATTTCCCCCATATCTGGTATAATTGATACTCCTAAAAGAGCTTCAAACTTTGAGCTCAATGAAACAGAAATTAAAACGCCAAATAGTTCCACAAGTCCGATGACACCAACTGATGATGGTTTCAATGCTACCGGGTCTATGTATGTATGGATGTCTCAGAGAGTGATATGACCATTGAATCCACTGTTGAGTCTGAAATTCCACTACCAACAAGGTTTGTCAAGGAAAAGAAGTACATAGTTTTTGATTGCCAGCTCGATGAGTTACTTTGGCGTGCAAAATGCCAAGAAGAATCATGCAATATTTATAAGTAGAATTAGAAAATCTGAAAGTGAAGGTAGCCAGTTGTTAGTTTTTTGTGAGTGTATAAATGGCCATGAAAACTCCTGGAAAAGCCAACCAATCCTGGGGAAAATGCCTGTTGGAAATCTTCTTATTGCAGCTTGCAGGTTGCTTACAGGTCTCGTATTTCAACAGCTGGATTTTTTCTTCAAGTTTATGGGTATCAAAGGAATCGGCAAAACAACCTACTTCAAATACCAACGTCAACTTGTAATTCCCGGAATAAAGCATGCGGGGGAAGAGGAACAAGCAAATATCATCGCTGATATAAAGAAAAAAAAATGAAATGAATCTATCAGCTGATGGGCGTTGCGATTCCCCAGGTCACTCTGCGAAATTTTGTACCTATATTCTCATGGATCAAGATACAGACAAGTGCGTTCATTTTGAAATTGTACGAAAAACAGAAGTAGATTACAAATCAACAAATATGGAACTGGAAGCATTAAAGCGTTGCTTAAATAAATTCCAAAATGAAAAAATTGAAATAAATCGATTGACTACGGATAGGCACATCCAAGTCAGAGCGTACTTAAGGAAATCGTGGCCTAAAATAGTTCACCAGTTTGATGTTTGGCATTTAGCAAAATCTGTTAGAATAAAATTGGCCAAACTAGCTGCAAATAAAGACCATAAGGAACTTCAACCTTGGCTGAAATCTATTTCCCGTCACTTGTGGTATTGCGCGGAAAACTGCAATAAGGACCCCGACTTATTTATCGATATGTGGAATTTGATGCTATTTCACATATCCAATCGACACATTTTTCATAAAAATGGCAAATACAAAAAGTGCGTTCACGATAAACTATCTTCTGAAGCTATTCGTCGCAAAAAATGGATCAAGCCAAGCAGTGCTACTCTTGTTGCTTTATCAACAGTAATGAAAGAGCAACGACTAGTCAAAGATTTAAGGCAAATAAATGAGTTCTCCCATACATCATCATTGGAAAATTATCATAGTTTGATGAATAAGTATTGTCCTGAGCTAAGAGATTTCGACTATGAAGCCATGGAAGCCCGAACAATACTAACAATTCTCGATCACAATTTCAATAGTGATAGAAGCTTTCGTTATGAAATTGCAACTGAGAATCAAAATAAGGACGATTTTGTTTATTATTATTCGAAAGCGACGGAAGAATGGCACGCCAGACCCTACAAGGAACCAAAATCATATTCGTACGTTTTTGATCTACTTAGTAATATTTTAGAAAGTCAACTGGATAGTAATAAGATCAAAGAGGATAGAGAAAGGAAATTTTCGACAAATACAGCTTCAATACCTCGTCCAGAAAAATCTGTACTCGTTAGTGCAGCAAAAAGAAGAAGATTGCAGTTGTAAAACTTAAATTTTAATATTTCTTATAACAATGAGACTGAAAAACTATGTATCACATTCTTGTTTGCAAAGAACCATCATCTAGGAACTTCTTTAATACTGAAGAGATAACCTGCTAATTTAAAATCAAAATGTTTCTTCAAACGTTTTAGTGAATATTTCTAAAATTTGACCTGACTGAATTTTAGAATTATACTTCTACATATTTTTCACGAATTTAAAAATTTTAGAAATACTTTTGACTAAAATTGAAATATTTCTAGGTTTTGAAACATTATTCAATAAATTTTTGAAATATTTTTGACTAATTATTTGAAGTGTTTGTGACTAATTATTTGAAATGTTTTTGACGTTTGTTTGTGACTAATTATTTGAAATGTTTTTGTTTGTGACTTTGTGACTAATTATTTGAAATGTTTTTGTTTGTGACTTTGTGACTAATTATTTGAAATGTTTTTGTTTGTGACTAATTATTTGAAATGTTTTTGTTTGTGACTAATTATTTGAAATGTTTTTCACTATATACCACTTTGATTTAATTAAGGAAAAGGCCATGGTAATATTCAGCAAAACAAAAAAATTGTTTTTGTTTTTGCTGAATAATAGCCGTAGTTCCCTCTGGTAAAAACATGGAGAATCATCACTACTTAGTTCAAATACATTTAGCAATTATCTTAAATTGTTTATGAATGTTCAGGTTACTAATTTTTATATAAACTCCCAAGCGGCTTTATAGCCAATATAGTTGTTTGCGTTGTTCTCTTGAAATTTTTTTCTAATTCTTAAAAGAGTGCAAAACGGGATTACTCTCCTATTTCTGAACCCCAGCTTATTATGCACCATGTGTGTAAAACTGCGGTATGCTGTATATCTATACATACTGATTTAAAATTTTAATTATCGATTAGAAACGCAAAATTTTACATTATACCTATTAGTTAATCTTCTGGGAGCTGCCCCACCCCTTTTCAAATGATAATATCCTCTAAACGAGCCTTTTAAAGCCCTACGACGTAAACATGAATGCTTAAATAGGCTGTGTTGGGTGACACATGCCGTAATATTATCTTCTTCCTCCACTTCACTGTCAGATTCGTTTTCGTTTAAAAATTTTGTAACTTCGTCAATTTGTTTACAACAAACAATTCCATTTTGAACATCATTTTCTCCTATATAATGCCTCAGTTGTTGCCTTATATGGTCATTAACGTCTTCTAAATCTTCAGCGCCTTCTTGCAGCCACTGGGGTATACATTCATTGCAAGAACAATTGTCCTTAATTTGGGTCACATTAATGTTCAAACCCCCTTGCCTGTGTTCAATATTTTCTTCATCAAGTCTTTCCCTCTGGGCCAATTCTTCATCAGTGTACTCTGGCTCAAATTGGTAGGGCTGTACTCGAATAGACCCTCTAGCACCAGCCATTCTTTAAGTTGAAATCGTGAATATTAGATATTAAATTCTTATAGACAACTTCACGATATTTATTGAAATTAATCACAGACAAACCTAATTCAGTTTAGCTTCCCTAGGCCTATGCCTTATCCTTCCTAGCTTTCTATTTCACGCTAGTTCAAATTTTAATTTAAATCAAGTAATCCTAAAGGATACCCGTCTTAGATTTAGCCCTCTGATTGTGGTGCTAAAACGAAGAGACTTTATCTGAGATCATTTAAATATGAATGACAATTTTAATTTTTAACCAGATACATTAAGGACATACCTTCTCTAAGCCTTGCATTGGTTTTGTGTTAATAGCGAGCAGACGTTTGCAATGTTTGGCCACGTGACTAAAACGCGGCGCGAAGATTGGTTTTCAATTTTATCCAATAGACGAAGAGAAACCAGGAACGTCACTTCTTGGTTTCATTTTTTAAAAATGGATTCGCGGTATTCGTGGAGTTTTCTTTTCTTTTTTTTCTTTTTCTTTTTTTCTTTTTCTGGTTTTTTGTGGAGCTAGGGCGCAGGCCATAGCAGCTCCTTGAGGCATATTTAAAATTTGACTATAATAGTACCAAGGAAACAGGGACATATTTGGTAGGTATGGGCCAGATTGAAAAATTAAAGTATACGTCAGAGTTAAGAACAGTTACATATTTGAGAGGTGGGTTTTTAGCTTAAGTTTAAATGATTTGACAGAGGTCGAATTAATAATATCATTGGGAAGGGAATTCCATAAGGGAACAACCCGGTAAAAAAATGACTGTTTAACGACGTTGAGTCGTGGACGTTTAATGTAAAGTTTTCGAGAGTGACCGCGCGTGGAGGAATGATTAGCTTCAAAGTAAGGTTGGGTGGGATCGGAGAGGATATTAAATTGGAGGATGAGGTCAATGGTATCCCAGCGAGAGTGGATGGAAGACCAGCCCAACTCTTCAAGTCGAAGGTCTCGAGGAACCCCACGCAGGGAGGCACGAGCTTGGATGGAGACTAGGGATGAATAATCCTTAACGAGATGTGGTCGCCAAATCGGGGAGCAGTAGTCAAATATGGGTCGCACAAATTGGTTGTAGAGGAGGGTAAGGGAAGACTGGTCGAGGTACGAGAAATTTCGGCTAAGAGCCCCGACAACGCTACTGGCGCGGGACGCAAGCTTGGCGCACTGTTTGGTGGCGGATAGGTCAGAAGAAACAATGACGCCTAGGTCCCGATGGTCACTAATGCGTTCTAACCTGGAACCATTCAGGAAATAAGGGGAGCACGAAACGGGTGATGGCGAGGATGACGGGGAGAGTTTGAGATGGTAAGATTTAGAACAATTGAAAGATAGGCCGTTTAAGGAGACCCATACGTGTAAACGAGCTAGGTCGTCTTGCATAGTTTTAACATCCTCGTACGAAGTGATCACCCGAAACATCTTAACATCATCAGCGTAAAGGGCTATCGGACTGAGTATTTCAGTAGGCATGTCATTTATGTAGAGTAAGAATAAGAGTGGGCCCAAAACGCTACCCTGTGGGACCCCACTAGCCACACCAACTGAATCGCTGAGAATCCCGGAGAGAGAGAGACCCGTTGGGAGCGCTTGGTCAAATAGATTGAAAGCCAATGTAGCAGGGTACCGCGGATGCCATAAGAGGCTAGTTTAGAAAGAAGCCGAGCATGGGGAACGGAGTCGAAGGCCTTTGAAATATCAAGGTATATGACATCAACAGGGTAACCTGCATCAAAAGCTTCCAGCCAGGTGTGGAAAGTAGTAAGCAAGTTGGTGGTGGTGGATTTACCTTTCAAAAAGCCGTGCTGGGAAGCGTGTAGATAGGGCTGAACGTGGTTGTGAATAACGGATTTGAGATGCTGTTCCAGGGCTTTACAAATTGCGGAGGTCAAACTAATTGGGCGGTAGTTTTGCGGGTCACTTTTTGAACCGGACTTTTTATAAACGGGAACGACATGAGCCGTAAGCCAGTCGTCAGGCAGAACACCTTCTTTTAGAGAACGTGAGAACAGAATTTCTAAGGGCCGAGATATGGTATTTGCGCATCCGCGGAGGAATCGATTTGGGATTTGGTCAGGGCCAGCAGCGGAAGGAGCTTTTAAGTTTTTTAGAATAAGACCAATCTCGGAACGAGTGGGGGGAGTAAAAATGAGTTGGTGAGGACAAAATTCAGGTAAAGCAGAGGAGGAGCAGGGCAATCGTGGAGTTTAGGTTGCTTTAATTACCCATAATTCGTACTTTTGGGTAAGCGAAATTTTTTTAACATTTTTCTCATCTTAATTAAACTATAACCTTTCGTTTAAGACCAAATTTTTGGAAAGGTGTTCTTTTCCTTTAAATTACGAAATGAAATGTATTTCAGAGCACTGTTTCTGGCGTAAACTCAAAAATGTCGCTATAAGCAAGCTCGTATAGAAATATCTCAGGCTGGGATTCTGAATTTCATAACCAATTTTTACCCCTTAGTCTGAACTGATATATTTGGTCTTTTTCTATTGTGCTTTCTGAGGTGGTGTGGGCTCCAGCCTGACAAGAATCGCTGTTTTAGTAAGAAAGTTTGAATACAATTGTAGCTGCTGGAATTTTCAATCTCCAGACTGAACTTTCATATTATTAAAAGGATATTGTAGACTGGTGATTTGAAATCTCTTTAAAAAAAATTTGAACCCTTATTTTGATTTGGTTAATAGTCTTATTTATATTGTTTAAAATAATTAGTACGCCTATTTTAATGAGTATTTTAAAATGGCGAGGACTTCAGCATTACGTCGCTTAAGCCACAAGCCATTTATTATTATTTATATCAAGCGAGAACTTTTTAAGTCGCGCTTGTTGCTCATAGATGAAGCGGGTGTTCCGAATAAGCTCCGATCTGCCGTGGTAGATTTTTCAGCTCATGTTTGCTTGTCGCAAAGAGTCACGTGATTTTCCAAGCCAATAATAGCCAAGGACCGAATATCGTTTGATATTTTTGCGTTTGTTTATCTCGCGAAATAGGCTTAGGTACCACCATTGAGAATGTCTTTAAAAGAAAGAAAAGGACAAGATAAAATTTTTGAAATACGTGTAATCACTTTGCCTCATCCTTTCAAGCTAGACAATTAAAACAACATTATTCTCAAGCCCAAGTAGAGAAAATATATATAAATTATATCAAATAAGGTTAAACCAAAAGGCGAAAATAGCCTTCTTTGTTTCTATTTCTCCATATAGGATGTACCCACCAACGACGTTCCGTTCTAGTTTTCTGTTGTTTTTTGTTATAAATGTCGAATGTTTTTCAAAAGCAATAGTTTCTTTTTAACCAGAAGCAAACTAACGACAGTCGACGCCATTTTAGTTGTTTACTTCCGACTGAAAGGCAACTCTGCAATCTAGGCTCATGCTACCGCCCAGCTCGTATGTAAACGAAGGAGCGGGTGGAGCAGCGGGAACAAACGCTTTTGGCAGACGCGATTTTTTTAGGCGCGAGAAAAAGATTCGACTTTCAACTTCTACTCTCCGCTTTAAGCTTAATTCTCGCGCACATGTAAACGAGCCTTTACGCCCCTAGCTCCTTTCAGCGTTTAATCGACGAGATCTTTAGAGATGCCTATTACTTCCAATTAATCGATTATTTAGGTGATTTAATCTCGCTTAGCGAAGATTGGGATCAACACTTAACGTGTTTAGAATATGTCCTAAATAGATTAAAGGAAGCGAACTCTACAGTTAAAAAAATGTCGGTTCGCCCAAAAAGAAGCTACCATATTTGGTCACATTGTAAATGAAAAAGGAGTGCATATAGATCCTTCAAAAATAGAAGCTATTCAGAAATTCCCTCCACCTAAAAATGTTAAGGAAGTCCAGAGATTTTTAGGGATGGCAGGTTGGCACAATAGGTTCATTAATCACTACGCTCAAATAGTAGCCCCTATTAACAAGCTTAAAAGGAAGGACCAAAAATTTATTTCGGGTATCGAACAGCAACAAGCGTTCGACAAGATTAAGGAAGACATTTGTAAGGCTCATCCTTTAGCTTCATTTAGAAGGGATTCCCCGTGCATTCTAACTACAGATACAAGTGATGCAGGGTTGGGTGCCCTTCTTTCCAAATTCAAGATAATATAAAAGTTCCTATAGTCTATGCAAGTACAGGACTTAAAGATGCGAAAACAAGGTACTCCACTAGCGAGAAAGAGTGTTTAGCCATTTGTTGGGCAGTTAAGAAGTTTAGGCCCTTTCTAGAAGGTCGAAAAGTCACTGTCCTTACTGATCATCAGGCTCTACAATGGTTATTTAATATCAGGGAACCAAATTCTCGACTAGTTAAATGAGCAATGTACCTTCAAACCTTTGATTTTACTATTAAACATAAGAAAGGAGTAGAATATGTAGTAGCTGACGCTTTATCGAGAGCTCCGATAAACGTCCTAAGCATAAACTTTAGCTCCTCTAATTCTAATTCTACTAGTAATTTGGGTCCAACTAATAGTAGTACAAGTTCAAATTTTACCGGTAGTAGTAGTAGTTCAACAACATCCTCTAGTGATTCTGCTGAAGGTCAAATACGTCCCCAGGTCCGAGGGCGTAGCCACTACGTGAAGTAGGTGTACATTTGGTATTGTAATATTTAAAGTATAAAATTATAAATATAAAATTATCGAAAAGTAATGTGAAGTATATTCGAAATATTGAAATATTGCAAAGTATGGTGTATTAATTGTAATACATGTAATACGAAGAGAATACTGAGAATATGAAGAGTATGATATAAATATCCGAAGTATTTCGCGAATCGTTACGAATATTAAGAATCTTAGTGTAATATTTTATAAAATCGAGAAGTCTCGCAGAATTTTATGTTTCCATCCCATATTATAACGGTGGGAAACAGAGTATCTCCGATTTTTTCTAAATCCCCGAACTTTCTCACGGTAGATACCGAGCCCCCAGTAGCACAAGCCTTCAGCATAACAGTCGGTTAAAGGTCGAATAGTCGGTTTACGGTCCAGTCGGCTGTACCATGCTTATTCTGACACTTTTCCGACTCATGAAGCCGACTACTTCTTTTAGTTGGCCATGCCGACATCTATCTGACAGTTGGAATTGAGATGGTTTAAAGTAGGCTTGCCTACCGTCTAGAAAATTCCAACTTATTTTTTGCCAATTGATTACCGACTCTCTCGCGCTAGTCGGTATGATGACGTTTAAGAAGAGTAAATTTAAAAACAAAGTTATTCTTAGGCCGTTTAGTTACCGACATTTTTCCGACAGTTGGAACTGAGATGGCTTAAAGCAGGCTTGCCTACCGTCTAGAAATTTCCAACACATTTTTTGCCAATTGATTGTTGGTGGGCCTTCTTTTTCCGTGGGACGCTTTTTGACTTTTACTCCACTCGATTCCGCATATGCCTCCAAAATGTTTTTGTTATATATTTAACTTATACTATATTTCGACCCACAAGCAGAAGATGATAATACTATATTTTTCGCAACACTAGAAACATAACGTTACAAAAAACTGCAAAGCAAGAAAACACATCTGATTTTCTAGTTTGAATTTTCCCTCCTGTAATTTCTCAGGTCAGGTGACACGCCTCTGTTCTATTGGCGTAACTAAGGTAACGCCATGCACGTCATCATCGAAGAGGGCGCTGCTAGTGCGAAAGCAAGTCAGCCTTTCCAGTATCTCCGACGCGGCTGGGTCGTTAGAATGTTCAAGCGAGATTTTTGTGGTTGAAAATGATTAGTTCTAGGCTTGCTAACTTTTAATTTCATTGCTAAGGTTCTTTATCACACTATATAAACTAGAAACGTCTTCGTTTGTCACGTAAGGTTTGAATTTTGTTATTGAATTATCAATTTATCTACCTTTTAGATTCAGTTTTATGCATAAGCCTTTGCTATTTACCTAGCTTCTCATCTGCTTGGAACCACACCCCTATAAAGTGAAACCAAAACTTAAACGTTTTCGTATACCTTCAGTTTCTTTGTTTTAATATAAAAGAAGCAAGTGTTTTGGGGCGCTTGGAGTTCAAAACCCTTATATATATTAAGTATTTTAAAGATTTTGGTTGTGAAAATTATACTGAATTCCAAAATAGATCTCAATATGTTTTAGTTCCTCAATTTTTATGCGGTTTCAAACATTTTTAGAGAAAAATGTGTGAAATAATACCCTTTAGAATTGTATGTTTTCTTTTTTCTTAAAAAAATGTGTAAGTGTATATTTTTCATTAAGATTTTTGTAATTTAATAGATAGCAACTGGCCACATCGAAGATATTAACAATGAATAATAATAAATGCTTTAATTGATATAAATATTATACTCGCCCTGAAAAATTTTACTTTTTAGAGAGTATAGACGCCAGTATACCGAACTAAGTTCGGTATACAGGCGTCAGCTATATGGTGGTACTGTGAGGAGGAGGGGGGTCATTTCTCCCCCCTTTTCGTTCTTCTCTCTAGTCGTGCCTGGGGGAGGGGGTTGCAAGGGGGAATTGATGACGTCACGTGATGTTGTTGGCGGGAAATTTGAATTTATAGGGGTTTTTTATCGTGTATTGGTATGACATCACGTACTTTATTGGTGTTGAAGGCATTCAGTGTCCATAGTGTTATTAATTTGGTGTATCTTTAGGATATTGTGTACATTTAGGGGATGATTTATTGGTAATTCTATAGGTTCTGTAGACCCTTTCTATACCAACCCTGCCGGTAATGTTATTCTTTGTTTGTATGTATGCTTATGTTGTTCTTATATTAAAGAACTAGTTTTAATTGAGATATGGTTTACATTGCAAAAGGTACAAACTAAACTATGGTGATGTTCTAGGTGTACTCATGTTTTGTATTGTTATTATCTGGGTGTATCTTTAGGATATTGTGTACATTTAGGGTATGATTTATTGGTAATTCTATAGGTTCAGTAGACCCTTTCTAAACGCACCCCTCCCGTAAAGTTATTATTATTAAGGTATCTCCATGTATGATTATGTTATATTAAAGAACTATAGATTTAAGTGATATAGGGTTTGCATTGCAAAAGATACCAATTAAGCTACGACGAAGGTCTAGGTGTACTCATGTTTTGTATTGTTATTATTAGGTGTATCTTTGGGATATTACGTTCATTTAGGGCATGATTTATATATGTTCAGTAGGCCCTTTCTACACCCGCCCTTCTAGTAGTGTTGTTCTTTGTATGATTTTGAGATCTCTCCATGTAGGCTTATGTTATACTAAAGAACCGGTTTTAAATGAGATATGGTTTACATTGAAAAAGGGTACAAAGTACACGCGGATCTAAGTGGTCTCCTGTTTTGTGTATTGGTTATCAAGTTACTATGTTAAAACAATAGTACACTTTAGTATCATAAAGGGAAATAACGGCAGTGTTTGCACAGTTGGATAGTTGATTAGAAGTTAAAATGAAGCAGTACTGCTAAAAAACTCAGAACATAAGGATTACATTAGTTTTAATACGAATTTGGAGAATAAGTACAATTACTTGAGTTAAAATGCGAAATATTACTAAAAAAAACATCAGAAAATACGGGTTACATAGAATACATGGTAAATAAGCACAATACTAGTTATTAAATTAAAAATCCTCATAGGATTGACTGAAAAATATATATTTTCCTACGCGCTAAAATATTTATATACAGTTAAAATGCGCAATCATTACTAAAGAACTAGATTAAGTTTACGTAGTTTATTGAAAATTAAGCAGCGATTACGTTCTACAGTAAGGGTGTATGCTTTGTATTGTTATTATTTGGGGGTATCGTTAGGATAGTGTGTACATTTATGGTATGATTTAATGGTAATTCTATAGGTTCTGTAGGCCCTTTCTACACCTACCCTTCCCTTGCTATTATTCTTTATATGGTTTAGAGGTCTCTCCATGTATGCTTATGTTATACCAAAGAACCAATTTTAATTGAGATAAGGTTTACATTGCAAAAGGTACCAATTAAGCTACGATGCGGTTCTAGGTCTACGCAAATATTGTATTGGTTAGTAAACGAGACACTGGGTTAAAACAATAGTACATTTTAGTATCAAAAAAGAAGAAATAAGGTAGTTTTTACACAACTTGGTAGCTGGTATTTAGTTAAAATGAACAAATATTACTATAAAATATCATAAAATCCTGATCCTAACATTTAACATTTCCGAGTAAAGTATACTCGAATATAGCTTGACTGTTTCACATATTTTCTAATTAGCACACATTTTAACCAAAAAGGAATTACATATACCGTAACACATGATTTCTTACTAGCCTTGTCACCAACCTTTCTCTCCAGAGCTGTTTTTATTTATACGTAAACACGTTCAAACGTATCTAAAGGGCTTTGGGGGGGTGGCAGTGCCATTAGATTCCTTGCATTGCTATCAATGTAATTTATTTTTCTTTAATTGGACCACCCACCATGTTTTATGATATTAAAAGGTAGTGAACCTTTATCCTCATCTATTTTTTACCTCTCCGAGTGACGTATGTCACGGAGAGGTTCTAATTTCGACGTGTCTGTCTGTGTGTGTGTGTGTGTGTGTGTCTGTCTGTTGTTATTGACTTACACCCCAGGGGACCGTGTTCGCAGTTTCCGAATTGAAGCAAATGTGTTCGCTATTTCCGGACCGTATTCACAGTTCCCGGAAATTTCAAAACTTGAATCTATCCACAAATCAACTGGCCACTATTACTTCATCTGACTAGTCAATTGTCTATTCTACATGAATACCAATCTGTACTTATTGGCTTCAAACACCACCATTTTGTGGTCTTTGTCCATTCCACATAGACACCAGTCTGTACTTACTGGCTTCTATCACCATCATTCTCTGGTCTTTGTTTTTGTCCATCCCACATGAACACCAGTTTGTACACCTGGCATCTAACACCACCATCTTCTGGTCTTTGTTTTTGTCCATCCCACATGGACACCAGTCTGTACACCTGGCTTCTAACACCACCATCTTCTGGTCTTTGTTTTTGTCCATCCCACATGGACACCAGTCTGTACACCTGGCTTCTAACACCACCATCTTCTGGTCTTTGTTTTTGTCCATCCCACATGGACACCAGTCTGTACACCTGGCTTCTACTCCTTAAGGTTAAGACATACGCGGCGATCGGCCAGGGTTACGAGAAACGTCCGGCCTCCCAATGGTGGGGCTTCCACCAAAGGTTCACGCAATTGCGCTGTTCTTATCCATAGCTGCGATTCGACACCCTTATATACTACCTATTTGATGAAGGCGAAGCAACCGGCGTATGCTTCATTTCAAACGCCAATATTAGTCAAGTCTCTCAAGAATGTTTAATTGTTCTTTTTCAAAACGATGTAACGCTCAATAAGGCGAACAACTATCGAAGAAAATATTTAATATTAATTATATTTATTTTAATATTTAAGATAATCATGTCTCTCAACTCAAAATTAATACGGAAAGGGTAAAACAGCAGTCTATGTGTTTGTCTATATGTGTCCGTCCGTTGTAACACTAGTGCGCTGCGTTGAAGTTCGTTTTGTTTTGATG
Source organism: Phalangium opilio (assembly GCA_019434445.1). Classification (NCBI taxonomy): domain Eukaryota; kingdom Metazoa; phylum Arthropoda; class Arachnida; order Opiliones; family Phalangiidae; genus Phalangium; species Phalangium opilio. The sequence continues at coordinate 98,510 of JAEQBA010001737.1, forward strand.
TGTAAAGAAATCCTTCAGAACCTTAATATTCCTGTTTTCCATAATATAAAATGAATATGTGGAAATATTTTTCGTAATTATGATGCATTTAGTACTTTTGTAGCTTTAAAGCTCCGTTTCATTTTGATATTCCAAAGATTTTGTTTAATATTATTATTTAAAATGGATGTTTATATATTACTTAAGCTATACTACATCTGTTTATAGCATAATCCTTTCTAAAGTCACAGTGAATACAAGCACAACGCTGCTATGTTGGTCAAATGAACTTTTATTTGTCAATAGGCCTAGTGAACCAAAAAGTATACGTTTGGGTTTGGTTTTCGTTTCTGTATGCAGAGACATTAACGGTTCAGAGTGAGCCGAAAGTTAAATACACTTTTAAATAATTAGGCTTAGATTATATAATCATGGTGGAAATCTGGGCCGCGTTCAGCAGAGCCCAGCGCTGCTAGCAGTGTCCTACATAACGGGATTTTGCTTTTGAATTTTGGCGTCACGGTGCTTAGCGCTGAGCTAGCGCGGTCTTCAAAGAAAATAGTCGGCTTTTTGGATAACGTGACGTAAAACGCGTAGTTCTCAGCTTGGCGAAAAAACCATGGAGGAATTAATACAAATAACTTTATGGGACTATAGCTATTTAATTGGCGTGAAACCAGTTGATCACCCGAGAATTTTAAGAGATATGCTAGTTTCTAATTTTAATTATAAAAGTTGTTATCTATCTCTATAAATATGTTATCCTACAATTTTTGTTAAGCCTTGGTACCTTGCACGCTTTATTGCGCTAGCGTCATTTATAAAACGCCGATGACCGGAGAAAAGCTATGACGACAGAGCTCACCGGTAAACATTTCCAAAATCCGCTGTCTTTTTTGGTGAGCTCTGCTGAACGCAGTCCAGACCAGTGAAAGGTCTGATCGTAATCGGATAATAGCTTCGTGTTTTCATGCTTTTTATGGTACGCATTTACTTTCAGTGTGTGTAGCCACAAATAAGCTTTGGTGTTATGTAACGTTAACAGTCATGTTGTTAAACTAAGAAAATCGTTGAGGTGAAACGAGAGGATAGTGTTTACATGCCAACCCTGTTGTGAATATGGCTTTGAACATAGAGGGCATACAGTTGAGGAGTAGAAAATTGGGCCTTTACAAACACGTAAAGGTAATATCCCTCCAAAGTTTTATCTCTTCATTTCCCGTTTTCCCCCATCGGATGATTTTAATGTGTACAAGTATATCATTATTGGATGTAAAATGTTGTCTGATTTACAGTAAATTTGCTATGCTTTGTATACTGCTTTAATATTTCATAAATTTTAACTTAAGAAACATTTCCATATCTGGCTAAATAAGTTTGTAAGTAGTCGTCTTGACTCGGAGAGGTAATATTTTGGTTTTCCCAACTTGTTATTTATACGTAACCACGCTAAGCCGCGATGGCTTTGGGGGGGGGGGGGGGGTCGAACCATTTGTATTGAATCAATGGAATTTATATTTAGAGTGATTTATAACACACACAAATGTGTTATGTCCCAGTTTATGTCATTGAGGGGGGGGGGGCGGTGACACATCCTACAATGGGGTTCAAACATTTAATTGATTCCAGGTGTTTGCCCTGAGGGCATTATCAGGACAAGTCTCAACAAGTTATGTTTTTATAGCGTTAACAGAAAGGCAATATATCATTAAACCGAAGCATTAACCTATTACGTACTATATTTATCAAAATTATCGGCAACGTAATCAAAAATTTGTGGAAAACATAAAACGGTAACGAAAGAAGCATAATTCACAACGCATTTCGTGTTAGAAGTAAAAAACAATCGAAACGTTTTTGATCAACTACGTTACATTTTTTCGAAACGAATTTGATCATTTAAAATTCCTAAAATCCCATAGGAATACATAGGAAAATGAACAAACCATCGAAACAAAATCATTCATGTACGTGGCAGTTTAGCAACACGAAACGAGTCATTTGAAAAACATTTTAAATGATTAAAAACGTTTCGATAAATTTTAGCTAAATTTATCAAAACTACTCTGTTTCACCAAAAACAATTTTGATTTAGCAAAATTTCACCAATTTTTTTCTATTTAAATAAAAATTTATTACCTCTTGACCCCCTGCCCCCTCTTCGCAGAAACTAGTATAACAATCTTTTACTATAACAAAGACTAAGCTAATTAACCAAAATATTTCTGGGAAACGTCAATCAATTCGAGCACGAGAATTAAAAATAAGTATATGTTTACAATGCCGAACCATTTACATAGTTTCACACTAGAATATCACTGCTATTTACACTGTTCTAGGGAAAAAACACAGATTCTAGCTAACACCTTTAGAAAAGACATACATCCCTATATACTAAAACAGAATATACGACCAGCGAAAAGGTCAAAGTACAACACAGAGTGTCATTTAGCTAATGTCAGTGCATGAATCGTGGATTTCTAGCAATAGAAGGAAATATTGTACGCAACATTTTTCTAACATATAAAAATGCTTATTTGGGTTTCCTAAATTCCCCAAAGAATTGCATACAAAATTTAAAAAGTACTGACTTCAGTTAATCCAACTCACTTTGTTTCTTTAGTTGCCTTAAAATGACGAAACGAGTCATTTGAAAAACAGTTCATATGACTAAAAACGTTGCGATGATTTTCGCAATATTTATCAAAATGATTCGATGAAAAGCATATTTTCATTTATTTCAGAATCATTAATTTCAATACGTAACTAGATGGTGTTGCAGACTTAAGGGATTTAATTTTCTATACCTCAAAACTAGCTTTACTCTTATCGTTGCAATTTATTTATTTATTTAATAAGGCTCGAGGGAAAGGGCCGTGAGCCGCCAGGACTTGGGTACGACCCCCCCCTCCATGGCACAAGAGTCTAGATACAATACGAGAGTATATACGAACGGGGAATATTACAAACAGAAACGTACAAATGAACTAACAAAGCTATCCTAAATATCCGCCATTTTACCTTCAATCTGGCAGCTAAATCAAAAACTTTCAGTGTTTACAAGTAAACGCTGTATCAATCTAGGATTAATCAAAACATTTGTTAAAAAACAGTACGTTTTTTAACCTTTTATCGCAAACCATACAATATATTGTGATTTTCCCGCTCGATGAAGTCTCTTAAGCCGATATTAAATAGTTGGGGGTTAGATATTTACGCCTATACAGAACTTTCATGAGATTGAGATTGATTTTGCAGAAAAATCGTGCTCAAATCCTTTTGTTTCTCACAAAGTCTTTATTCTTTTAGTGGGATTAACAGGTGTATTCAATTAGGGATTACAAATAAACATTAGAAGAAGAAACGTTGTTCTGTGCTGTTTTTATCACAGAATGATAAACTATACGTCCACATGATACGAGTTAATATGCGCTAATATTTTTAAAATTCGGTGCTTCAAAGTCTTAATCCCTTTTCAGACAGATCCATATTTTCATTTTGGAGCACTAGAATTCTTTGTCCATATAGGACCAAATTGCTCTGGGTTTAGCTTTCTTTATTACAAACCTTTCACAATCAATTGTGTCCCTTTTAAAGGTACTACAGTCTATCACTACACTAGCCAGTAGCTAAAATTATCTTTGTACTCTGAAATCATCCCAATCAATCTCAATTATTATACACATTTACGCCTTTTGTTATGCAGTATATACACATCGGTGGAGAAAGGTCTTTTGTTCTAATCCTACGAAAGACGCATAATGTTAGCTAATCGACTTGTTTTGAGAATTTCATTCCGTTGATAAACCTTTGCATAACGAATACTAGCTCAGTTGGCACTGTCTCTTCTTTAAAAGTTTCGAAATTTGCCCTCTTAAGGAGTTAATTATGTTTATTTAAATGCCTAGTTGCTGTCGGGTTGATTAAAAATATTTTATTACCTATTACGTTCAGGGAAGTCTTGGGTGGGTGGTCGAAGCATTTGTTATCATTGGAATTTATTTTGTGATTCATTGCTTTACGTAGGCCTACTTCTCTTCTACACAATCATAGTGTAATTCATGACCGTGAGAAACTATCTGGTCATAGGTTAGCTTAAGGTAGAGTTGAAAGTAACATTTTGAAAAGTGTACAATGTGAAGATATCAAAGGATATTTTGACAATTGAGAATCTCTAGAAACGCTTTACGCACATGTTTTTTAATAGTTTACCTATTTTATACCAAAATTCTATTTATAGGCCACTCTTTTGTTGACAATTTTTTGACATAAAAAAATCCATCGTTTATTTTGTTATAAAAATAGGTATAAACTATTAACAGGCATGGGTCCGAAATGCTTGTGTGAAAACATCTGGTGACTGATAGGATCAGGTTAATAAATCAGGCTATTGTTAAACGATTGAGGAATATGGGCGTGTCTATTAAGAAATTTCGTTAGCTCAAGGTAGCATTTTTTTGAAAAATGTACAATGGTTTTTATGACCTATTAGAGAAATTAGGAACAAAAGATACTTTTAACAGACATTAAGATATCTAAGGATATTGTCACAATCGAGAATCTCTAGAAACTTTTTACACACATGTTTTCATTTATTACCCCAATAAAATTGTCCCTATTTGCGGTGTTTATAACAAAATTCTATTTATAGGCCACTCTTTGTTGACAATTTATTTGACATAAAGCAAATCCAACGTTCTTTTGATCTAAACTATTATCAGGCGTGTGTCAGAACTGCATTGTGAGAAAACATTTGGTGGACTGAGGAGGCAATAAATCAGGCTATTGTTAAATTATTGAGGAATGTGGGCGTGTCTATAAGAAATTTAGTATAAAAGCGGCTTAGGAAATGATCAAACTACACAGTCGATCTTCAAACATCGAAAGATAAACATGGATCCTGAAACTCTCCGTACAACTTTGAACGAACTGACTATAAATAGACCTTGGCCGTTACGGTCAATATACGAGTTTTATTTCTTCCTGTGCGCCTATCTGCGAATAGATCCGTTGTACGGACCTCAGACTCTACCGCCAATCGTAGTACAAGGTGGGTTTAAATGCTATTCGAGCTTGCCTCGACTTACTCGATTATTGGAACAGTTGCACGAGTACCAGAGGACTGTAATACCCTAGAAGAATTGGAAAACCTAAGGAATCTAATTCCTAGTCCCTTAAGAACGGAATACGTAGATCGCCCTAGCGAAACGATTTGAAGAATTGGAGCGTGGTATACGGGAAGAGGATGCTCAAATCGGCGACTTCAAGAACTCACAATATGACAAAGAGATAGCCGCATTTTTTAGACGGAAAAGATCAAGGACAACCCGCAGAGAAGACACTATTGAACGAAACCTTACCGAGGGAGCACGGATCTGAAGAGACTATTTTTGANNCGGTGAAATTGATGTACAATGGGGAGGAGGAAAACGGACCCGTCCACACCTATTGAAAACGTACCTTCTTGCGAGATACTAGGTCAAATGAGAGATTTTACGACATTTTAACATTATGGTCGAGAGGTAGTTCTTAGAGTTACTGAGGATCCCGTCGCTAGTGTATGTACCGTAACGAAATGCGTCCTTAGTAAGTACAGGCCTACAGATTACATCCAAATTACTTTAAAGAGTGCCGCAAATATTTGCAGATCCGAACTAGAATTATCCTTTAGAAGAGCAGATCAAGTCGACCCTAATATTCTTTTTGACCAGCTTAGTGTTATGCTTTATGATGACGAAATGGAATCATTTTCCTAGGTCCTGTTAAAATTATATTTAGCATTGTACGAATGCCTGAGGGCCAAGGGCGTTCTGTAGCCCGAGGGATTAAACCTTTTAATCTATTCTGTAAAGATAGGCGAGGTATTGTACGTATAGTCAATTCAGATAACCTGTGTTTAGCCAGATGCATTTGCGTTGCTATATCGCATCGAGCTTACGCCGACGATACATCGGGTGACAAGACGCTAAAAACGCGATATGCAACTATATCTAAAATAGATCCAAAGGGCACACTACAAGAAATGAGGCTTTAGAACTGTCTTAAGGCAGGAGTAAGGGTTAGTGAGTGTGGGACGGCTGAGTCTTTTCAAAAGTTCAAAATTATTTAAATCAATATTCGATTTTCGTGTACAATTCGAAATAGCGTCCCTTTTTGATTTTAGGCGAAAACGATCCCTATGATACTAGGCCCCGCCTCTTTTTATTGAATGAAAATAACCATTATAACGTTATTACAAATTTAAAACCCCTCTTCAACCACGACCGATTCTGTGAAAAATGTCTCGTACCCTATTGGCGAATACAATCGCATAAATGTAATGACTTTTGTTTTAGTTGCATGAGACCCACTATATGCCAAGGTCCCAAGATAGCTTGTGGGTTTTGTTTACGAAATTCTTAGGCGATGACTGCTATCAAAGCCACTTAGCATCTTCCAGCAGTAAAAACCGCTATGTGAACGTCTTTTTCACTGTAAAGACTGTTTAAATATTATTGATTTTTCTCGAAGACCGAAATGCATAAGTGTGATGAGATTTATTGTCAGGTCTGTAAGAAATATCAGCCGAGCAAACACGTGTGTTTATCCAGGTTATCACAGACAAACCGCTGAAAGTTCCCTCCGTTAAGAAACTTAGACCTAATCAGCCTAACCTCATGTACATTTTCTTTGACGTAGAATGTATACAAACTAAGGTGTGTCAGGAAAAGTCGGGTGCTTACGAACCAGGCATCCTGTTAGTCAGTATAGTACCCGTCTGTGAGCATTGTATAGATGAAACGTCCCTAAATTTAACTGTATTATGTGTAGTCAGTTTGGTAAGCGTAAACAAAATTTTCAGGCGGAAATCCAATAGCTTTATTTTTAGATTATTTAATGAAATTGCATGCCGTTAAGAACGTCGTCATACTGTCACATTTTGGTAGTAATTATGATAATCAATTACTAATTCGGGAAATCATTAATAGAGATGAAAAATTCGTTCCATCTTTGAAAATTAACGGAACTCGAATTTTAGAAATGAAATTGTTTAACTTGCTATTTCTGGATTCTTATAATTTCATTCCTGTCGCTTTAGCAAAGTTTCCCGCTACTTTCGGTATACCCGACGCAGCCAAAGGGTATTTTCCACATTTTTTATTCAATGTAATAGAGCATAATTTTGATGTAAATAGACAGAATGAAACCAACTATGCTATAGAACTAATCTGCCCCCTATCGAAGCTTATGGTTGTCAATATTTTACAAGGAAAAATTTAGATGCCTTCTTAAAATGGCATAGCTCTCTGAAGATAGTAAAGGTAAAGGTTTCGACTTTGTGAAGGAACTCAATTATTATTGTGAGAACGACACAATTTTACTATTCCTAGGATGTATAACGTTTCGTACACTACTGCTAAAAAGCAACAGACGTTGATCCATTTAATTGTGGCGCAATTACTCTTCCTGGCGTTTGCTCTTATGTATTTCGGCGAAATTATCTTAAACCTGATACTATAGGTATCATACCGGCAAATTATTATAGACTTAGTGAAAATCAGTCAATAGGGGCTATAGAGTGGCTTGAGTGGACCGCGCACAAACGAAATATATCTATCGAATCCTCCTTTAGAGGGAAAGAAACCAGAATCCAAAAACTTAGAGTAGACGGATTTTGTGAAATCAACAAGGAAATATTCGAGTATTGGGGGTGTTTCTATCATGGGTGTAAAATACACTTTCCCTTAAACAGAAACAAGGCTTTGCACGGAGACCCTGCGCAAACTTTGAATTCTAGATATATTAGTAGCATGAACGTGTTGACCAAGCTAGAATCACTCAACTATATAAAGTATGTCAAATGGGAGTGTGAATGGCAGAAGGAAAAAGTAAATAAACCAGAAATAATAGAGTTTTTAAAATGTAATGATATTAAGCCTAAAATAGTAAAAGATTAGACCCCCGTGATGCATTCTTCGGTGGAAGATGTTGCGCAACAAAACTATATCATAAAACAACAGGATCAGAGCGAATTCATTACGTTGATTTCACAAGTTTATACCCTTTCATTAACAAAACCTCCAAGATACCTATAGGACATCCTGAAATCATATTAGACAACTTTCCAGACATATTTTCGTTCGATGGTCTTCTAAAATGCGACGTATTACCGGCCCAAAACCTAGTTCATCCCGTTCTGCCCGCTCGTATTAATGGAAAATTAACATTTCCATTATGCTACACCTGTTGTAAAACCCAGTTTCAAGGTGATTGTGAACATACTCCTGAAAAAAGAGAATTGAGAGGTACATGGGTAGTCGACGAGTTACGTCATGCAGTAGAGAATGGTTACACAATCACACGAATGTACGAGGCTTGGTCATACAAAGTGACGCAATACGACTCCAAAACAAAACAGGGAGGACTGTTTAAAGATTATGTTAATACCTTTTTAGAGTATAAAACCCTAGCTAGCGGCTTTCCAGCAGATTGCCAGACTCAAGAAGATAAGGAGAACTATGTCAAAAGTTTCAAAGACGAAGAGGGTGTAGAACTGGATATCACTAAAGTAGAGAAAAATGAAGGTCTCAGATGTCTTTTTGGGGCAAATTTGGCCAGAAAACAAGGCACACCTCTACCGAAATAATCAAAGATGTCAACAAATTGTATGGATTAATATTAAATCCCGACTTGGAGGTTAAAAGTTTACTAACAATCAACGAAACACCATACTAGTAAAGTACGAACACATTCTAGAAAACGAGATTGTGCACAAACACACAAACGTAGTTATCGCTTGTTACACAACAGCTATGGCGCGATTACATTTACTAAAACATCTTGAAAAGGTCGGTGACCTTTGTTTTTATTATGACACGGATAGTTTAGTGTACCTTTCGCCAGACGGCGCTCATTTGCTACCCACAGGCGATTATTTAGGGGAGCTCAAAAATGAATTAGAATCCTATGGACCAGATGCCTATATTTGTGAATGGGGGAGTGCTGGACCAAAGAACTATTCTATGGACATTCTCGACCCTAAAACAGGCACTAAAACTAACATTATCAAAGTTAAAGGATTTTATTTAAATGCCTCTACTGAAAAATATATAAATTTTGAAACAATGAAGAACCTACTAGGCGTAAACAATGAAGGTGAACCTATACAGAACTCGGTTCAAGTCCCTATTGGCCCTCAAATCAGACGTCTACAAGATCACACTCTGATCACGATCAACCAGACCAAAACATATCAGGTCGTAGTGGATAAAGTTAGAATGATATCTGACTATAAAACTACCCCATACGGTTATATTAACTAGAATCCTTGACATTTTCCACATAAGTTACTCGTATTTATTTTAGATACCCAGTATCAGTATTTTAATTAGTATCTCAAGCATTATTTATAGTAATATTAACGTATTTCAACTAGCAACATGTAACAATATTTTAACGAATACGGAGCTTTTTTTGGTAATATTTTTTGCATTTAGTAAGCTTTTTTTAATAGTATATATTAACACTTTAGTTTAAAAATTAGTATTGAATTTGTATAAGTGTAATTTTTGTTTTTTGATGATAATTATAGTAACGTTTTTAGCGTGTATAACGCGTCAGAAAAATATATTTTTTCGTCAATCCTGTGAACATTTTAGTTTAATAATTAGCCTAATATTTGTTCTAAAATCGTATAATAACCATTGTAGACTTTAAATCATATTAAAAAGTAGTATTGCTATATTTTCTATGAAGGTACTTAATAATCTCGCGCATAGTAATATTGTTCTATTTTCTATGATGGTAAATGTTTATGTGCTTAATAATCTTGTACTACCATTTTTTTTTTGAAGAAGTATTAATTTTGCATTTTAGTGAATTTGTTTGATATCAAAACCATTGTAATTCGTATTTTCTAATGATGTTTTTTTAGCAATGATTACGTGTATAAATATTTTAAGGCGTAGGAAAATATATATTTTTCAGTCAATCCTATGAGGATTTTTAATTTAATAACTAGTATTGTGCTTATTTACCATGTATTCTATGTAACCCGTATTTTCTGATGTTTTTTTAGTAATATTTCGCATTTTAACTCAAGTAATTGTACTTATTCTCCAAATTCGTATTAAAACTAATGTAATCCTTATGTTCTGAGTTTTTTAGCAGTACTGCTTCATTTTAACTTCTAATCAACTATCCAACTGTGCAAAAACTGCCGTAATTTCCCTTTATGATACTAAAATGTACTATTGTTTTAACATAGTAACTTGATAACCAATACACAAAACAGGAGAACACTTAGATCCGCGTGTAATTTGTACCCTTTTTCAATGTAAACCATATCTCATTTAAAACCGGTTCTTTAGTATAACATAAGCCTACATGGAGAGATCTCAAAATCGTACAAAGAACAACACTACTAGAAGGGCGGGTGTAGAAAGGGCCTACTGAACATATATAAATCATGCCCTAAATGAACGTAATATCCTAAAGATACACCTAATAATAACAATACAAAACATGAGTACACCTAGACCTTCGTCGTAGCTTAATTGGTATCTTTTGCAATGCAAACCCTATATCACTTAAATCTAGTTCTTTAATATAGCATAATCATACATGGAGATACCTTAATAATAATAACATTACGGGAGGGGTGCGTTTAGAAAGGGTCTACTGAACCTATAGAATTACCAATAAATCATACCCTAAATGTACACAATATCCTAAAGATACAACCAGATAATAACAATACAAAACATGAGTACACCTAGAACATCACCATATTTTAGTTTGTACCTTTTGCAATGTAAACCATATCTCAATTAAAACTAGTTCTTTAATATAAGAATAACATAAGCATACATACAAACAAAGAATAACATTACCGGCAGGGTTGGTATAGAAAGGGTCTACAGAACCTATAGAATTACCAATAAATCATCCCCTAAATGTACACAATATCCTAAAGATACACCAAATTAATAACACTATGGACACTGAATGCCTTCAACACCAATAAATTACGTGACGTCATACCAATACACGATAAAAAAACCCCTATAAATTCAAATTTCCCGCCAACAACATCACGTAACGTCATCAATTCCCCCTTCCAACCCCCTCCCCCAGGCACGACTAGAGAGAAGAACGAAAAGGGGGGAGAAATGACCCCCCTCCTCCTCACAGTACCACCATATAGCTGACGCCTGTATACCGAACTTAGTTCGGTATACTGGCGTCTATACTCTCTTATGCTGTTAGTTACTAACACTAACCTTCTAACTTTTAGGTTTTTAGTCTCTTTACTCTTTGGTTAAATTTTACTAAATTTTCTCCTTTACATCTCTTAAGATTTTGGTGTAGGAAAAGTAGTTGTTCAAAATGGTCAGTTGTTAACCTTTCACGACTAGTGGTTAAGATGTTGCCTCCTGAAGAGAACATTCTTTCGCTACTAGCTGAAGACGCTGGCGGCGCCAAGAATTTTTTTACTACACTGGCTAGTAATGGGAATCTGGTTTCATTTTTTCGCCACCAACCATGGACATTAAGGTGCGTTTTTAATCAAGCGATAAGTATTCTTCTCGCCTCTTTCGCGAGACGAGAGTCGAGAGCGAGTCGTCTACGCGATTTTGTTTCTCGCAAAAGTTTTCTCTCTGGCACGTTTTCAACAAGATGGCCCCGGCCAGATTATGCTTTCGCTGCGCCCTCTAGCGGCTTAAACTGATACGACCCCGGAAATTTTATTTTTCGTTATTCTTTTCCTATTTATTAAATATCCTTTCGATTATAAATGAAATTAATTTAGTGTGATTTTGTTTTCACATAAACGTTAATGATAACTTTGTTTTTAAAACAAATGTTTTAAGAAAACTAATTAAGTACAGTTATTTGTTTTTATATTCGCATTATATTTTATTGCCGTTTGAAAAACTTAATGATAATTTTGACCAAACACTTTCCAAGATTATTTGATTGATTTTCAGTTTAATGAAATAAGTAACAAATTTATGTCCTATGAACTGGAACAATTAACTTTAAGCTTTCTATTGCAAACCTAAAGGTACCTTCGCAAGCGGGCGGAACAGACTGCGCAAAAGCTGAAACCGATTTTTCCATTTCTGCTTTTTAAATCGGAATTGCGCTTCAGCATCCGAAACCAGCTTCTGAAAGTCGTCAACACCTTTCGCAAAGCGCGCTTATTTCCATACGGTTATTTTACGCGATCAACGCGACATCTAGGTTTAGAGGATCGCTATTTTCAAAACAAGCAAGATGGCTCCTTGCACAAACAGACGTTTGCTAGCCCTACTACTACTAAAAAGGAAACTATTGGTTTTAAAGAAGAAGCGTAATAATATCAAACAAATTGGCAAATTAAGAAAGGCCCCTCGCTGGTGGGTACATCCAATTTGGCGAAATCGGAAGAACGAAGGTGATTTCCATACACTAGTGAGTATTGTTTTTGTCTATGTTCAGTGTACCTTTTTGCAGTTAAAATAAGTCTCTTGTTTTTAAGCTTGTAGCGATGAGAAAACATGATGCAAGATACTTTCGCAATTACACAAGGATGTGTCCGATACTATTTGATAAGCTTTTAGCTTCGGTTAGCGATTCTTTGAAAAAGTTCCCTCCATCACGTGAACCTATATCTCCTGCACACAGACTGGCAATAACATTAAGGTAAAATAACATGATAAACTTTACTAATTGCGCTAATAATTATGCAAACATAGGTACCTAGCAACAGGGAACAGTTTAATTTCAATTGGGTACGCTTTTCGAATCGGTCTATCTACCGCACACTACGTGATTTTTGAGACATGCAAAGTCCTGTGGGATGTGCTACAACCTTTGTATTTAAAGGTTGTACGTTTTGACATCGTTATTTTCACGTTGAATTACAATTGTTGAACTTTATTTAATATAGAGACCAACAAATGAAATTTGGATGAACGCAGCAAAAGGGTTTTGGGACAAATGGGACTACCCAAACTGCGTTGGAGCAGTTGATGGCAAGCACGTTCAAATACAGCAGCCAAACAATAGTGGATCAATGTTCTATAACTACAAGGAAACAAATTCCATAAATTTAATGGCAGTTGTTGATGGCACATACAAGTTTATTGCTGTTGATATTGGAGCTTATGGGTCCAGCTCAGATGGGGGGGGGGTTTAAAGCTTCAGCCATAGGAAAGGCTTTAGAAAATAAAACTCTATGTCTCCCCGCACCCAAAGATTTACCAAACACAACCAAACCAACTCCTCATGTGATGGTCGGGGATGAAGCTTTTCAACTTCTTCCCAGTTTTATGAAACCATACAGTCTAGCCCATTTAAATGATAGAAAAATAATATTTAACTACCGCCTTAGTAGAGCTAGGTTTGTTAAAGTGGCATCATGATTCATGTCAAACGAAATAACTGATGAAATAATTTTACACTATATAGGCGTTGCAGTGAAAATGCGTTCGGGATTTTGGGCGCCCGGTGGCGTATATTCAGAAAACCTATCATTCTTTCTGCTAAGAATGTCGACCTTGTGACAAAGGCTTCTGTTTCTTTGCATAATTATATTTTGACAGAAGAAGAGAAGCTAGATGCCACATATCAAGTTTATTGCCCACCGGGTTATGCTGAAAATCAACAGTGGAAAGAAGCATCAGCAACAGCGTTCAAAGACATAAAACCAACAGCAGCTAGAAACTTTCCTATTGAGGCTGCAGATATACGAGATACGTTTACCGACTATTTTTATTCGAGAGAGGGCATGCTTGATTGGCAGTGGACCGTAGTGCCTGGTGTTAAAAATCCATATAATTAACATTAAAAGCATAATTTATCAAAGTTGTTTATTATTTTCTTATATGGTTATAAACAGTTTTAATTAGGGCAATTTCACAATCTTCTTTATGATCTAGTGGAACTTTTCGTAGGAGATCCGCTATGTATTTTGAGAATTTGTCTGACGTATCTTCCTCTGGTCCTTCCATTGCTTTAACAATAGCACTAGAAATTATTTTTAAATAATAATTGATGATTGATTGTACCAATAATTGTAGGTTGTTTATTCAAACCTGTCAAGTTTTGAAATGGTTTCATCAATATCTTTATCATCATTTTCCAAGGAACGTTTCGTTCCTTTTTTAAACGTTCCTTTTTTTGGATATAAATTAGATGCTCGTGAAGCTTTTGACGACGGTCTCGAGCCTTGGCTGCTTGCTCAATTCGGCTGTTGATCGCTGTGATGTGACGAGGTTGACCTACTTAATTCGGAGCTATTTGGCGAGGTTGTCCCCGAGCTTCTGCAAGCTGACAAAACGTCAGAGCCATCAGGTGTTTTTGGCTCCACAATTTCTTCTTGAAATTCATTTTCGACAAAGGAGCCCTTTAAAATAGATGCAAACACCTGTATATAAAAATAATATTTGTTGGGAATTGTACTTTTTACAAATAATGAATGATTTACATTGTTGGCAGCTTCCCCATCCAAGTTTGTTTGACAAATAGTTGTTTCCATATCACCATCCTCATCGTTTTCAATGTTTCCACTTGTTCTATGACAAATAGATAATTTATTACAATGTGGATTTGTAACTATAAATTAACTATACCAACACTAAATTATTAAAAGACATTTATCCACTCACTCTCGTTTTGATATTACATCCTTTAAGAAAAGAAGAGATTTGAAAAAAGGCCATTTGACTTTATCAAAATCTTTCTCCGCGTCGTAGTCCGAGCCGGATTTTTTTATTTTGACCAAACTTAAATTATTTCCGAATTGATATCGAAGGTATTTCCACTCCTTTTTAGCTTCTTCCTCTACATTACATTAATCCACAATTTAGCTAGACTTTAAAACATATCCAAAAGAAAATTCAAAATGCTTACTTGATATGTTTGTTGTTGTGGCAACATTTACCCAACAGGCATCAACGATTTGGTTATCCTTGTGTTCTTTTTCGAACCTATTCCATATGGCTGGATATTGTCGAACCGCTTCTATTATCTTTTCACGTTTTTCAGCAGTTGCTTGTCGTTTTCCTGCCGCTACCTCTTTTAAAATTTGTTTAGCTGATTTCATTTTGACAGTATAAACGAAGGCCTAAACACGTCACTTTGTCTCGACAACAACGCGCCAAATCTAGCAGACGCCAGACAGGATATTTTATGATTGGTCTAGATTATCACGTGACCCTTGGCTAAAGCTGAAATATCTACCTCCAACAGATATGAGCTAAAATTGGGAATTTGCCTCTGCTTCGGAAATCGGCTTTGTGAATGCGCTTTAGTATAGAATGCGAAAGGGCAAGCTGAAGCGGATTTTTGAAAATCCGCTTAAGCTTTCACTTTCATCTTCCACTTTTAGCTCCTTTGCGAAGGTACCTTAACAAAAGTAGGATGCTAATATACAAAACTGGGAACTAAAATTATTCAATGAATGTACGTTTAAACCAATATACAGCCATCGCATAGAGTTAGCCCCCAGTCATGTTGTATTGAAACTTGATGCTGTAGAAAATATAACCTAATGTGTAAAAATCATATATCAGAAGGTTTCTTTATCAAAATTGTTGGATTATTTTCTTACTAATTGAAATTAATTAAAAATTAGTAGTTGTACAGTTTTAAAATGCTTCCCTCGTTGGGGGGCCTTGATTCTCTAATTTATAAAAAAAATGTATTTGCAGTGTTGGCTCTATTATAAGTATAATGTAATTTTACTTGCTTTTTATGTTTAATTTCAATCTGGAACAGTGCTGATTTCGTTGTTTTATCTGGATTAATGTTGATGTTCCAGAATACGCGTGGGCCTCTTTTTTCTAGTATCTGAAACTTAAATAGGGTGTCTTTCTCAAGGATCCCAAGCCTTATATGGGTTTCTTATTCTAGGTTCCCAAGCCACTCGTTATTGCTTAATAGGGGTTTCTTTTACTGGGTTCCCAAGCCCACTGTTGATCTTGACAGTTGTACGTAGTGCAATCTGGATATTGTATATCGAGTAGTTTGATCTGGATACCGTAGATCTCGTAGTTTCGTCCGGGTACCGTAGATCTCGTGGTTTCGTCCGGGTACCGTAGATCTCGTGGTTTCGTCCGGGTACCGTAGATCTCGTGGTTTCGTCCGGGTACCGTAGATCTCGTGGTTTCGTCCGGGTACCGTAGATCTCGTGGTTTCGTCCGGGTACCGTAGATCTCGTGGTTTCGTCCGGGTACCGTAGATCTCGTGGTTTCGTCCGGGTACCGTAGATCTCGTGGTTTCGTCCGGGTACCGTAGACCTCGTGGTTTCGTCCGGGTACCGTAGACCTCGTGGTTTTGTCCGGGTACCGTAGATCTCGTGGTTTCGTCCGGGTACCGTAGATCTCGTGGTTTCGTCCGGGTACCGTAGATCTCGTGGTTTCGTCCGGGTACCGTAGATCTCGTGGTTTCGTCCGGGTACCGTAGACCTCGTGGTTTCGTCCGGGTACCGTAGACCTCGTGGTTTTGTCCGGGTACTGTAGATCTCGTGGTTTCGTCCGGGTACCGTAGATCTCGTGGTTTCGTCCGGGTACCGTAGATCTCGTGGTTTCGTCCGGGTACCGTAGATCTCGTGGTTTCGTCCGGGTACCGTAGACCTCGTGGTTTCGTCCGGGTACCGTAGATCTCGTGGTTTCGTCCGGGTACCGTAGACCTCGTGGTTTCGTCCGGGTACCGTAGACCTCGTGGTTTCGTCCGGGTACCGTACCCGGTGCAGTTTCAACTTTCAAATTCTCGATAGCTTTTCGCACCAATTTGCTTAAGCCTTCAACCTCTTCAACACTTTCGTTTCCATCACGTTTTGAAGGGTCGTAAATAACGGTTCTTCCCATTGGCGGAAAAGGTATTCCAAAACGACACGATGACTGTCCACTATCATTCTTCTTGCGACAGGATTTGAAATGCTTGTGGGTTTGCAGCTTGACCAAGTTGTTCCATTTTTCACTTCCATCCCCTTTCGAGCAAGTAATGTTGGAATCAGTGAATATGATAACCTCTTCCAGATTGGAGTTATCGGTTCTCAATTGTGGAGCGTTTTTATTCCAGAGGAGAAATAGAGCGTGTGGTGATCCCCTCATTTGGAACTCTATTCTAATATAGTAATCATCAATGGTACCAATCGGTGACTCCTTGCTTCGTAGAAACTTGAAAAATTCTCTAAAACGATAATCAAAATATCGGCTGCAGGTGACAGGGTCCTCGTTGATAAGCTTAGCTCTATCCATAAATCCCAAGGTTTTCACATATTCTTTCGTAGTTTCTCGAGGGGTGCCCAGCAATGACGCACAAGGACTCCAAAAGCTCTTCCCATTTCGTCTCAGCCGCACTCAGAGTGAGGAACCATGTAGGATTACCAAGTTGGCGAACCATAGCCAGAAGATCTTTTTCACGCTGTTGTAAAAAGCCAGGGGAAGATCTGGAGCTTTCCAAAACTTTGTAACCATCATCGTGTTTCACCAGAGAATCCAAACTTCCAGGTGCTGTTAAGGCTCCCGCTGTGTATGATTGGCCAGCTTTGGACTTGGTTTTTCTCATGCAAATATTAATAGCGCTCCTTAGTTTTGACGATACTAATTTAACGTAGGAATAAAATATTTTCGGAATACTAGACGCACAACGCCTATCGCCGCATCTGAATTCCCATTTTATTTGCTGTGTGTACGTTGCCTTAGGTGGAAGCCTCAAAGCTTGGCCAGCATAAATACCAGGGAAAGAAAGGTATTCGGAGTCCTCATCATAAAGAATAGATTGTGGTGTCTGCCCTTCTCCAGGAGCATAAGCTATACTTTCAATCTGAGGTGTAATTTGATCTTCAGACGAAAGCAATAGGGTATCTTTATTGCCATTATTTAATTGCGTTTCTTCACAAATTTCTTCCCATTCCTCGTCACTGTCAGGTACGTGTTGAGGTTCTGCAATGGCACTCTCTCGTACATCTGTACCAATAGAGGGCTTGTGCTCTACTTGAGTTGGCATATCTTCTTCATTTAAAAGGAAATCTATGCTATTTGATTGACTAAATTCCAAAACCAGGTCATCTGGAACTGTAACTTCATGTTTTAAATATAGCGGAGTTGTTATTAGGAACTTAAGACATCCATAATTTTTCTGGGACAAACGGTTTCAAACATATAGTGGTGTTGATATTCCTTCTTCCTCATGAGTTTAATTTGAACAACTTGGGTGTCAGTGGGACTCCTTGGTAAAATAGAAACCGAAGAGTCGATTGAAACTGGTACATTTACGACATTACCTCGAATGCCTCTTTGCTGATCAATTCCTAGTTTTCTTATTTGCATAAACGGTAATCGAGGAGAAACCATTCTACACTCCAGTTCCGTTAGATTTTTCAACTCTAGAGGCAAATCAGGAAAACAAAAGCCATTTTCTTTGGACAAGGGTGGTACTTTCTTTCGAGAAAAATAGTTGTAGCAACAAGCACACAACAAAATAAGTGACGGAAGCACTCTATGATTTATTCCTTCAACTGATAAGTATTTAACCGACTCTGTACGGAAAAATAATCCAGAACAACATTCGCATTTATGATCTAGACTATCTGATATATTTTGGAGATAGATGTTTTCATAATATTGTGGATGTTGTTTATTACTGTTTCTTCTTGCTCTATCTCTTATCAGCTCCAAATGAGCATAATTTTCATCAAGTCGTCGAACTTGTCTTGTAACATTGTCTCGCTGAAGTTCATTTCTAGCATAGTCTTCATTTTCTCTTCTTCTTTTTTTAGAAAAATGATCCCTTATCAATATGGATTGAGCAGAATTATTAGTTGACAAGTTTTGACTAGTTCTAGGAGCCTCTCTAGCTGAATGAGCTTCACAAGTTGGATTCTCACTCGTTGAAGAACCGTCAAAATATGATGGGTTCTGACCTGATAAAGGCCCATCAAAAGATGTAGGGTCCTCTATCGTTGAAGAATCCTCAAATTGCGATGAGTTCTGAGCTGCTAAAGGCCCCTGAAAAGATGTAGGGACCTTTATCGTTGAAGAATCCTCAAAATTCGAAGGGTTCTGAGTTGCTAAAGGCCACTGAAAAGATGTAAGGTCCTCTATCGTTGAAGAATCCTCAAAATGCGATGGGTTCTGACCTGCTAAGGGCCCCTGAAAAGATGTAGGGTCCTCCATTGTCAAAGGACTCTCAAGATGTGATGAATTCAAACTTGATGAAAGAACCACAAAAGTTGTAGGGTTCATACTTGTTGAAGAACCCTCAAAATGTGATGGGTTCTGACTAACTAAAGACCCCTCAAAAGATGTAGGGTTCACAGTTGTTGAAATGCCTTGAAACATTGAATTGCTTTGACATGCTAAAGCAGAAAAGCCGTCAAAGGACTGCTCGGTACTCCTTTTTTTCTCAGCGTATCTTTCTCGTTTACGTGCATTTTCTCTTAATCGGAAGTCTGGATTTTGACGTAATCTTCTCATTTTTTCTTTCGGTGACTCTTTTACAGATGAAGCCATCTCTAAACTATGAAGTTTGTTGATTAAAATATTCTTTGGATATTAAAATATTGAAAAATATGCACAAATTTATGTGAAATCTTACTACTAATATTACTATTGAATGAGAGTTAATTAGCCGCAAATTATGTTACAAGATTTTTGGCTAAAATTTACCTTGAACTAAAACTAAACAACTAAAAGCAACATGCACTAGTTTAACTATGAATTATGATATAACAAATTGATGATACACAAATCTAGCAAAGGCTTAAGCTTTCAAGTAATTATACAACCCCTTATTTAACGAACAAAAAGTTAGTATTTTAAAAAAAGTATCAAATATTAAATATAAAAAGAGTAGTTTTCCTTAAAACACAAAAATAATACTTAGCTAGAAGACAAATATTTAAATCATGAATTAATCAGGGTAATCAGAAAATCTCGCTTGTGGCACAACAACAGAGGTTTGGAAAACGGTTTTTTTTTATTATTATTTTTGAAAAAGTACATCGCTCGCAGTGCAGAGCTAAAGTTCCCTCCTCCCTGGTCAGATCTAGGCTATATTTAGCGCCATCATGACGGCCTAATTTAAATGCATATAGCAATGTTATTTTAAACTTTTTTGCTCATACATAAAATTTACAATTAAAAAACTAAATTTAATATAGAGTTAACAATTAATAATTATTGCTTCGAAATGGATGCAAAAATAGTAGTGTATGTACGTAGATGACGCTACAATAGGGCAACGCCGGTACTGCCCGGTAGCCTGTAGGTATAGAAAAGCGTCTGCACTCTCTGCAAGGAAGTAGATTTGAAGATGGTTTGAGCAAATTTTTAAATTTGGTTCATAACTGTTGCATTTAAGAATGGGATGGCGATATTGATATATCATTAACGTTTATAGGCAAATTTAAACTTGAAATGATAATTTTTCTTTGTCCAAACTTGTTACTTAAAAGTGAAAAGAACCTTAGAAAGTGCTTGTGCTTGGTAAAATTTATTATTAGGATTATTTGAGTAATCAAACTTTAATAGAAAGATTTTATTACGAATGCCAATACTTAAAATTAAACATCAAATTATCATTTTTGTTTGTCCAAAACTGTAACGTGCTTAAAGAGAAAAAGAAAGTTTTAGCTAGGCTTTAGCTTATCTAATCCCAACACCCAAATTAAATGTACAGGTATAGTTAACCACAAAATTGTGTGTATCTGGAAGCACTTGCAAGTTAATTAAATAAACTTAAATATAAACACTTACATAGATGGTAATATCATAAACTTGCTTAGTTACAGAAGTTTCCCTGATACACTCTCTAGAGACTACGGTATAAACTTCGTTTGGTTTACAAATCAAATATCTCTTACGTTAAAAATGTGTTTAGTTTAAATTAGATTTTAGACTTTTCGACGAGTAGAATCCCTAAAATAATTTTGTAAACCTTCTAATGCTAAAAACGCGACATAGTTTACTGCCAATCTACCATTCGTGAATTTTCCGCCAAGAATTTACATTTCAGAGGCGCTGCGTGTTAGTTTACCTCTCGTATATGAGCGCTACCATGGAAACGGCCCACCCCCAATAGGAGAGGCGAGTGTAACGCGCCCGCCGCTAGAGATACTAGGTTTAGGCAACATAACTCGAGTCTATGTCTAGACAGCCGAGAGCGTAAAGGCGTCAATCCGCGGAGTACAAACTCTGTGAGATGATGCGGGTTCGATACCCGGTCGAGGCGGAAAATAATTTCATAAATAAATAAAGAAAAGTACGTTGCATAGAGTATAGATGTCACTGAAATTCATATTTCTAGCGGGAAATTTGAATTAAAAGTAACTTTATTTATGATGGATTCTCTCAGGTTACACCAAAAATTGGGGGGATAAGGGGGGAGAGAAGACGCCCAGCCGCAAGGGGTAATCGCAATGCTTCCGCAGCCTATAGACATCGAAAGCAAAAACGAGAGAAATTATATGCCAGGGTACCACCTATCGCAGAGGCGCATTTGTGTTTAAAAAAGGGTATCGGTACAAGACGGTGAAAGTTACTTTTCAGGAAAAAAGTTATTTTAAACTAGCATTACGTAAACAATAAGTCAAAATATTCAACTACCAGATGGCAGCTATATTCGACATCCAATTTGGCAAAACCGGCGAAAAAAAGGATATTATGAAACTCTTGTCAGTTTTTTTCGCAAGAGTGATGGATACATTTAACCTTTGGTCCTTTTTTGTTTACGTTGATTTCCAATGGTATTATTTTAGTGGTAATTATTACCTTAATAATCTTAATAAATATACTCACTATCAACGTTACTTTCGGCTGCTACTTCTTGCCACAAAGTTTCATTCATATCTCTGTTTCTGTATTCACTCGATTTTCGGTCACATAGGTTCTCTTCTTCTTGCATTTTATTATTTTTTCTTTCCTTTCAAATTCTGTTTTCTTATCTATAATCTTGTTGGCTATTGCAAGTTCGCGACGGTGTTTTAGCAAAATAAAACTCGTCTGCTCCCGAAACTGGAACTCCAACTGCTGATTCGCAGGAAAACTACCACGTTACAGGTATTTCACGCTTCTCGCCAAGCGAAACGCGAGAAATATCTGGCTCGGCTAGATCCGTTGTCGCGCCTAGTTCTCGCGCGAATTTTTAAATTTGTCGCGTCTCGCGAACGTTGTTCGCGGCAGTGAAAACATCAAAGCTAGAAGCGATAAAGAGTTCTTGCTTAATTTTCTTGCTCTCGCGCTGAGTTTTCTCGCTTCTCGCGTGAATGAAAACGGGCCTTTAAAAAGTCTGTCTCTTACGCTCTCTTCAAGATATACATTTATTTCATCGTTTGAAATATAATTAGCTTCCTTTAACTCATCCCATTAAGCTACAACCTTTAACAGTATTCTCAGCGGATGTGCTAGGCTGTGGTTCCTCTTCAACTGAATTTTCTCGTTCTTTTTCATAACTTCTTAGAGCGTAAATTTCGACTTGTGATCTGAGCAAAACTGAGCAAACCGTCTTATCATGCGTGTCGAACAAAACGTTTTTAAATCTCGGGTAAACTAGCGTTACTATTTGAAACACCAGTGTATTCCTGTAGTTCGGAAAACGTGACTTAAGTTTGGCCTCAAAAACCTTTGCATAGGTATGCGAATAACCGATTTTTTCCAATTCCTTCTCCAGACAATATAACGCAGGGTAAACCATCGATAACGTTGGATATTGATCACCAGAAAGATATTTTGTTGCTTCTTCAAAGGGTGACAGAATAGAGGTCAATTTTGTTATTGCCATCCACAAATTATCTATTTCCGCAGTCAGCAGTGCCGATACCACAGCAACTTTATTATCAAGCACACTTCTGAGCATGTATAAAGAACTGTTCCATCGAGTGATAATATCTTTACTAAGTGTTTTCTTCGGAAGGCTATATTCCTCTTGCGCTTTTGTAAGCTTTCTCCTTGCCGGTTCACAGTGATTGAAATGGCCCAGGATTGTTCTACAGTTCTGAAGAATAGTCTCGGCGTCCGCGATATTTCCCTTTTTAAGCCCTTTCAGCGAATCTTCAATCACTAGTTGCAATGTATGTGAAAATCAGGATATACTAGTGAAGACAGTTTTTGCAATACCAGATTTCATATTTGGAGCTTTGTCACTCGAAGCAGAAATTTTGACTTTGTTGTAGTCAATTCCATAGCTTGTTTATGTAGCGTAGAGGCTGTCTTTTAAGTTTTCTCCAGTATGGGCTTCGTTGAAGGAAGAACAGATCAGAGCAAAGGATTTTGGATAAAAATCTTTGTTTATGTAGTGCACATTCAGAAAATTCTCAGATGATCTTGACTTCCAGAAGACTGATGTAATTCCACACGCTTCCACTGCTTGAGATAAGTCCTCCGACACTAAGGTTTTTACAGCAAGCTCTGTTTCGTTAAACAATCCACGAATAACGTTCCTCGATAAAAATAGTTCCTACTAGGCTGAACATATCTGGGTTCACAAGTTTTTAAAACTCCTTTGAAACCAGTCTTCAACAACTGAATATGGTTGAAAGTCGAGGACCATCATTAAGTCGATTGAATTTGTAATTGCTGCTGCCTTGACCTCAATTATTCTTAGATCAAAATAAAGTATGTAGATATTTTATATAAATACTATATAATCTAGTATATATTATAATAGTAAGTTTAATTTATTACATGCATTCATATATATTGGTCCAAACCGGTTGGACCGGGCCCCACCTACGTACCTACGTTCAAATGGCCAAGTTGCATGATCAATTCAAACTCTCAAGAACAGTGAGTAAGTGTTTGAAGAACGTAAAGACTTACACCTCGTCTTACTTGACTATCGGATCACACCATCTCAGGGACTTGCTTTCCTAATCGAACTTATAATGGGAAAAACTCAGATCTTTACTTCCTGCACATCCGAAAATGTTGGAACCAAATTTTCAGACTGAACACGCAGCTTCAGCGCTTAAACAGCGCCAATCGACCCAATTGAAGTTGGCTAACCTGTATACAAAACCCCTGGTCCCACTTAAATAGAATACCAACGCGTGGTTTCGATTAAACCCTACCGAAAAATGGAAAGGAGTCATCGAGAAAATTGAACCACAACAAAGGTCATTTGGAATCCGTTCAAGAGAAGGAAAAAATTTTCACTCAAAACACGTTTTATATTCGTCCTGATAACACAGACACTAACAATGCTCAGGATCTATACTTCGTTCTTAATACCCCGAATGTGGCAACCACCACTCACTGTTTCCAACGTGGGAGACCCACTCAACTCCCAGTTCCTACCTTACGACGTAGTGAGAGAATTTGCAGCGAACCAATTTGGTTAAAGGACTATGAACATTAAAAAAGTTAAGAAAAACAAAGGCATTGCCGTTCTACCGTGCCATCTCTGTAAAATTTAGTTTCGTCATGTAACAGTTCAATCTTGGTAAGACAAAGGTCTATACATCTTAGGTAATCCTCTCCGTTAAGGCTTCATTTAGGGAGGATATGATTATAAACTGGCAAGAACAGTAGAATAGCTTGTTGTGTGGCCTACGTTATATCAAGGCCCGAGTACCCTCTTCTGGCTAGGGGGGGGGGGACTTTTAAGGTATGGGACACCTTGTTTTTGCTTTTTTCTTTTCGAAGATGGCGCTCGTAGCGATGCCATTTAAGGGATCTTCTTATTATTTGAAATTGGAGGGAGCGTGCATATGTAAATACTAGCTGTTACCCGCGGCGTCGCTCGCTTGTAATAAGAACTTCCATCAAAATGATATAAAGAATGGATAGATTTTACTGATGACTGATATTTTTGTAGCACCCTAGGAGCGAGCGCACTCGGCGTTGCCCGTCAGCCCGTCGGGACATTTTTTATTATTTTTCATGCGGACATTATTCTATAAAGAAGGGTTTTAAGTTTTTGGCCGCCATTTAAAAAGATGGCAACAAATCGAACCCGAAAGACCATTCAACCCGCCTATAGGTCAAGGAAAACCAGTGTACTAAATATTTTCGAAATCGTTTGAAACGCGCGGACTCTGTTTGCATAGTGAAGATTTTTTACATTTCTGGTCGCCATTTTTTAAGATGGCGGCGGATCGGAAAAATCTTTCTTAGTACGCGCCTACTACTTATGAGTAACGTTTCTGCAAATTTTCAGCCTTCTAGGGCAAGCGGTTTGGGCTAAGCGTTGATTATCTGTCAGTCTGTCAGTCAGTCAGGACTTTGATTTATATAGATATAGATGATGGACCAAATTTTTTTTTAAATTAATAATTTCTAGCGTTTTAATGCTATTAATAACCCGTAATTATTATTCAAATATTCTAATATTTATAATATATTTTTATTATTATTAGAAAGATTTATAATAGTAATAATCATAATTATTATTATCAAAAACGGTAGCTGAAACTATTCATTGTTATGCCTATTGGGTTATGATACGAAACATATATAAGCTTTTTCATTTAAGAAGTAAACTTCTTGCAATTACCATTTAATTATTTATTCACACTTTTAAAATCTTTCGAAGTAGTAAATAAATAAATTATTATTTTTCTGATTTCAAGAATATAAGTGTCGCGAGCATGATTGTGTAACAATGGCCCAAGATATTTTTCTACAATGTCCCAAACTCTCATTCCCAATCGACGCCGAAACCGCTGCCGTCTACTGCCGTGTACGCGCACGTACCCAATACCGATCGTTCTCCCTCAAGCCTGCCGTTGCTCAGTTTCGCCGGCAGCTACTCGCCGGTCTCGTCCCTTTACTCGCCTTTTCTAGCGCGGGAAACTAAGCATTTCAAATAATTTGACGTCACACAGGTCCAGCTAAAAGCGTTCCTAGTGGGAAAAAACGGCGAATTAAATTGCCAAGTTTTCAATGGAAATTGGGTGCCGTACTCGGGCCTTGTTATAGCGTGGAATAGATTTGTTAATAAAGTGTGCTTTTTGTTTTTATATCTTTATTCATTTGCCAGTAACAAGAGTTTTTATTACGAACCATTTTGTTTATTGCTTGACGTTATTCCCCTTCATTTTCTTGTGCCCATTTTAGCCTGGATGGGTTGAATCAGTGTCGGGTTTCACAGGATGGGTTGAATCCGTGTCGGGTTCTACAGGATGGGTTGAATCAGTGTCGGGTTTCACAGGATGGGTTGAATCAGTGTCGGGTTTCACAGGATGGGTTGAATCCGAGACGGGTTCTACAGGATGGGTTGAATCAGTGTCGGGTTCTTCAGGACGGGTTGAATCAGTGTCGGGTTCTACAGGATGGGTTGAATCCGTGTCGGTTTCTACAGGATGGGTTAAATCCGTGTTGGGTTCCACAGTATGTGATTTGTCAAAGTTCTTTTCACGTCCAGCTGATACATCCAATTATTTTCAGGTATTTTTGAGCACACTAGAGCATTTTCATCTTCAGTCTGATCATTATTGATGTTAGGGTTCAATGATATTCTCAAGAAAACAATAAGCAATAGCCTGTTTTTAATTCTCACCAGGTGCCAATGATAAGTGCTACGAAGATAAATTGTTTGTCAAATTGCTGGTAGAATAAATGATTGATTAAGTCGCACGATCACAAAACCGTGTCACCAAAAAAACCAGAGCTGTGCTAATTAACTGGCAACTAATTGAATTGGAATTAGCAATTGGACAATTATGACTTAATTAGCAATTAGGCATAGAGGCTAATTAAATCCCTTTACACACTGATAAACAAATAAACCCTGTCAACCCCACTCTTGGACTACGGGACCATCTAGTAACGTTTGTTTAATCGAAACCACACCATTTATTTGCTTTAAAATTCGACAAAATTTCATTGAGTTACGAAGATTGAAGAAATTGATTAACGCGAGTTGATAAAGAAATTGTTTCATTTATTAATATTTGCTTACAGCAATTAATGATACATTCATATTGGTATAAATTGTTTATTTCTGTTAATAGGAGTTAAAGGGATAAGAAAATGTTTTTATGAAATATATTTGTAGCTTCAAACGGGTCAACCATTTTTTAGATAACTGGAAAACTAAATGGTTTTGAATCAAAAAGAATGGAATAAGGAAGGAAAAGTTAGTTTATTTTTTCAAAAGATAACAAAATGGTTGGGAAATCATTTCCTATGTTCAAGGGGTAATGAAATGACTGGTAAATCTTTTCTTCAGTTAAAGGGATAATATTTATTAAAATGGATTAATTAGAACGAACATTAATTTATTAAAATGGATCAAAAAGAATGGAATAATGATGGGAAAGTTAATTGAATTTTTTAAAAAATAACAACATGGCTGGGAAAATGAGTCTTCAATTCAAGGGATAAAGAAATAACTGGGAAACGTTTTCTTAAGTTCAAGGGATAAAGAAATCACTGGGAAACATTTTCTTAAGTTCAAGGGATAAAGAAATCACTGGGAAACATTTTCTTAAGTTCAAGGGATAAAATTTATTAAAATGGATTAATAAGAACGGTCCTTTAATTTATTAAATAGATGAATATTGATGGAAAAAATTATTTGCTTCAAGAGATAACCATTTTTAAGTCAAGGAATAACGTAATTGCGGGTCAAAATTGTCTTAAGTTTGAAGCAAAGCGCGGGTCCAGTGGATCCCCTACAAGTTGACTTTCCTTACAAACTCCAGTTTTGGCTTGAAGAAGGCAGGAGGCATTTGTGGGCGGGATTTATAAGTGCCCATATAAATCCCGCCCACAAGCCTTTGCCAAGCCAGAACGGGAGTTCAGGAGGAAAGCAAACTTGTAGGGGATCCACTGGACCCGCGCTTTGCTTTAAGGTATTACAAAATGGCTGGGAAACCATTTCTCCCGTTCAAAGCATAAACAAATGATTGGGGTAACCATTTATTATTTTAAAGGAAATAAAACTTTTCTAAAATGGATTAATAAGAATGGAATATTAGTCCATTAAAATGAATTAAAAAGAATGCAATAATTTTGGATGAAATTAATTTATTTGGTTAAATACTTTTTGACAAAAAAATTGAATGAAAATTAATATGGTGATGATGCTACAAAAAATATAAGAAAAAATATATTAATTATCTTCAATGAAAATTTTTAATTGAAACTCAAGAAAAGAATTGAGAATGCAAAAATATTTAAAACTTAGGCTTTCAAGATATTAATGAAAAAAAACCCCAATAGTAACTTCTTTTCCTGTGCCCCAATATAATAGTGTTAACTTTTTTAAATGTGGTTTAATATTTACAGTGAGGTTTCCATATTGTTGGTTGGGATGGTGGTGGTTGTGGTGGTGCTTGGGGTGGTAGTGGTTGTGGTGGTGCTTGGGGTGGTGGTATTGGTGGTTGTGGTGGTGGTGGTTGCATTGACCAGCAACGGGTCGTCTATCATGTAACCGTATATAAGACAACTATATATATGCTTGAGCCTTTAACACCTTTGGCTGGTTTGTCTGCGATATACTTTTTTATAATTCATTTTGGTCTTACATGCAGAGTTTCTCGGTCCTACAATTTCATTTTAATATCCCATTTTCTTTAGATACTTTTATACCATAGAATATCTTTCTACCCCATTGCCAATATTAGAACAAAATTACACTATGAAAGCCATGGTGATAAAGGGCTCTAACTAAGATTGCTTGCATTAGGGCTACCTAGGTATATCAGGGAACTTCACTGTCTTTTTAAATTCAGTAGGGAGCTTTCAGATGGGATAGTACTACGTCACACCCACCCAAGTCTTCTGGGAGCCATATTGGGTGGTGTTGGCTTCATTCCTGCTTTAAACCCACCAATATGGCGGGGTAAATTATGTCTCGAGACACAGCTCCAACTGAAAGCTCTCTATAACCCTTTATTAAATTTAAAACTCTTTTCCCTAAATGACAACTTTAACGAAGTGCATAGAAGTTTTTAGGTAGCCCCAGGAAAAGCAATCGAAAATACTTAGTACCTCGGTTTTGCGGGCACTCCCGCATTATGTGCCCCGCCTTCTTACACCTGTAACAGGTTCGCACCCATTGCCACCGTCCGCGACCGCCGCCTCGCCCGCTACCTCCGCCTCGTCCGCCGCCTCGCCCGCTACCTCCGCCTCGTCCCCCGCCTCGCCCGCTACCTCCGCCTCGTCCGCCGCCTCGCCCGCTACCTCCGCCTCGCCCGCCACCGCGTCCTCGATTTACGCCACCGCCGCCGTAAAAGTACGCATTGACGACTTTTATGTTTTTGCCTTCCATTACTAAGCCCAAACCGACAAACAAGAAATTTCATTGAATAGTTTACAATCAATTACTTTCTATCTAGTTTAAAGTTTGACAATAAATTTAAACATTATAACTTCAAATTTTATGACTTAACTTCAAAACTCGTTAATTAATAATTTTAACTATTAAAAATTGTGTTTAAAACATACTTACGAGGTTGATAAACGGCTTGCTATAACAAGTACTAGTACTTTCCCGCCAAAAATATTCCCCGGGCTAGGGGAAATACCATAGAGCAATTAAACTGGAGTGATAGCATGATTTTACAGAAACGTTTCCAGGTTAAATTGCTCCATGCTACTGTTCCAGACTCCAGACTCCCAGAGGGCAATAAATTAAAAAAGCTTATTCTCTTGGCTTCTATTTTGGCGGGAATTGTTACAATTTCCACGTCGTTCCGTTCTCTTACAATTCCGAAGACTTGTAAAAGAATATTAATTGCCACGAATCTTAATTTTTACGGTTTTATATGATTTATAAACTTAAGTATTTTTGGTTTTTTTATGTTCCTATTGTACAATAACTTTTGTTCTCATTTCAGATTGTGAAATTGTCTTATTTACTCTTAGTCTTAATAGGTTTCACTTTCCCTTGTAATTATATTATCTTCATTAATTTATATTGTATTTTTTTTTTTCTTTTTACAATTTTGACACTGGGTTCTTTCTGTGCGCGTAAAAGGTACCCTGTGTACCTTTTATTCAGCCAATTCTTTGTGTTTGGCAAGTGAGTTCTCTGTGCTCTCATTAATTGGGTTCTTTGTGCTCTCATTAATTGGGTTCTTTGTGCTCTCATTAATTGGGTTCTCTGTGCTCCCATTAATTGGGTTTCTTTGTGTTCCCATTAATTGGATCTCTTTGTGTATCCAAATTGCAAGTTCCAGTGTGGGATTAAGGTTTCCTTGTGACCCATTGCAAACTGTGTCAAATACGGTACTGCTTGAACTGATTACAACTCTGCAGAGGTTGAAAAAGATTTGCTTTCTTGTGCGATTCGTAAATTTTCGTAATGTTTTGTCGGGAGAAAATAAAGAGAAAAAATAAATGCTTAGCAAAGCAAAAAGAAAGAGCCCAAAATAAATTGGAACTCTTAGTTAACAGTAAAGCTTTGCAAAAAAAGAAAGCTAAGCGAGTTAAGAATAAGAAATTATATCTGAAAAACCAAGACAATTTTCAGAGAAGAAATGCAAATAACTATGTTCAGCGTAAACTTGCGCTTGGTACAGCAAAACGTTGTAAAAGGGCTATGGCACCAGGTGGCACCACAAATGTTGCTTTTTGCTCAAAAAAATTAAAACCCAAACATAAACCAACTAAAGTAGATAAATTTGGTTTTGCGAAAAAGCTCCTCAATGCGGGGATTTTCAAAACGAAAAACAAAAAAATTATAGCCGAAAGCTATAAAAGGTTTTTAGTCAAACGTCTAACTGAAAGACTGGTGGCGTCAGAGTCTTTTAACGGTGAGACTAAAAAACAACGCACGAAGTCTATCTCTCACAAGCTAAAATGCCAAGTGCTAGCTGGTAGAATATTGCATTTGAAAAGGCAATTATATTCGGCTTACCACGCCCAACTAACGAGCATTGTTAGTGAATTTAAGGATTTTGTTCAGAAAATCAAAGAAATTGGGTCCATTGACCCTGGCAATTTGGCAGAAGTTGTGGGTGGGAAAAGGCTTCACATTAGCATGAAAGAGGCCTATTTTCATGAAACTACCTATTATGTGATTGGCAATAATGGTAAAATATTGAAAAATGGCGATGAGTCACATTACGGCAAAATTTTTAAATTGGATTCTGATGGTAGTATAAGAAAAGTTCTGAGAGACCGTGCTACCAGTTCGACTAAAGAATTGTTTGTTGACGAAATGGGAAATATCGTTGACATGAAAAACAATAACGCAACTAGTAATGTTGAACTAGTTTTACAAGTTAATGAGTCGGGTGTTGTTACGAATCTCTTCAACATTGTTGAAACTGAAGAGAAGAATCCAAAAGCAAATTTTGTGATCAATGAAGGTGGGTTTATTGAAACATTAAACAAAACTGTATATTGGGAATGCAGTGATATTTGTGATGTTCGAACTCGAGCCATTGCAAAAGTACTAGCTTTCGTAAACACAGTTGCCAATGCGAATGAAAAATCTTTGACTAAAATTTTTGACTCTGATTTGGACCTTTGCGAATTAAGAAAACAATTTTGCAAAAAATCAAACGTGTCTATACCACCAGATGGGGACGAAATAGTGGTGAGAATAGTTCCGTTCCTAGGACACACTGCTTACTGCGCTGATAGCGAAGAGTGCCAAAGTCATTTGCGTGCTTTAGCTGAACTGGCTCCTCACTATTCGGAAATTAGAAATATTCTGGATAGTATTTATCACGTTTTTTTATATTTCAGATCGCGAACCGAATAACGATGACGCTAACACTGACTTTTTAGTTGAGAAAATTTGCGTCAAATTTTTGCTCATGGCAAACATTTACGTTAAACGCTCCCAGTTTTTCCGTCATCCTGGCGTACGCTATTACGATACACAAAAGCCAAGGCATGAGTTTAAAATGCGCCATTATGGATTAGGGTCCGAATTTAATCGGATCTGGCATGGCGTACGTGGCTTTATCGAGAGTGACGTCCTTAGCCGGACTCCATCTATTACAGTTCGATACGACTAAAATTAAGGTGGATGGACGAGCCATTATGGAGTATAACAGGCTTCGCAAAAAATATAGGCCAGATCTGCCTCTTTTGGAAATAACGGAGTTGAAAGAAAGTCGAAGTAGGAAAAGAAGTGCGCCTACACTATCTAAAAGCCTTTTAAAAGGCGAGGAAGAGAGATGTGCAGAAACACCGAAGAAGAAAAGGAAAACCCAACAGAGTTTGGATAGTTTGCCCTTGAAGGGTTAAGCTAACGATGACCAAGTAACGTGCTATTCTAATAGCGTTTTGCAACTACTCTTATTAGTGCCGGAATTAAGAGAATTGGTTAAATCTTACAATGGATCATTCGTTGAAAAACCAGTTTTACGTTGCCTCCATAACACGATAAACGACATCGAGAGTTCTCAAGGAAGTTTCAGTCGTAAAGGGTTGGAACTGAGAATGGCTGTCGGAAATCATTTTACGCAAAACGATCAACAAGACGCCAGTGAATTTTTGATGGTCCTTTTGACGACACTAAGCCAAGAAATGGAAGCCGATTACTCTAAGGCTCTAAAAGATCTTTTTTGGTCAAAGTCGCGAAACGTTACCAAATGCCCCAATTGTCAAGTTGAACAAAATTCGGAGAATATTGTTGAAAGCAACATTTTCAATCTTCCACTAGAAAACCGAGATAAAATTGATTGGAAATCTCTAGAAAAAAGGATGAGATTAACAGAGGTGCCATGCGTATTTTGTAACAACCCAAAAATACAAGAGCGTGATGTATTGATACCCAGCGGGAAGTACGTATTTTTGTGTCTTCTCCGTGGCGATTACAAAGATGGTCGACCAATTAAGATTTCGACCAAAATATCAAGTTTTGAAAATCAAAATGTCACTATGAGTAAGATGCTTTTTAAAACTAAAGATGTGATTATTCATAAAGGTGAATCGTTGGCCGAGGGACATTATGTGAACTTTGTGAGAAATGACAACGGCTGGTACGAGGTCAGTGATACAATGATCAGAAAAAGGGAGAGATTCGTCAGTAACTTGACTGACGTCACTGTTCTGCTCTTGGAAAGAGTCCAGACGCATTAAAGAGAATCTAACGTGCTTGAAGAATCCATATCAAAATTACCCCGAGTAAAGTCCAAAATTTCAATATTCATACCAGAAAGGAGCATCATATCTGTCAAAGATATACTAATAGTTTCATATTCCCTTTAAAGTAATTTATGACTGGGTAAGATTGTTAATCCTAGAGCAAGTTAAAGGTTAACGATGGTTTTGGAGTAATTTTGATGTTGCCTACTATAATAACCGTGAAAGGGAGAGGAGGGAGGATTGTAGGGCCATGCTATTGTTACGAAAAAAAGGCGATGATTCTTGCATTAATTTTAGAATTTTCTAGTGAAGGGTTTTTAGTACTCTGTATTAGTCTTGCCCCAATTGTGTTTTATGTAAAAAACACGCTAAAAACGTAACCCCTGTTGGTAATGCTATGTGATTAAATATAATTCTTTAATAAGCTGGTGAAACTATTGAGACAAACTCATCCTATTAGTTAACATTGAACAGATTTTTTGAACTGAGATTTAGACACTCGTATCCAAATTTAAAATAAATACTGATTAAAATTAATATATTCAAAGAGTTTTCTAAATATCAGTTTCGCATCTTCCATTTTTTTCTCTTTTAAGCGCGCTATTTTTTTTAAATTAAGACGCCCATAACTTTTTTACATTAACAATTTAAAACCATTCAAAAACATTAAATTAAATTAATCTAATCTTATATTATCCTGTTAAAATATCAAAGATTAGCAAAGATTTTATGTTTAAATATTATCTATTAATATAACCTTTTCTTTCTATAACTTATCAATAATGTTTACCCGTCCCAATCCGATGCCACTTAAAAAAATTGATTTTTAAACTATTTATTAGTTAGGCTTAAAAAAAGCCATATGAACTTATTAATTTGTCCTATAACTAATATCCTACTATTGTTGTATAATTTGTTTTTATAAAGTGTGAAAATTATTTCCCAAATTGTGGTTACCAATATATATAGACATTACCCTTGTTATTAAAACAACTAAACCATTTTTCCAATTAGTATTCCAGGAAGTTTTGCATAGTCTCTTTGTGTTTCTCACCAGCTGGGGTAGTCTGCGTGGCAGATTGCATTGCGTAAATCCAACAGGGGTACAATTTGCAAAGCCTTCTGGAATATTTTTTTCCCAAAAAATTAAAAAAATTTTCATTGTCCCTTTGGTAACCCACGCGCAAAACAATAATTGCCATGTTCTAGCAGCACTGTTTCCAAACTTAAAGTTAAGAGTTGCGTGACAAAATTTTAAAAATAGACCCTCAAAATCTTATATTTAAATGAACATATAATTGCCAGTAAATTGTAAAGTTTTCTTTCAACCCCCGCCCCTTTACGTAACTAATATAACGAAGATCAAAATTATTCCGAAATAAATACTACAAGCAGTGTATATTTTCAAGTTTGAAACATACAATTTAAAGACTAATTTCGTACAACTACATGCTAAGCTTCAACAGAAAAATAATTCATCATAGCTATTACCAGTATAATAAAAGACTAAACCTACGCAGCTCAAAAATATGATGATCATCATCATTAGAAAAAAACCCGCAACAAGACTTCGATAGACAAATCAAGAAATATATTCAACTTCTCCACCGAAATAACAGACACTTTATACTGGCGTGTTCAAAGAGTGAGAGCGTCTTTGGATTAAGAACAGCAAAGATATTCAAAGAAATAATCTTTCTATTGGCTTGAGTCAGTGTCTATAGAACATCAAGCTGTATCAAGGCAAAATAATACATGTCACCTCTTTGGTTTCCCTATATAATTACGTTACGGTTTGGCAAGCCGTGCCTACAAGTTCATCAACACAATAGAAGTTCATAACAGCTATAGATTCACAAAAAAACCTTTTCCGGGCAAAAAGTTGCCTCTACGTTGTTAAAATTTAGAACAGCAATGGATTGTTACTAAAATTATGTGCTTGACTATGTTGGGAGTTGGGCGCACTCCTCCTCTGGGCGACAAAGTTTTGAGGGAATAAGGGACTTGTCAGCATGCCTACCCTACAGGAACTGACTACCCCGCGTCCGCGGGTGGTGAAATACCCCAAATCCCCCCTCCTTCACCACTCGATTAAACCTCAAGTACTTCACTCGTTACTCTAAAATACCAACTGATTAACCTTGGATTTCATTTTCATCAAAACGCCTTAAAGCTAATATACCATGATGGTATATTACATTGTTTAACGGACGTTTGCCAAACAAAGCAAGGTCGAGGGAACCAGTAAAAAAATGCTGCCAATTAATGACGTTAAGCAGTAATGCCATCTGAGTTCAATAGTAATAAATATAGAAAAAAAAATAAAATCAACTGGATTGGAGATGTCGCTACCAAACACAAGGCACCTCATTAACTCTCTGAACTGAACTGCAGATTCTACATCAACAAAACAAAATCAAACGCGATGGAACCAGTAAAAAAACTACAATTAATGACATTAACTCCCAACGCCATCTGAGTTCAATAGTAATAAATATGGAAAAAACCTAAAATCAACTGGATTGGAGATGTCACTAACGAAATACAAGGCACCTCATTAACTCTCTGAACTAAACTGCAGATTCTACACCAACAAATCACTACCAATTTTAAAAAGCATCTTTAAGTATATTAGGACTAATTTAACAAACTCCCCTTCCCTTTTATATACCTTAAAAAAATATAATATTGAAACACATGCTTACTATTTTTCTGGCAATTATATAGTCTCAATTTGACAATCCTAGGATTAAATGTGTGTAAATATTTTTTCATCATTGAATTGTTCACTTGAGAGATTAACAAAATTATTATAGGCATTCATACGATAATGTTGAAGTCTCTCACTTTATAAATCCAACCTTCACGTATGACTGTCCTTGAACATTTTTTTAAACCCTCTCACGCATTCATTGTGAAACTTACATTTTAGATTCATTTAAAATTAATTATAGTTACTCTTAGCTTTTCCCTGTTAAGGTCTATTTTTTGGCAGCAGGACGCAATCGCTAATTATCCTCAAAAGCCTTTCTGGTGTCAAAAACAATTTTCTTTGGAAAAACCCTTTAAAATATGCAACTTTTACCTTTAAACGTAAAAAACAGTATATTTATTGACTGGAATAAATTTATAATGAATACCATAATTAAATAACAACTAGGGAAATTAAGCCCATATTACATGCTGTAAATAAACGTGGCAAGTATCAAACCAAATGTTTATTTAAATAAATATTTTGCACCTTCCAATATCATAATCATGCGTGTCAAACAAAAACATTCTTAATGCAATTTAGTACTTGAAAGTAATTTTTAAACAGGCATTACTTAAAAACATTCCTATTTGTATTTTAACTATTATATGAAATAATATTATTAACCCTAAATTTTGTCATCAATAAATTACCGTAACTGTCATTTAACTTTATTTATTAAAAATAAAATAGTTTACAGGGCATAATATAACATTAATTTTATGATTACAAGTAAATAATAATTTAATCCTGTTATTTCCTATATTTAATGATAAATCAAAGCATACTTCCATTGCCTGACCTCCTAGCATTCTGGCAAATCATTTAAACACCAACTTCAATTTCCGAAAGGCTGAATCCAATTAGAATTGTACTTAAGGGCGGAGCTAATAACATTAAAACTAAATGTGTGCCTGTTATAGTATTTCTTATTATTATCGAATTGACATCTTTCCCAAAATATTGCAAAATTGGATTTGTTTTCACCCCGAAATATTGCTAAAGTTTTGCTAGTTTACTAATTTAATGCCATTTTCGACAAAAAATACTATCTTAGTTCTTTAAACTAGGTTAAAGTTAGATGGGATATTCTATATGTTTCATTTCCTGTCAAGGTTAAAATAAATTATCCATTTTGAATAAGATCTTGTTAAAACAATGACATTGGAAATGGGGCTCAAAAATTTGTAATAGAGCATCTGGTCTTGGTCCACCTGAAATAAAGAGCTTTCAGTTGGAGGAGGAGCCGAGTCTCGTGACGTAATTTACGCCGCCATATTGGTGGGTTTAAAGCAGGGATGAAGCTGAGACCACCCAATATGGCTACCAGAACCGCGGTAAGACTTGGGAGGGTGTGACGTACTACTATCCCATCTGAAAGCTCTCTATAGTGTGATACTACAATCTTTGTCAGCTTTGGTCATACAATTTAGACTAAAAATATTGATGTGACGTTCCCATAGCTCCGATATCTCAACAATTTTCTATTGAATGATGAACTACTTCCTATACGGAGCTAACAACTGGCTAGGGGGAAGAGATAGTCTGATGTCACGCAGCCCCTATCTGGTCGGCATTTTTGCGCGTAGAATACTGTTTCCAACCGTTAGGGGGGGATGAAACTCCAGTAAGAGATAGAAGGGTGTGACGTTTAAGGGTCAGAACTGTTAGCTCCCTATTCTACGGCATGCAGAAATAAGCGTTGAAATAATCAATATAAAACACCAACGTGTCTACACAAAATTAATAAAAATTAAGACCGAAGTCACAAATATTAATCAAAACGTCTTGGATTTAACCAAGACCTAAAAAGTATCGATAAGAAGAGAGTTAAGCAAGTGACTGAAGGCCCAGATATTAAAAGTTTTTTGAATTAAAACTTACATGCTGAAGATGCTGTTCGGACAGTGGGACAAAGGACGATCTTCCTCGTAGAGCTTAACATGGCGGGTGGGTAAAAAAGGAGAGGGCGTCGGACAGCCCCTTGAATAAACTTAATTTACTGGTAGTCAATTTATTCCCTCTCAATAATTTGAAAAATTTACTTATCTCGGGTTTTCGAGCACAATTCCATTCCCCGTTTACATTTTATAACCACATTTATCATTTTTAGGAGAGTACGTGCATGGATAAAGAATGCGCGTGAGGAAATTGATTTTCACTCTACAGGATAGGCAACTCCCTATCTCGAACGACAGCCTATTCTGTATATACTCTGTTACAACATGGGTTGTCAGCACGCGTAAAGCTAGGTCTCTATGTAATCTAGCCTTGCGCGTGCTGACAAGAGACAAAAAACTTAGTTTAAAATTATAAACCCTTTCATTACTAGATCACAGCTATTTTCAAACACAAGTTAGTGAAATTTTATCATTGAGGGAAAATGAAGACAAGCTGAAATTGCAAATTTCCTTTCTTCAATCAAAAATGGCTACAATTTTTGAGGAAAACGCCAAATTAAAGAAGAAGAAAAAACGCAAAACCACTTAACAAAGGCGTTTAATTTCCAAAATATCAGCGTGGACGACAAGAAAGTAGAATTTTATACTGGCATTAGATCTAAACAGGACTTCTTAGAGCTATACAAGTATATAGAACCTGATTTACCGACTTTAAATGTTTATGTAAATTCAAACCAGAATATCAGGAAAACGCATAGAAATGAGTCTTCTCGAAGTAGACCCATGGCTCTAGATTTTAAAAACCAATTATTCTTACTTTTGTGCGGATTGAAGGTTTGAATGTTAGAAGAGGATTTAGCTTATCGCTTTCAGGTTAGCGTTTCAACCGCTAGTAATATTTGGATTACTTGGGTTGACCTTTTATATCGTAGGCTTCCACGAATGGCGTAATGGCCATCAAGGAGAATCATTGACAAATATATGCCAGAACCATTTCGTGCTCCCCAAGATTATAACACCCAGAGTGACACTTATTCTACCTATAAAAGCCACAATACGGCTAAAGGTTTGATCGGAATAACCCCAAATGGTTTTGTGAGGTTTGTATCCAAGCTTTATCCTGGACGCATGTCTGATAAAGAAATCACCAATAATAGTGGATTATAAAAAAAACTAGAACCTGGAGATTCAGTTATGGCTGACCGCGGTTTCTTAATTTCCGTGGAGTTGGAAAAATTGGTGCTACGTTAAATACACCACCATTTTTAAAGGACAGAACGCTGCTTACTGAAGCTGAAGTTAAAAAAAAACAAGATATATCGCTAATTTGAGAATACATGTTGAAAGGGTCATTAGAGAGGTGAAAATAAACAGAATGATTAAGTACGTATT
The DNA here is from genome assembly GCA_019434445.1 of Phalangium opilio. Taxonomy (NCBI): domain Eukaryota; kingdom Metazoa; phylum Arthropoda; class Arachnida; order Opiliones; family Phalangiidae; genus Phalangium; species Phalangium opilio. The sequence goes on from JAEQBA010001737.1 coordinate 137,497, forward strand.
CCCAAACTCTATGCATGAAGAACAGATTAAAGTTTGGAAAATATGTGCCTTTTTGGTTGATTTTAAAAAGGAACCCTTATTAAATAGGGAGTCTAGTACACAAAAATAATATAGTTGTATCACTGACATTACTCTAAAAAATATTACCGATAAAACTGAGCATTAAAAATGTACCAATTAAATGTATTGCACTTTATTAAGTAAATAATACTGAAACTAAAAATGATGAAAATAAAAATCAAACAGTTTAGGAACCATTGTTTGATTAAACATATCACTTTTAAAATATATCCTTTGGCAAAAAGAATCATTTCCAGTGACTAGAAAGAAATCACACCACTTGTATCCAGTCACACCCATTTGATCTTGAACTTGAAAATAATAATTGTGGTTTTCTTTCAAATGAATCTCGCCATTGTTTTCCTTTTTTAAGCTTGGTGCTTATTTCTTATCGGTAGCCTGAGAAATGGTATAACCTTCCATTTTCGCTTTGCAGAGGGTTTTTATTTCAAGCAATGCAAATTCTTCCTTATGTTGGTCGTAACAAATTTGGTCTGGAGAAGCGCCATTATGGGCAAGGATGGATTAACACAAAATCCCACTTTGAAACAAATTACAGTTCCAGCTTTATAAATTTTGAACATTTCTATTGCATTTGCTTCATTTCGAATTCCTTCTTGGAAAAAAGCATTTCCACTTAGGTCAGCCCCTCTTTTAATAGTCTCTATGTATTTTAGAGTAACATCTTTTTTCTTTTTATTACATCTCCAAGGCAGTAATTCTTTCCATTCTTTCACTTTTCCATAACTGTGAGTTGGATTGATTTCTTGTTAAAAGTTCAAGATTTTTAGCTTGTATTAGAGTAACCACACAATCTGAGGGGAACGCCATATCTGTTTTGTACTTTGGTATGTTTTCAAATGATATTTCTGGTTTAGGAACTTCTTGTAAATATCCTCGGATTCATTTTCATCCTCACTTACTTCTTCGGGTACTGGACGATGGTCATTTAAAATAAAATTTCTTGCCACATAGCTTTTGTGCCTTTTCCAATGTTGTCAGCCACGAGTTTTATTCTATTTTGCAAATCTTTATCATCTTCATTATGCTTCTAAAAGTGGAACTGAGTAGTATTTAGGACGAGATTTTGATACCATTGATGCAGATGATTCAATTGAATAATTTGGCTTGTGTTTCGTGAATTTTAGATTTAAAAACATTTTAGTTTGAAGATGGGCATTTCCGCTTTTTAATCCCCATTTCTTCGCTACCTCGGTACAAGATTTATCATTAGGAATGAACAAGTGATTTTCTAGTTTGCATTCCCATAAATACCAGAAAACTGCGCAGGTGTGCTATCAACACCACCATTTCCACAAGGGCACTCGCAATAACCACCGAAAATATCTCCGCTAATTTTTCCAATTTTTAATTGCACCGCGTACCTTTTCGATAGCTTGAATGATGGAACAATAATGCTTTTAACATATATATAAGCCTTGTCACTCCCCGTGTCACATATAAATTCACTTCCGGCCTTTCAGATTTTTGAATTCTGTTTCCATCTTCCAGATGCTTATTCGCCTTGTTTTTGGTGAAGAAACTGCCCTTATGGAAAATTACATTGGAAACCAATTGGTATTTTTCCTATTGGAAATGTATAACAAATCGATTGTGTTTTGGACAACTACACCAATAGAAATTGCATTGGGTATCAATAGGCCTTGACCAATGGTGTCCCAATAGGCAGTGTTGGGATATAATCTAATGGGGATTCAATAGGAATAGAAACGAATGGGATTGTTATAAGAAATAAAGAAATGGGATTCCAATAGGTAATAATCAAAATGGGATTCCGATAGGTAGTAATCAAAATGGGATTCCTATTGGTAATAATCAAAATGGGATTCCTATTGGTAATAATCAAAATGGAATTCCTATTGGTTATAATCAAAATGGGATTCCTATTGGTTATAATCAAAATGGGATTCAGATAGGAAATAATCAAAATGGGATTCAGATAGGAAATAATGAAAATGGGATTCAGATAGGAAATAATCAAAATGGGATTCAGATAGGAAATAATGAAAATGGGATTCAGATAGGAAATAATCAAAATGGGATTCAGATAGGAAATAATGAAAATGGGATTCAGATAGGAAATAATCAAAATGGGATTCAGATAGGAAATAATCAAAATGGGATTCAGATAGGAAATAATCAAAATGGGATTCAGATAGGAAATAATCAAAATGGGATTCAGATAGGAAATAATCAAAATGGGATTCAGATAGGAAATAATCAAAATGGGATTCAGATAGGAAATAATCAAAATGGGATTCAGATAGGTAATAATCAAACTGGAATTCCGACAGGAAAAAACCCCTAAGGGGCTTTGATAAGACCTAAAACTAATGCGGTTGTACTAGGAATTAAATACAAATTAGCACAATAAACGGACTTTGCACGTGAAGAGCTACCATTCTAATAGTGTAATAATTAGCACCCTAGAATGCTATACATTTTATTACGGCTTTTTACAAAAACATTTTCCTAATATCAGCAATTTTTTGAGTTAAAGCGTGATGAACACCTTTCACAGCAACATCAATAAGATCAGGAGATAGATTTTCTGCTCCTCGTAGTACCTTACGCCACCTGGAAGATTTTGGACTTTGATATTTCCTTAAAATAATAATTATAAACTTACTCTTTATTAACTGAATTTTTTGGGGGGTGAGGGGTGGCCTAGCTTCATCATTTCTGGTATTTTTCATTCTAATAGAAATTACTCCTGTCAGGCTTCTAGTAGCAAGGACTGTGGTCCCCCATATCGTAACAGCCAAATTTTTCGTAAAAATTGATGGATTTTGGGCCATGAGACAATTTTTCCACTTGCATTTATTTAACAAAACGCCGTTTCCCAAATAAATCTGCAAAATTAATTTACAAATAGCTGAGCGGCAGTACTAGACTTGTAAGTAGAAATTTTTTTTTTTTACTTACAAGTTACATCCCAATAAAAGTATAAGCACTTTAGTCCATGCCTCAGTCTCTTCTTCAAGATATTTTTAATTGTGCAAAGGTATAAAATCATTCAAATGATTTGGTTTAAATCCCGTAATATTATTGATGTTAACAATACGCTGTATGTTGGTTCCGGTGAACTTTGTCTTTGCTAGTTTGCTTCTACTTCTTTGTCTTGATGACCAAGGCTTAGAATGTTTTGTTTGAACGTTGGCGTTAAATACGTTTTTCCCTTGATTTTACACATAATAATCTTATATAGTAGAATATTACCATTAAGTTCAAAGTAATTTTTTAATAATAGTTGAACAAAAACATGTGATTTACCGATTGTGCTTGGGTTTGTCTGTCGGTAACGAGCTGACTCCTAGCAGCCTCCGTTAAAATTCAAACTCAAAGGAAACGATGCGTTCGTTACAGGAGAGGGGAGAGAGAGAGTAGAGACTGTGTGGCGCCACCCCTGGAGGCGTGTGTCGTGTGAGAGAATAAGCCTAGGGCTCATTCGGAAGCTTGTTCTTCCATGGATGAGTGCACCCTACTGGAAGAATCGGATGGGACCCTTCGGGATCCAGCCGATGTGCGTTCTAGTGGTCCTGGTGAGGGGGAGGATCTAGGGACTGGGAACTTGCCTGTCGGGGGGGGGGGGTGCCACTAGCCCTCTCGGGACCGATGAGGTGTAGCTAGGTCCCTTCTGAACCCCTCTCTTAAGGACCATGGGGACGCTACGTGCAATTCAAATCAATCTGCACCATAGTAAGGCGGCCTCTGCGGTACTCTGCAGGAGGTTCGCTATAGAGGGTCTTTATCTGGCCCTCATACAAGAACCGTGGATTTGCCATGGCAAAATCCTCGGTCTTGACGCGGCGGGGTCACTATTTTATGACCAAACTGCTGCTAGACCTAGGGCGTGTATTCTGGTTCGGAGGGATCTTTGCTGTATCTCTCTACCGCTGTACACGTCCCAGGACAAGGCGGCCGTGAAGCTAGTCCTGGCCACTGGGCATGCCAAGTGAAAAAGTCGCAGAATATTTTGGTCTTTACCGTAAATAAGAAGCACTACAGATCCCCTTTCCCAAATTTAGTTGAATCTAAGGGAATAATGTAAATTTAAATCCAAAAGTATTAAATAATTACACTTTCACTAAAATTTAAATTGAAAGATTAAGTTGAAGCCTTTTTTAAGTTTCAGTAAAAGTTTTAATAAAGCACCATGTTAATAAAAGTTTCTTAAGACATAATTATTTGCATATACCTATATCAAAGCACTAATCTTACCGAATTCTTACCAATAAAATCCCAATAGACATGCCAATTGTGAAGCTTATGGCTTTTCTATACGTTTTCTATTGCAGTCCCTTCCATTTAAAGACCAATATACTATGCAATTGGGGAACCTATGGGTTCCCTATTGCAGTCTCTTCCAATTAAATCCCAATAGATATTGCAATAGGGAACCAATGGGTTTCCTATTAGTTTTCTATTGCAGTCTCTTCCAATTAAATCCCAATAGATTTTGCAATAGGGAACCAATGGGTTTCCTATTGGTTTTCTATTGCAGTCTCTTCCAATTAAATCCCAATAGATGTTGCAATAGGAAACCTATTGGTTTCCTATAGCTTTTCTATTGCAGTCCCTTCCAATTAAATCCCAAAAGATTTTGCAATAGGAAACCTATGGGTTTCTTATAGTTTCCCTATGAGTACACGCATAGGTGTATTTTTCCTATAAATTTCCCATATGTCCTACATGTTTTTAATTGGTTCCCAATTGGTTTCCAATGAAATTTTCCATAAGGGTGACTACTTGGCTGATGTTGAACTCTGATGGTAGTGACTTTAATTGTTTTGTCCATGGTCCCGTCGGGAAATCTTTGATAGGAACCCCTGTAACTCTTCTTTTATTAGTTGCCTTCTTTTGTATTTTCGAGTCTTCATCACAATCAGGTACAAAATTTTCGCCTAGAGTTTTCCTAAAAGGAGCATTTCTCTTAAACTATAACGCAATTCAGTAGTGGAATATCGAATAACGATTAGAAAAAACCTTTATTTACCTTTTACTTCTATTTTCTTTAGGGCTTTTCCTAGTCAAGCTAGATCGCTTAGGCCTTTCAGGAGTATTACTGTTACCACATGATTTCAAAACATCATCAACTTCCATAACCTTGGTTAACTTAATATCTTTGTTATCTCATTATTCTCAGCTGTTACCTATCTAGATTGGCTTCGCTAGCTAGTCGGGTTTCAAATACTAACGGCTAGTCGGCTTACTCGGCTACAAGTCGAAATACGTTCAGTGCACACACCAGATAGATTGGTTTTGTAAATTTGTTCACACTGAACGTCTGGCTGTTCTGGCAGCCCGGCTCTATGAAAACTCTAGTTTTCAATTTATTGCAGGGAAAGTGGGGGAAAGAAATCTTGGGAATATTTGGAACGGAGTATTCGCGGAAAGGTGATTGACTAAAAGGAGTATCAACTCCGTACAATCAACTGAGAGAGAGGGAGAGAGAATAAAATTTAACAAAATCGCAATAAAGGTAATAGTATTATACCACTTACCAATCTGGTCCAGCGGTGCAAGAGTGCGTTATTCCGTTTTGATCCATTTTTTAGAGTGGTTTAGATACCGAAAATCTAACTCCTAACTCGAGTTAAGTCTCGAATGAAGGTCCCGAAATAGGTCCTAATTCTCTTTATAATAGGTAAAAGAGGGTTCCAAAGTCTTGTGATCTTTTTGACCACCGATGGAGTTTATTTAGGTGGTAGGAAAGGACCAGTAGAAGAAAATGGGGTTGAGATTTACATTGACATGAATGAATGTTCCCTAAAGGATTCCGACTATCAACACCATCTCTTTACTTTGTATTTTAAGATAGATTATGTTACGAGTAACCACTATTTGAGCCTCCCAAAGGAGAAAGTTGTAATTTTTTTCCAAGGAGTAGGAGAAATAGGTATTTTTAGGGAAGAATTTTTGTTGAAAATAGAGAAACAACCCCCATTATATGCAGGTCAAGAAAAGTTTGTCATCATAATGATAACGTTGTTGATAAAGGTTTGAGAAGAAGAGGAAGAATTAATTAAAAAGAGAAGAAACAGATGTGTTTTTTCTTTCGAAATTCCAAAAAAAAAGATAATTGGAGGGAAAGGTTTTGGGGGGGCGGCCTCCATCCGCCCGCGTGATATTAATTTTCCGCGCGCCCGCGTTAATTATTTATTTAATAACATTTCTTATATTTGATTCATTCGTATTAATATAAAGTGCGAAGTAAGACGTATGATACCTTTCGAACATCCAGCATCGATATTGTTAGCCGGTAGTTCCGGTAGCGGTAAAACAGTATTCTGTTAAAGAATTAGAATATATGTTTAAACCTAAAATTGATCGAATTGATTATTGTTATTCGGAATGGCAACCTTTTTATAACGATATGAAAAGTAGTAATAATAATTTTATTCGAGGAATACCGGATGATATTACTATTTATGACAGCTCTAAAAATATAAGAGTGATAATTGACGATTTAATGAGCGAAAATAAATCTACTTTAATAGCCGATATAGTCATCATAGATCTATATCTTTTTTAGCCCAAAATTTATTTCATAAAAATATAAGAGAAATATCTTTGATCACTAAATGTATTATTTTATTTAGACAAATTAGAGATAAAATGCAAGTCAATTTTTTATTCATACTAATCCATCCCTATAATTGGAAATTTTTTCAAGAAAGTTACAAAGACGCTACCAACAATACTTATTCTTATTTATTATTCGACTGAAATCAAAATTGTCCCGAGGAATGGAGAATTAGAACTAATATTTCCCGAATGAAAAAATTACTATCTACGTTCCTAAATTTCGATACCTAGCTTTATTTTTACGATTTGGCTGTGAAACGTAAAAGATCTTCGAAAAGACGAAGGAAAGGAAATTTTTGTCAAGTTTAGCTAAGAAGAACATATAAAGTTCTAGTAGTCCCTAAAATATTATTGCCTCACGAGCAAGCCTTAAGTAATCGAGTCACCAGTTTCATTAGACTGTCCTTTGATCATGGCGTAGTAAATTCATTTTGCCTCCGCCCTGGTGATTTTTATTTGACCTTTGGCTTTGGTTTTGAAAGTCTTGGTGTTTCGACAAAAATACTTCGTCTTAATTTTCGAATTTCCATGCGGCTTTGGTTGGCACAGTGTTTCCTTTCCCAGCCAGAAAATGTATTAAAACTATAGGATTGTCAGTCGAAGATGATATTGTTAAAACCTTTCCATTGGTTTTCAATTTGTAATAGATTTTCAAAACGGATCGCTGCTTGAACATTTTTTGTTGTTTCCATAATATAAAAATCCTGCATACTGGTCATATAATAAATCAGAGTCCTTGACGTTTTTACATTTATATAAAAAAGCTTGACCACCCTTTGGTTTAACAGGGGGGGCAAGTCATAATGGAATCGTCTTTATCACCTGTTTCCGCGGTTTTCAAAATGCGTTCTACCTCACATAGATCCAAAGATTCATGACGAACCAGATTAACATTGTTACAGTGTTCATTTTGTACGTGCTTATGTCAAATTACATCCATTTCAACATCTTTAGAATCGCGGTCTTCAATTTCAACATCTTTAGAATCACGGTCTTCAATTTCAACATCTTCTGAGCCCTGGTCTTCAATTTCAACATCTTCTATGTCTACATCTCTTTCTTTTATTTCGGCTCCATTGCCGTATATATTTTCATTACGAATCATATTAAAAACGTTTTCCTATTTACAGTAGAAACTATATTATGTGAGAATTCAAAGAGGAAAACCTTAACAAATTATGTCTGAGAGATTAAAGATAGTATCCTGTATAGCGTGGTGAGATTATCAAGAGCGTGAACGAGGGTGCATGATCAAGTCCTCTGAGGTTATATAAGCCTCCCGACAGTGAGATTAATGTAATGTTTTACGTGCCTCAAGTTTCCAACCAACGTCTCACCCAAATGTAATGTTTTACGTGCCTCAAGTTTCCAACCAACGTCTCACCCAAATGTAATGTTTTACGTGCCTCAAGTTTCCAACCAACGTCTCACCCAAATGTAATGTTTTACGTACCTCAATTTTCCAACCAACGTCTCACCCAACTTCTCAAGAGGCTTCTCTTTATTTGAAACAAATCTTCTATTATTTAATTTAGTAGTTAACGACTAGTGAAGTAACAATCATTCCATACAACATTACTATCAGACTGTAGAATCGCAGCGTCTGCCTCTAAACCATGGAGCAAGTCGACTGTATAACATCGCTGTGGTAACCGATTTTTGAAGGTTGATGGAAGCTCCCCCTGGAAACCTTACGGAAACAATTGCGTCTGCTTTAAAAAAGATAGTCTGCTTGATTTTTCACTAAACAAGGCTTAAGCATATTTGAGGTATAGTTTACAGATTTTACGTTAGAGTAGTAAAAATGAAATTTTTTTATTATTATTTTTGATATAGCACATCTATATTCTTTAACATCTTTTTTCTGACAAGAATTGAGGCAGTCAAAATTATTGTCAAATTCATTAATGTAGTTAGCAGTGTTTTGAGCTTCGATTGGTAGGTCGCCCCTTAAAATGTAAAACTGTAGTCCCATCGATACACTGACTGAAAACTTGCGTTGCCAACTTCACTTTCATTTTTGTGAAAGATGTAACTTTTATATATTTTTTGCAGTCAACTTCGGGACCAGCTTCAGAGTTTCTTTTAAATCTAAATAGAAAAGTCTCTCTATGTGGGCCCATGATGCTCGTGCATAGCAAATCAATGAATCATGGCTCTTCAAATTTTTTCTGAGACCTTTAATAAGATCGGACGGGTCGTGCATGAAGAAACTTTTTGGGTCATCCACAAATATGAAAGGAGTTTGCTCGTTTATGTTGAGTCTTTTGTAAATGTTTTGGTTATTAGATCCCTGATCGCAGACAACAACTTTCAGTTTTAACCCAATATTCAGTAGACGTTGAATTAAATAATATGCTATCGATTGGGCGTGTTTTCAAAACAGCATTGTCCAAAACGGTTTCTCCATAAACGCGTTTGCCATTATAGCCATTTCTCGTTTTAGCGCATTTTGATTACAGCGTTTATAACTTGAGCGTTGTTACGTATTGTTGAAGGTATAAGTATTAGAGCTCGGCATTATCTATCCATTATCCACCTTATTTGATCATTATCCATAATCCAGAATTATGAACAGAAGTTTTATGTTAAATCGAATTATGTCCACAGCATTTATCTATAAATAATCGATTATTCACTAATTTACGGATAATGGATGGATAATGCCGAGCTTTAATTAGTATTGATTTCAGCTTTAATTTTGAATTTTAATGGTTGTCCAACAAACAGTTTCGTGGTCTAGTGTGTTAATGCGTTTTAATGTTTGGTTGGGATGGGTTATTTGAACTCCAATAGTATTCGGTTGGGCTGGGTGATTTGAGCCCAAATGTATAATGTCAGGTTTAATTGTTTAAAGCCCAATAGTATTAAGTCAGGTTAGGTTAGGTTAGCTTAGCTTAGGTTATTGGACGAGATAACCGGAAATTATGGGAGAACCCATCCCCTTCTTTCTATTACACTAGTATTTTCTATGATTATTGTAAAAAATTTGCAACTTATTTTAGACGAGTTCTTTTTTATAAATACTATAAAACGGGATTATTTTGTTATTTTCTTTCATTTACGGTGCAAACATGGAACGGTTTCTTACTCAGAAAGGAAAAGAAGCTTGTTTTTATCGCGGCTTCGTTTATCGGATTGATAATGTTTCACAGTTCAAAATTCGTTGGCGTCGCCTTTCTTTGGGATGTAAAGGCAAGCTTTGGTCGGATCAAAACTACGAAAGTCCGCAGGAACGTGGTGTACACGATGAGGATCATGCTCTGGGAAACCTTGAGGAAATGAAAGTTAAGATAATGAAGCACCAGATGAAACAACGTGTATTATCAGAGCCCCAACTAAAAGTGCGAACAGTGTACGAGGACGCGTGTGAGTATTATTTTGGTTTGAGGAAGGGTGAAATGCCAGTTTATTTATCCAAATCTTACGCGGATTCATGCTGTTACATTTTTGTTGTACAGGCAATTAAGGTTAGAGAAAAATTACTTTTCATTATTTACAGTAAGAAACATGTCCTAAGAGCCCGCTCTTGCTGCAGTGTTTCCCACCTTCAGTACAGTTTGCAGTTCTTTGAATCGGAGTCACCAAAAATCTTTAGGCGTACCTCCATTACCCAAAAACCGAGAGAATATTGATATTCCGGAAGCAGATCTTGAATTAGGCACTGGTGAAACTTTTCTCTTGTATGAAAGTCAAACACGGCATGTAATGGTATTAGGAATGCTTAAAAATTTAAAGAGGTTAGGTATAAATGGTATATCATGTCCTACAATTATAGGGTTTTTTTTTTTTTTTTTTGTTCCGGAGGGGGGTGACGAGCTAGGGCTCAAAAAGCCTTACAGCTCCGTGAATAAATCTAGTAATTAAAAACTTAGAAACTGGCGCAGTTTGGACTTAAAAACAGGGAGAGATCTGACCGCTTCAATTTCTGAGGGGAGGGAGTTCCAAATAGGGATCGACCGACGAAAAAAAGAGTGCTTCAGCTGGTCTTTGCGGGCATATCGGTGAAATAATTTCCGACTGTGACCCCTTGTGGGGGCATCAAAGGGAGGGGGGGTGAAATAACGTTGCGTAGGGGAAGTTAAGATTTTGAATAAGGCCAGAAGGTCAAAATAGGTACGGCGGGTTTTTAATGAAGTCCAACCAAGTGTAGAGAGTCGAGTGGCCCTGGGTTGATGTCGCAAGCGGGATGGTAGACGAGATAGAGAACCTTGTACATTGTCGAGGAGTTTAACATCAAGGGCAGAATGAGGGTTCCAGATAGGACACCCAAATTCCAGTACGGGGCGGACGTAGCAAGTGTAAAGCCGGGTAAGAAGTTCAGGTGTGAGATTGGGGAAATTGGCCTTAATGGTAGCTATGAGACCTTTCGCTCGACCACATATTTTTTGGATGTGAGAGTGGAATTTCAGATTATGATCGACCTGAATGCCTAAGTCACGACATTCATTAACGCGGCGGATATTATGACCAGAAAGAAAATAAGGGGAGGGTAAGCCAGTGTCGGAAGGCGAATTTTGTATGGTTAGGACTTGGGATTTTGCTTCGTTAAAGTGAAGGCCGTTTCGAGAGGACCAAGCCTTGAGCCTACGGAGATCAGTTTGTAAAGTGAGGACATCAGAATAGGATGTTATGACGCGATAAATTTTAAGGTCATCAGCGAACAGACATAGGGGCGATGTCAGTTCAAGAGGAAGGTCGTTGATGTATAAGAGGAACAGTAAAGGGCCTAGGACACTACCCTGAGGGACTCCACTTGTAACGGGTAAAAAGTCGCTCAGGGAGTCTTCAACGCGGACCGCCTGTGTACGGTGGAGTAGATAGGACTCAAGCCATTGGTAAATGTTGTTGGTAACTCCGTAGGATCGAAGTTTAGCTAGAAGGCGATGGTGTGGGACTGAGTCGAAGGCCTTGGCTATATCGAGATAAATATATCTGAAAATTTTTTACTCTTTGATAATAGATTAGACGAGAGCAGAAACTGGTTCATGGATGGGACGTTTAGTGTGACACCTGCACTTTTCCATCAAGTATTTTCCATTCATTGTGAAAAGGGGGGAAAGGTTTTACCACTTCTTTATATATTGTTATCCGGAAAATCTATTCGTATTTACATCGAAACATTTAAGTATATATTTTTCCCTACAGTTGGGTTTATAATTATTTGGTAACTTAAAATCTTTTAATATATGTTAGGGCTATAAAAAAGCTTGCAGAGGATAATGGGATCGTTTTTTCTCCCACTGTCATTATGATTGATTTCGAGGCGGCATTAATTTCGGCTGTCCGATCTGAATTTTCCACCAGTATGATGAGAGGTTGTTATTTCCACTTCAGCCAGGCAATATATAGAAAAATACAATCATTGGGACTAGCCGAATACTACAAAAACCACTAAAACGTTCGTGATTCTTGCCGAAAGTTGATGACTAGCTTTTCTTCCCACCACTGCTGTCAAGAAAGTATATTAGATCGGGCCTTTCTAATATATTTAATATTATACTATTTATTATTGTTTTATTCGCTAGATGTTCTACGAACTCAAAGACGAAGCTCAATTGAGGTTTATAAATCTTTTCAAATACTTTGAGAAGCAATGGATTTTTGACACCGATATTTCGATTTGGAATATGATTGGAGTTGAAAAACGAACCAATAACGACGTAGAAGGTATAATTTCTAACGTAAGGTGACTGAAAATTAATTTTCTTTGATTTAGGCTGGCATAATCGATTGAAACATATGGTTGGGATGGATCACCCTAATATTTTCAAGCTGATTCAATGTTTCAAAGATGAGCAAAAAACCACCGAATCTGTTTTTTTACAATTAGCTGCGGGAGTTAACGTAATGCGTTCGAACCGCAAATATATTTCTAATGTTGAAAAACTTAATTCCCTAAAGGAGCAATATGATAGTGAGAAAATTACGTCATTACAGTACTTAGAAGGCGTTTCTAACCTTGCAGTTAGACCTATTGCACTGTAAAATGCATATGCTAATAAAATCTTACCAAAATTTAAGATGTGTATTAATTTAAATTTCGGCTTAGGTATGGTTTGGTTACTTTAAGCATCAAAATAGTATATTTTTTAAACATATCCCTTTTCCAAAATATCGTTTTTAAGTTAGACTAGTTAAGGGGATGGAATTATAAAAATTAGACCTGGGCATAAACTCTTTTTTGAAACGGTAATCGAAAATTAACAACTTGTGGAAACTTTTCTCAATAAGGGATAAGACACGCTTAATCGAGAAACGCCATAATGGGAACCACTACATTGATATTGTCTACTTTTAAGACGTTTACCAATTTAGAGTTATTTTCAATATTTTGATATATTTTTTAGTAAAATCATACCAAAAAGGAAACAAAGTCGACATTCTTCCTTAAAATATTTGCTTACATTGATTAAAATAAAAACATTTACCTGAAATATTTCCGAAAACATATTTTTCGGAAAATTGTTTCAACATACTGTTCGTACGTAGTATTGTTTGAATTTATTAAATATAAACTCAAACATTATTATTACGAACTTCTGACTTTGCGTCTCGGGGGTTCATGTCATGTGAGCTTTATAATTCGAGGCTAATAAGCAAAGTTGCCTGTCAATTTGACAGGTAAACCAGGCGGTTACCCCTGTCATAACTGCAGGGATTGCTATTAAGCCTGAGAATCGACACATATAACCGCGTAACATAATATTAAACGCTGCTCAGGGAGCCGCTTATTTGCAAAAAATCTGTTTAGGAAATCGCTATTTTCAGAATCGCTGTTTAGGGAACCGCTATTTTCAGAAACGCTGTTTAGGGAACCGCTATTTTCAGAAACGCTGTTTAGGGAACCGCTATTTTCAGAATCGCTGTTTAGGGAACCGCTATTTTCAGAATCGCTGTTTAGGGAACCGCTATTTTCAGAAACGCTGTTTACGGAACCGCTATCTTAAGAAACGCTGTTTAGGGAACCGCTATTTTCAGAAACGCTCTTCCGCGAACCAGTCCATAACCTGAGGATCACAAACGGTTATGAAACGCTGTAGTGCTAAACCGCTGGTTGGGAAAATAGCGCTATATTGAGAAACGCGGAAACAGCAAAGCGCTGTATTGAGAAATGCGGAAACAGCAACCGCGGTTTTGCAAACCGCTGTTTTGGGAACCGCTTTATTCCAAAACGCTCTTTTGAAAACCGCTCAACTACCCGTGAACCTACAAATACAGCATAGTCTAAGTTTCTCGCCGACGCAAAACAGCATGATGTTACATATGTCAGGGAATCGTTAATCTGTTGAAGTATTAAAATTCATTCAAACTTATCTAAAGTTAATAACTTAAGCTAAGAGTTCCTTGTGAATTTCCCCAGCTCTTTTTTGAGCTACAGCTCTTTCCATGCCTTTACGATCGTTTCTTATCTTTCCCATCAATAAAAACTTTGGCGCGCACGAAGTAATCGTAAATGTTAGCGAAACTTAGATCGGGAATGAGGTACAGGTCTTTTGACCAACAACATGGTGGTATTTTCATAGGGTCGGGTAATTTAAACTGTGTCCGATAATACGGAAGCACTTCAGAATTTTTCTTTTCCAAAATAAAATGATGATGCGTGGATGATGAGGAACCAAAACTTAATACTCGGTTGTACGCATCTGTTTTATTTGTTAGTTTTGTAATATAGAAACGCTGTTGTTGAATATTATCGATACATTTGAGCTTTGATGATTCTTTTGCGACTTGAATTGATGCTAAGCCTTGGTCGTAATGAGGGGTATTTTCACTTTCATGGTTACAGAGTGCCTCAACGAGATCTCGTTTTAGCCAGTTAGTTTTATATGGAATATTTTTCCTTTTAAGAATATCTTTGAGTTCAACAACCTTTAATTTACTATATACCGGATCAAAAATCCGGAGCTTAGTTTCGGTCCCATCCATTTTCAACGCAAGTTTAAAGCGTAGTCTGCTTAACTGGCCCCCAGAGCATGCGTGCATAAAATTACGAAATGAGCTATTAGCCAAGAAAAGTTGGCAAATTTTTGAGTAGGTTAAAAGACCTGTATAATAAATTGACCCCTTCCTTTTGGCAGTTCAACCTTTTTAGCCAAATGCGTAGGTGGCTGAAATGAAGTGCAAAGATTAATAATATCTTAATTTCTAATTAAGAAATAAATTACCGGTATTATATCTTTATCAAAGTAGGGAATATCTTCATATCACATCATGGGCAAGCCATGACCTATGACTCTGAAATAAACTGGTTTTATTTCGCCTCCGCTAGTATTGCTTCTAGTATCGGCCATTATCATTTTCTGGATATGAAACCTTACGTGAAACTGACTTAGCTTATTAGCGGAGGTGGCTGAAATGAAGTGTGACGATTAATACAATCTAAACTTCCAATTATTTACACGTTAGTTAAACGGTCTCCCTTTGTCACGTAAGCCGTTAAATGGTTTGCGACTATTTCCGATTTGTCATCGACAAATTGCTAATCCATGTTGGTTTTGGAAGCCAACAGTAACGTGGGATTGTAATCATTGATTAAAACTTCGTGCCGTTTTCTCGGAAAGTCGTACAGTCGTTTTTGTACCTTTTTGCTTTCGCTGTCTATAGACTGCGGAAGCATTGCAATTACCCCTTGCGGCTGGGCGTCTTCTCCCCCCCTTCTCCCCCAAATTTTGGTGTAACCTGAGAGAATCCACCATAAATAAAGTTACCTTCAATTCAAATTTCCCGCTAGAAATATGAATTTCAGTGACATCTATACTCTATGCAACGTACTTTACTTTATTTATTTATGAAATTATTTTCCTCCTCGACCGTGTTCGATCCCGCACCATCGTACAGAGCTTTCACTCCACGGATTGACGCCTTTACGCTCTCGGCCGTCTAGTCTTATTAACACGCTCGAGTTATGTTGCTTAAACCTAGCATCTCTCTCACGTCTTGCTTAGTTGGGGCAGCGAGGAGGGAAATTTGTTCGAGGCGGCGAGTCTCGCGTTTCCATGGTAGCGCGCCTATACAACTCTACATGCCGAGAATTGAAATCTCTTGGCGGGAAATTTGCGAATGGTAGATAGGCAGTTTAAAACGGGTAGCGCTACAATTATAAAATACGTCGCGTTTTTAGCAATAGAAGGTTTACAAAATTATTTTAGGAATTGTACTCGTCAGAAAGTCTGAAATATAATAAAAACTAAACACATTTTTAAAGTAAGAGATATTTGATTTGTAAACCAAAAGAAATTAATACCGTAGTCTCTAGAGAGTGTATCAGGGAAACTTCTGTAACTTAGCAAGTTTATGATATTACCATCTATGTAAGTGTTTATATTTTAAGTTTATTAAATTAACTTGCAAGTGCTTCCAGATAGACACATTTTTGGGGTTAACTATACCTGTACATTTAATTTGGGTGTTGGGATTAGATAAGCTAAAGCCTAACTAAAACTTTCTTTTTCTCTTTAAGCACGTTACAGTTTTGGACAAACAAAAATGATAATTTGATGTTTAATTTGAAGTATTGGCATTCGTAATAAAATCTTTCTATTAAAGTTTGAATACTCAA
>JAEQBA010001737.1:154207-211333 GCA_019434445.1 Phalangium opilio
CAGCTACTCATTGGCTGAAGAAATCCCCCCCAAAGGGGCGACCCTGAACCTTGATTGTTGTTGAACTTTCTAATGCATGCAGATGCAAGGTTAGTATACGCGTTCCCATGCAGCCCATGCTATGAGTCACTATTTTAAGGGTCATAAAGTTCTATTTTCTAAGTTTTCCAACCTCTCCATCCCAAACAGTCCACGTGCGGCGCTTTTAATTTTATTGCTTCACTTTGGCTCGGACACAGTGACTTCCAGCGCTTTCTACAGAGAGTCATATACAGAACGTTTCTTAGTATTAACAAACAAAGTCAGGAAACGTTTCTTTAGTAATAAGATATTTTTGGAGCTTTCGCCCTTTTCACACACAAAGGGCGTTTTAACTTTATCTTTAAAAATAAGCGAGAGTCGCTCTAAACTAAAAACAGGTGTCCATTTTAAAAGGTTTGGATATCTTTTCAATATATATATAACAAAGTTCAAAGAAATAAAATGTCCTTTTAGCGGCAACATTAAATGAAAATAACAAAGTTTCTCTATCGAACGTAAAAACTCATGGTTTCGAACCATGAGAAAAAAACCGAACTATAGCTTTACGAGGTTAATTGCTAAAACGCACAAAGTTTTAAATTTAGGAACCGTGAATCGCGCGGATTCAACACTCCGCCCCGAAATACAATAAGTTGGCGAGTTGTATTTCACTTTCCGCACACACCGCGCGATTCTTCTGCTTTAGATTTCGAGAAAATACAGTAATTGGATCGGTCTTCGCATGATAGTTCCGTTCGCGGTACGCACCATACACGAGCGGATTTTACCGTCACGACCCACTTGCGGTTCCGTAATAACTGCCATTTTCCACATGTGACGTGGGACCTTGTCATCATGTATTAAAACTACATCACCTTGTTTAACAGTAGTTTCCCCTTTGACTAATTTTCTATGGTGGGCGGACCTAAGTTCTAGCAAGTATTCATTTTTCCATCTCTTAGCTAATCTATCCATCAATGCCTCTCGATACTTAATTCTTTTAATAGTGTCCTTCTGAGTTTGATTGGTATAGCCTAGCTTCCTAAATCGCAGAGGGGGGAGGCTAGTTAATCTTTGCCCTACCAAAAAATGAGATGGAGTTAATGGAGTAGGCTCATGAGCGTCATTGTAGTTGTATGTAATTGGTCTTGAATTTATGACTGCTTCTACTTCAACCAAAACAGTCGACAGCTGTTGAAAAGATAGACATGTGTGTCCGAGGATCTTCTTTAAGACAGTTTTAGTGCTTCTAACCATTCTCTCCCAAAAACCTCCCCACCATGCTCCGCGTTCGGCAATGAACTTCCAATTTATTCCTTTTTTTCCAAAGAAATCCATCAATTGGGGTGTCTTCAGTTGTTCCCAAATATATTTCATGTCGGAGCTGGCGCTTTTGAAGGTTTTGGCATTATCCGTGAACACATCAGTTGGTGTTCCTCTCCTAGAGATCATGCGTCGAAACGCCCATTCGAATTCCTCCGTGGTCAATGATGTAACTAGTTCGAGATGCACAGCTCTAGTTACTGCACACGTGAACAAGCATATATACGTTTTCTCCAACTTGTTCTTCGTAGTTTTTATGTATAAGGGGCCCGCAAAGTCAATACCGATAACTGTAAAGGGAGGAGTCATGTCTATTCTTTCCTTGGGAAGGGGTGCTGTTATCATTTTTCCAGGTTGACATTTGAATTTCTTACACAGGTAGCATTTTTGTAATTGCGATTTTGTAAGTAGTCGGCCCCGTGGCACCCAATACTTCGATCTCATTTGAGCCAGTGTAGCTTGGGTACCGCTGTGGAATACTTCATCATGACATCTCCATACGAGTAATTCTGTGAATCGTTGTTTTTTACTAATGATTGCCGGGTGCTTTTCGTCGTACGTCAAGGTAGCCTTCCCGAGTCTTCCCCAACACATAAAATGCCTTCATTGTTTAGAAATGGAGTTAAGGACGATATACTGGATTTTACATCTACTGCACCCTTTTCTCTCAGCGCTGTTATTTCCGCTTGATAATCTTCTATTTGAATTGATTTTACCCATAACAATTCGGCGTTAAGGAGTTCTTCTGCTGTTAAAGGTCCAGTGAGTTTTTGATTGGCTTTGGCCTTTTTAATGTTGTTGACAAACCGAATAATCCATGCGGTTACACGTAACGCTTTATTTAGGGTACTGTGATTCTCTAGATCTATTAGGTTTTTTATTGAACTGTTCTTTTCAATAGCCACCGTAAGCACGGGAACCTTTCTTCTCTCGTTTTCTACTTCTTCGCCTCGGGCTAAGTTTTCGCTTTTCTTTGGCCACTCGGTAGGGTCTAATTTCAACCATGGAGGTCCCTCCCACCAGACTTTCGACTCTTTCAAATCCATCGCACTGACTCCTCTGGTTGGCAAGTCAGCTGGATTGTCTGTTCCTGGGCAATGGACCCATGAATCGGGATCGCATATCTCATGAATTTCAGCGGATCGGTTTGCTACGAATGGCTTCCACGATTTTGATGGGCTTTTTACCCAATGAAGGGCGATCATGGAATCCGTCCACATCCGTGGTTTAGAATTTGTGTGAGGAAAAAGTGTTTTGATAACGTTTGTTAGTCGAGCTCCTAACAAACATGCCATTAATTCAAGTCGTGGAAGGGACAGTTTCTTTAACGGTGCTACTCTTGCCTTTGAAGTTATGAATGTTACGCCCACTTGGTTCGTTGAGGTAACAAATCTTAGATAGATTACTGCCGCGTACGCTTGTGTACTACTGTCACAAAAACAGTGGATTTCTTGACTCGTTATTTCTTCTTGAAATCCATTGAAATAACATCTGTGGACTTTTATTGCGGCTAAGCATTTCAATTCAAGACTCCAGTTTTTGAATTTTTCTCCTAGTTCCGAGGGTAGTTCGTCGTCCCAACCGGCTCCAATTTCCCATAAAGTTTGGAAGATAAACTTCGCTCTTACGGTATAGGGAGATATCATACCAAGGGGGTCGAAAATTTGTGCTACGATGCTGAGTACAAATCGCTTAGTTAATTTGATATTTTCGAGACGTTTCATGAGGTTGGTTAGATCGAAGCTAAAGGTATCTTCTTTTGGATCCCATTTCAAGCCCAATATTTTCGAAACTGTTGATTCGGCTACTATTTCCATCTGATTTGATTTCCATAATTGAAGTAGTTCCTCTGAATTGGAATTCCATTTTCTTAATTTCATTCCCGCTTCTCGCATAATCTGGTATGCTTTCTTCGAAAAGTCTAATGCTTCGTTAACATCATCCTTCCCAGTAACTAAATCGTCTATATACAAGTCGTTACTCAAAGCCTTTGTTTCTTCAGACTCTTCGTTATAGTTTTTAAGGTGATGTTTTATCGTCGCCGCTAACAAAAAAGGGCTCGAAGTGACACCAAAGGGTACTCTTGTCAGTCTAAAACTTTCAAATTGAGTTGTTTCGCGATGAGTAAGGTCTTTATCCATCCATAGAAAGCGTACAGAATCTCTGTCCTCCGGAGCTAACTCTACTTGTAGGAAGGCTTTCTCTATATCTGCTACTATAGCAATGCGGTACTTCCTGAATCGCATAATTAGTGGTATCAATTCGGGGTTCAGATTGGGTCCACTCGCGAGACATTGATTTAAAGACGGTGCTCCTGTAACGTGAGCTGAGGCGTCAAACACAACTCGTAAATTGGTGGTGGCTCTCTCATCTTTTACTACGCCTTGATGTGGGAGGTAGAAAGTTCCAGGAGTATTTTCAATCCTTGTGACTCTTTCAATTACGCCTTGCTTTAATTGCTCTTGAATGACGCTGTTATATTTGTCGTAAAAAGTGGGGTTTTGTTCAAACTTCTTTACCAGTCCTCTCATGCGCTTAATCGCGACGCTTAAGTTATTTGGCAACGTTGACTTATCAACAAGCCATGGTAACTTCGTTTCGTATCGTCTTCCATTGAATTTTATGGTTTCAGTGAAAGTCTGCATTACTTCATCATCTTGGGGAGAATGATCTTTCTTCGTGTCTATACCAAACGATTCCAGTTTCCAGAAAGATTGTAGTGTATCTGAGATCTTTTGTTCTTCTACCTCGACGTTTAGGTTGACGATTTCACAGCTGTTGACTCCTATAGTTAGGTTAAGAGGTCCTTGAAGAACCCACCCAAGAATGGTTTCCGATGCGACCAAAGCAGGTCCCAGACGTTCAGTCTTTCCAGAAGCAAATTGCCAATAATAATCGCTACCAATTAATACGTCTATGTTTGAACTCTTTTCTTGAAATTCGCCAAGCTCGTCTGCTAATTCGGGACCCATTTTTTCCACGAAATCTTCTATCTCCTTACAATTAGCCATAGTCATAACTTCACAGAGGTATGGCACTTCAATGGCGATTAGTTCAACGCCAGGGATTGCTTTCGACTCATCTTTCTTTTCAAGTGTGAATCTAACCTTTCTACGGCATACAGCTGATGGATGTTCATTCCCAAAATTCTTGATTTTGAGATATACCTCCCCTACTACGGGTAAATCGAGGGCGTGCGATATTGCTTCATGTATGAACGAAGCTTCACTACCGTCGTCTAATAGACAGCGCGCTTGAGAACTCTGACCCCCTAGGGGGTTCCTAACAATAGCTTGAGCTGTCTTAAGTAGTACGTTTCTATTACAGAAATTGACTGATTTTACTCCTATGGTAAGAACTTCAGTGTTGGTCCCCTTTTCTTCATTCCCTTTAGTAGCAGTTTCTTGTTGGTTCTTTCGTGCTATGCCCCAAGGCGGGGGGCGGTTTTTTGGTATTTTAGAAGACGCTTTAATGTTAGACATGTTTTTAGGGCAAAGAACCACGTTGTGGTTTCCACGGCATATTTTGCAACTTCTAACGTTTGAGGGACACCTTTTTGCTTCATGCCCCATTCTCAGGCATATAAAACACCTTCTCGCTCTTAGTATTTTTCTTCTCTTTTCATCGATAGAATAGGCAGAA
Source organism: Phalangium opilio (assembly GCA_019434445.1). Classification (NCBI taxonomy): domain Eukaryota; kingdom Metazoa; phylum Arthropoda; class Arachnida; order Opiliones; family Phalangiidae; genus Phalangium; species Phalangium opilio. Next base: position 159,194 of record JAEQBA010001737.1, read on the forward strand.
CAAAGGGAGGACGAATGCGACGAGCTTTCGCAAAAGATACAGTACATTTTTCCCAAAGTCATGTGGGTATGGAGCGCTGCCGCGGACGCTACATGAGGCCTACGGAAGCGGTTGTTTGCGTAGTAATTACCATGTGGGTTATTATTCCCTGTCCAAACCCTTTCCTTTTTCATTGGCGCTCCTAAAACAAGGGCTCTCTCTCTACTTTCTAGTTCTTTCCTGACAAATTCCACTAAACTTTCTGCATCCCATTCACTGTCATTAGCTCGGGTTCTACTGAATTCTAATCGAATGTCTTCTGGTAAGCTATTTAATATAGACGGGCATAAACAAGTTTCTTTAGCTATTTCTACGCCTAAGACCTTTAAACTACGTAAATGAACGTCACATGTTTCGACAAGGTTACGAAGCGAAGGCAAATCGTTCGCTGGGGGCAGGTTTGTTAGTTTCTTCATGTGAGTTAGTTTAATTAAATCGGTTCTACCGAAACGACGTTTTAACTTTTTCACGACTTCATCATACGATTCATCCGACGCGTTATAGCATGCTACTTCTCTTTTGGCTTCGCCAGTTAAATATGAAACTAAATAGTTAAATTTCTCTACCTTTGGTAGTCTTCGGTTTCCAACTGCTGCGGTGTATTGACTCCAAAACGAATTGAACTTTGTGATATCTCCATCAAATTTGGACATTTCTAACCGCGGAAGCTTAGTTGCCGTTTCTTCGTGAGAACCGTTACCGCACGAACTCGCGGGGCACCCGAAACTCGTATGCGACGGCGACCGCGATAATATGTCCTCGGGCGTTGATTCTCTTCTTTTCCGACGGGCTCTGCTCCTCGCCAGTGTGATGCTGTCTTGCGTGTCCCTTGCTGTTTGTATCTCGCTCTCCAGTTCCTGTAGATCGGTAACCAGCTTTTGAATTTTGGAGTTGAGACCTTTTAGTTCCGATTCTCTCTCCTTTAGTAAGGCCAAGGTGTCATCCACGTCAGCAGGGCGTCCATCGGTCAGTAACGAAGCTAAATCAGCTATCACCTTTTGGGTGCTTCTGCTCGCTGAATCTCTTATGATTTTCAGCTTCCTTAGGCTTTCTCTCTTCTTTCTCTCGTTGACTCGAACGCTAGCTAAGGGCATGTCATCGCCGCTAGTGTCGTCTTCTCGTAGACTCTCCATGTCAAACCAATTTTACAAGTTTGCACTTACTGTTCTGTTTCCCGGAATGTCCGTAATTTTCTGTTACTTTCCCGGATTGTCCGTAACTCTCCCGGGTTTCGGCACCAAAAAATGTTGCCACTGGACAACACTTGTGAAATAATTTTATACTGGTTCGAATTTTTATAAGTATAGTCTTTTATTAAACAAACTGAAGTTATGAAAGTCGCTGCTGAGCACTGTGTCCATACCGTGGAAGAAGTTCGTTGCGTCCCTGTGGGACATTTTCACCCATTCTGAGGCGAATACTAAACCCGTTCTCGGGGTATGGGAGGGGATACCCGGCTAGGGTATTTAAAAAGGTCGCTCTTTATGGAACGAACTACATTCGCCCATTCTGGGGCATCTAATAACCCATTGTGGGGTTTTCTAGTACGTCTTTTCGCGAGCGCGCTTTGCACTGGACTGTCCTAAAAAGATTCTGACTATTTTTGTCCTGAAGGGACCCAGCTCCTTTTCTCACCAATAGCCCAATCCTTAAGATTCCAGCCCAAAACCCGCCAGCTACTCATTGGCTGAAGAAATCCCCCCCAAAGGGGCGACCCTGAACCTTGATTGTTGTTGAACTTTCTAATGCATGCAGATGCAAGGTTAGTATACGCGTTCCCATGCAGCCCATGCTATGAGTCACTATTTTAAGGGTCATAAAGTTCTATTTTCCTAAGTTTTCCAACCTCTCCATCCCAAACAGTCCACGTGCGGCGCTTTTAATTTTATTGCTTCACTTTGGCTCGGACACAGTGACTTCCAGCGCTTTCTACAGAGAGTCATATACAGAACGTTTCTTAGTATTAACAAACAAAGTCAGGAAACGTTTCTTTAGTAATAAGATATTTTTGGAGCTTTCGCCCTTTTCACACACAAAGGGCGTTTTAACTTTATCTTTAAAAATAAGCGAGAGTCGCTCTAAACTAAAAACAGGTGTCCATTTTAAAAGGTTTTGGATATCTTTTCAATATATATATAACAAAGTTCAAAGAAATAAAATGTCCTTTTAGCGGCAAACATTAAAATGAAAATAACAAAGTTTCTCTATCGAACGTAAAAAAACTCATGGTTTCGAACCATGAGAAAAAACCGAACTATAGCTTTACGAGGTTAATTGCTAAAACGCACAAAGTTTTAAATTTAGGAACCGTGAATCGCGCGGATTCAACATGTTCGTCAGTTATTTTTAAAAAACTCTGAATTTTACGTTACATCTTAGATCTCACAACACCGCTCCCGGATGGGCTCGAACCACCAACCTTTCGGTTAACATCCGAACGCGCTAACCATTGCGCCACGGAAGCCCAAAGATTAAATGTTCGTCAGGTATTGTGGAAAAGTTTTGACTTTTTACGCTACAGCTGAGACCCCACAACACCGCTCCCGGATGGGCTCGAACCACCAACCTATTGGTTAACAGCCGAACGCGCTAACCATTGAGCCACGGAAGCTCAGAAATTAAATGGTTGTCACGTATTGTGGAAAAATTTTGACATTTTACGCTACATCTGAGACCGCACAACACCTCTCCCGGGTGGGCTCGAACCACCAGCCTTTCAGTTAACAGCCGAATGCGCTAACCATTGCGAAACGGAAACGCAAATATTAAATGGTCGTCAGGTATTGTGGAAAAACTTTGGCATTTTACATTACATTTGAGATCCCACAACACCGCTCCCGGGTGGGCTCGAACCACCAACCTATTGGTTAACAGCCGAACGCGCTAACCATTGCGCCACGGAAGTCCAAAAATTAAATGGTCGTCAGGTATTGTGGAATAACTTTGGCTTTTTACGTCACATCTGAGACCTCAAAACACCGCTCCCGGATGGGCTCGAACCACCAACCTTTCGGTTAACAGCCGACGGCGCTAACCAAAAATTAAAAGCCCAAAAATTAAATGGTCGTCAGTTATTGTGGAAAAACTTTGACTTTTTACGTCACATCTGAGACCTCACAACACCGCTCCCGGATGGGCTCGAACCACAAACCTTTTGAATAACAGCTGAACGCGCTAACCATGGAGCCAAGGAAGCTCAGAAATGGAATAGTCGTCAGGTATTGTGGAAAAACATCGACTTTTTACGTCACATCTGAGACCTCACAACACCGCTCACGGATGGGCTCGAACAACCGACCTTTCAGTTAACAGCCGAACGCGCTAATCATTGCGCCACGGAAGCCCAAAAATTAAATGGTCGTCAGGTATTGTGGAAAAACTTTGGCATTTTACATTACATTTGAGATCCCACAACACCGCTCCCGGGTGGGCTCGAACCACCAACCTATGGGTTAACTGCCGAACGCGCTAACCATGGAGCCACGGAAGCTCAGAAATTAAATGGTTGTCACGTATTGTGGAAAAGTTTTGACTGTTTACGCTACATGTGAGACCCCACAACACCACTTCCGGGTGGGCTCGAACCACCGGCCTCTCGGTTAACAGCCGAACGCGCTAACCATTGCGCCACGGAAGCCCAAAAATTAAATGGTCGTCAGGAATTGTGGAGAAACTTTGGCTTTTTACGTTACATTTGAGACTTCACAACACCGCTTCCGGGTGGTCTCGAACCACCAACCTTATGGTTAACATCCGAACACGCTAACCATGGAGCCAAAGAAGCTAAGAAAAGAAATGGTCGTCAGGTATTTTGGAAAAACTTTGACTTTTTACGTCACATCTGAGACCTCACAACACCGCTCCCGGATGGGCTCGAACCACAAACCTTTTGAATAACAGCTGAACGCGCTAACCATTGCGCCACGGAAGCCCAAAAATTAAATGTTCGTCAGTTATTGTGGAAAAACTCTGAATTCGGGAGCGGTGTTCTGAGGTCTCAGATGTGACGTTAAAAGTCAAAGTTTTTCCACAATACCTGACGACCATTTAATTTTTGGGCTTCCGTGGCGCAATGGTAAGCGCGTTCAGCTGTTAACCTAAAGGCTGGTGGTTCGAGCCCACCCGGGAGAGGTGTTGTGCGGTCTCAGATGTAGCGTAGAATGTCAAAACCTTTCCACAATACGTGAGAACCATTTAATTTTTGGGCTTCCGTGGCGCAATGGTTAGCGCGTTCGGCTGTTAACCGAAAAGTTAGTGGTTCGAGCCCACCCGGGAGCGGTGTTGTAAGATCTCAAATGTAACGGTAAAAGCCAAAGCTTTTCCACAATACCTGACGACCATTTAATTTTTGGGCTTCCGTGGCGCAATGGTTAGCGCGTTCGGCTGTTAACCGAAAGGTTGGTGGTTCGAGCCCATCCGTGAGCGGTGTTGTGAGGTCTCAGATGTGACGTAAAATGTCAAAACTTTTCCGCAATACGTGACAACCACTTAATTTCTGAGCTTCCGTGGCTCAATGGTTAGCGCGTTCAGCTGTTGGTTTGTGGTTCGAGCCCACCCGGGAGCGGTGTTGTGGTATCTCAAATGTAACGTAAAAAGCCAAAGTTTTTCCACAATTCCTGACGACCATATAATTTTTGGACTTCCGTGGCGCAATGGTTAGCGCGTTCAGCTGTTATTCAAAAGGTTTGTGGTTCGAGCTCATCCGGGAGCGGTGTTGAAGGTCTCAGATATGACGTAAAAAGTCAAAGTTTTTCAACAATACCTGACGACCATTTCATTTCTGAGCTTCCTTGGCTCCATGGATAGCGCGTTCGGATATTAACCAAAAGGTTTGTGGATCGAGCCCATCCGGGAGCAGTGTTGTGAGGTCTCAGATGTGACGTAAAAAGTCAAAGTTTTTCCACAATACCTGACGACCTTTTAATTTTTGGGCTTCCGTGGCGCAATGGTTAGCGCGTTCGGCTGTTAACCGAAAGGTTGGTGGTTCGAGCCCATTCGGGAGCGGTGTTGTGAGGTCTCAGATGTGACGTAAAAAGGCAAAGTTTTTCCACAATACCTGACGACCATTTCATTTCTGAGCTTTCTTGGCTCCATGGTTAGCTCGTTCGGATGTTAACCAAAAGTTTGGTGGTTCGAGCCCACCCAGGAGCGGTGTTGTAAGATCTCAAATGTAACGTAAAAAGCCAAAGTTTTTCCACAATACCTGACGACCATTTAATTTTTGGGCTTCCGTGGCGCAATGGTTAGCGCGTTCGGCTGTTAACCTAAAGGCTGGTGGTTCGAGCCCACCCGGGAGAGGTGTTGTGCGGTCTCAGATGTAGCGTAAAATGTCAAAACATTTCCGCAATACGTGACAACCATTCAATTTCTGAGCTTCCGTGGCTCAATGGTTAGCGCGTTCAGCTGTTAACCAATAGGTTTGTGGTTCGAGCCCACTCGGGAGCGGTGTTGTGGAATCTCAAATGTAACGTAAAAAGCCAAAGTTTTTCCACAATACCTGACGACCATTTAATTTTCGGGCTTCCGTGGCGCAATGGTTAGTGCGTTCGGCTGTTAACCGAAAAGTTGGTGGTTCGAGCCCATCCGGGAGCGGTGTTGTGAGATCTCACATGTAACGTAAAAATCCAAAGTTTTTCCACAATACCTGACGAACATTTAATCTTTGGGCTTCCGTTGCGCAATGGTTAACGCCGTCGGCTGTTAACCGAAAGGTTGGTGGTTCGAGCCCATCCGGGAGCGGTGTTATGAGGTCTTAGATGTAACGTAAAGTTCAGTGTTTTTTAAAAATAACTGACGAACATTTAATTTTTGGGCTTCCGTGGCGCAATGGTTAGCGCGTTCAGCTGTTATTCAAAAGGTTTGTGGTGGGAGCGGTGTTGTGAAGTCTCAGATGTGACGTAAAAAGTCAGAGTTTTTCCACAATACCTGACGAACATTGCATTTCTGAGCCTCCTTGTCTCGAAGGTTAGCGCGTTCGGATGTTAACCAAAAGGTTGGTGGTTCGAGCCCACCCGGGAGCCGTGTTGTGAAGTCTCAAATGTAAAGGGCCAAAGTTTTTCCGCAATACCTGACGACCATTTAATTTTTGGGCTACCGTGGCGCAATGGTTAGCGCGTTCAGCTGTTAACCGAGAGGCAGGTGGTTCGAGCCCACCCGGGAGCGGTGTTGTGGGATCTCAAATGTAATGTAAAATGCCAAAGTTTTTCAACAATACCTGACGACCATTGAATTTTTAATTTAATTAACCTTTATATTTATAAAACAATAACAAAAAGAAGATATGTTTGGTTTTTTCATATCTGGTGGAATTTGAAAGAGGAAACAAAAAGGAAAAAGCCAACGGCACGCAGTGTTCCCAAGTACTGACTGCTTAACTTCGGTGATCGGTCGAGAACCGGTGTTTTCAGCGTGATTTGGCCGTTGCCGAGAGTGCTAGTTAATAATTCGAATTTAAATTAAGTGAGACAAATTAACCTTCATCTTTTTAAAACAAAATAAAAAAGGAAATATGTTTGCTTTTTTCATATCTATTGAAATTTAAAAGAGGAAAAAAAAGTGAAAAAGCCAACGGCACGCAGTGTTCCTAAGTGGTCTCCCTCCCAAATACTGACTGCGCTCGAAGCTGCTTAACTTCGGTGATCGGACGAGAACCGTTGTTCTCAGCGTGAAGTGGCCGTTGCCGAGAGCGCCAGTTAATAATTCGAATTTAATTTAAGTGAGACCAATTAACCTTCATCTTTTTAAAACAATAACAAAAAGAAAATATCTTTGCTTTTTTCATATCTATTGGAGTTTAAAAGACAAAAAAAAGTGAAAAAGCTAACGGCACGTAGTGTTCCTAAGTGGTCTCCCTCCGAAGTACTGACTGCGCTCGACGCTGCTTAACTTCAGTGATCGGACGAAAACCGGTGTTCTCAGCGTGAAATGGCCGTTGCCGAGAGTGGTAGTTGATAATTTGAATTTAATTAACCTTCATCTTTATAAAACAATAACAAAAAGAAGATATGTTTGCTTTTTTCATATCTGGTGAAATTTATAAGAGGACACAAAAAGGAAAAAGCCAACGGCACGCAGTATTCTCAAGTACTGTATGCGACATAGAAATAGAACAATATATGAGTCTTAGAACCACGGTTGAATTGCCGACCTTCACCCTGCTTCCTTTCTCCCTCGAAAACCATGTCTCATAGGGTCAAACATCAGCGCCATCTATGAGCTGAATGGAGAACTAAAAAGGTATGAAAATATAGGGGCATAATATAATGCGAAAATTCGAACAGCTGTTGTTATTTGCCTAGGATGGGTTAATTAAAAAATGGTTGAACTTTAAGCATGAACCGTTGTCGAGTTAAGAAATAAGTAAACATATTTAAACTTGTATTATTATACTTTATTTTTATTTTAAATATTTGTTGTGCTGTCCAAGTCTTATGACAATGGCTCAATCACTTAGGGCTATGCTCAAGAAGTTTGTTTACTCTGTTATTACTCTATTGCCCTTGGAAAAGGATTAGTTTCGTAAGTTTGTTTCGAATTGCCGTCTTTTTCATTTCGATGTTAATTTCTTTGCTTATTTTATTCATGCGAATGTTTGTATATATTTTGATGATTTTTTGGTCAAATGTTGACATGGTGTTGGCAACCGAGTTCATCATCATACATGTGAGTAGTAAGTGTTGGGAAAATATCTATGAAAAGTAACTGCCTTAAAACTAAGCACTCAATTTTAAGGTTGATGTTTTTAGCCGAGCTTTTAATTTCTCCGAAATTGCGAATCACTTTTTCTGTCAAACTGCAAAGATTGACGACCCTGGGGGAAGGATGGCAAAGTCCCCCGTTACATGATCTTGCATTATGTTTTTGTTAATATTTTCAAAGGACTGATGGTCATCCGAGTCCTCAATGGTTTCAGAAAAATCCATAGGAACAACACCCTGTACTGAATCTTGGGTTTCGCGTGTAAGACTTTCTACGCATGATGAAGAAGCAGCTGTACAAGATGGAAATTCTACCTCACAAGGACCATAAGTTTTCTATAACATAAGTTAATCACATGTTGAACTGGATGTAAAATATTAGAAACGGAATAAATACTTTGGTTCCAGTTTTATTAAATTCTAAAAAAGGATTTTTTTCAATAACTTCCACGACAGTATCGCTTGTCCCGTCCATTTCCACCAATGTATCACTTGTCCCATCTATTTCCGCGAAAATATCACTAGCCCTGTCTATTTCCACAAAAACCAAAGGAATTGCGTTTGTCCTTTAGAGTTTTCCGCTTGGACGAGACCCGATAATCAGTTTCTTTAAAATGGTTTTCACATACAAAACGGTTTTTTCCCGGATGGAGATTCGACTGATTAATCGCGTCTAGCCATTTCGCGCACAATGAAGGTTTAGACACCGGAAACCTTTTAATATTCAAGTTAACTAGGGTATTAAACCTATACCTTGATAAATATACAAACATTTTCGTATTAGTATACCTGTGAAATGCAATCTTATGGGTCGTAGAACGATTTTTACACTTCGAAACTATGCAAGATTTCACCATTTTTAATATTTGGTAACTATTTACTAATTATATTTTTGACATTAACGAAAAAGGTATTTCAAAACGGTATAAACTTTTACTTTTTTATTAAAAACGTTACTTTATACAAAATCGTTAAGTTTCACATTACAATGTTAAGCCTATTTCATACTTGAAAGTTTTGAATTTGTATTTCCCGCTAATTTTCCCGCGCCAAATAAAATATTTTTTAAGTTTCCGATAGGGACGATAGATGGCGCTGGGGTTTGACCCTATGAGACATGGTTTTCGAGCGAGAGCGGAAGCGGGGTGAAAAACGAGATTTTCGATGCCTACACAGTGAGTCTATCCTTTTAATATGTCTATGGTATGCGATCGACGCTGCTTATTTTCGGTGATCAGACGAGAACCGGTGTTTTCAGCGTGATATGGCCGTTGCCGAGAGTGCTAGTTAATAATTCGAATTTAAATTAAGTGAGACAAATTAACCTTCATCTTTTTAAAACAATAACAAAAAGAAAATATGATTGCTTTTTTCATATCTATTGGAATTTAAAAGAGGAAAAAAAAGTGAAAAAGCCAACGGCACACAGTGTTCCTAAGTGGTCTCCCTCCCAAGTACTGACTGCGCTCGACGCTGCTTAACTTCGGCGTCCGGACGAGAACCGGTGTTCTCAGCGTGACATGGCCGTTGCCGAGAGTGCTAGTTAATAATTTGAATTTAATTAATCTTCATCTTTATAAAACAATAACAAAAAGAAGATATGTTTGCTTTTTTCATATCTGGTGGAATTTATAAGAGGAAACAAAAAGGAAAAAGCCAACGGCACGCAGTGTTCCCAAGTACTGACTGCGCTCGACGCTGCTTAACTTCGGTCATCGGACGAGAACCGGTGTTTTCAGCGTGATATGGCCGTTGCCGAAAGTGCTAGTTAACAGTTCGAATTTAAATTAAGTGAGACAAATTAACCTTCGTCTTTTTTAAAACAATAACATAAAGAAAATATGTTTGCTTTTTTCATATCTATTGGAACTTAAAAGACAAAAAAAAGTGAAAAAGATAGCGGCAAGCAGTGTTCCTAAGTGGTCTTCCTCCCAAGTACTGACTGCGCTCGACGCTGCTTAACTTCGGTGATCGGACGAGAACCGGTGTTCTCAGCGTGATATGGCCGTTGCCGAGAGTGCTAGTTAATAATTTGAATTTAATTAACCTTCATCTTTTTAAAACAATAACAAAAAGAAAATATGTTTGCTTTTTTCATATCTATTGGAATTTAAAAGAGGAAAAAAAAGTGAAAAAGCCAACGACACGCAGTGTTCCTAAGTGGTCTTCCTCCCAAGTGCTGACTGCGCTCGACGCTGCTTAACTTCGGTGTCCGGACGAGAACCGGTGTATTCAGCGTGATAGGCCGTTGCCGGGAGTGCTAGTTAATAATTTGAATTTAATTAACCTTCATCTTTTTAAAACAATAACAAAAAGAAAATATCTTTGCTTTTTTCATATCTATTGGAATTTAAAAGACAAGAAAAAAGTGAGAAAGCTAACGGCACGCAGTGTTCCTAAGTGGTCTCCCTCCCAAGTACTGACTGCGCTCGACGCTGCTTAACTTCGTTGATCGGACGAGAACCGGTGTTTTAGCGTGATATGGCCGTTGACTAGAGTGCTAGTTAATAATTTGAATTTAATTAACCTTCATCTTTATAAAACAATAACAAAAAGAAGTGTTTGCTTTTTTCATATCTATTGGAATTTAAAAGAGGAAAAAAAGTGAAAAAGCCAACGGCACGCAGTGTTCCCAAGTACTGTATGCGATCGACGCTGCTTATTTTCGGTGATCAGACGAGAACCGGTGTTTTCAGCGTGATATGGCCGTTGCCGAGAGTGCTAGTTAATAATTCGAATTTAAATTAAGTGAGACAAATTAACATTCATCTTTTTAAAACAATAACAAAAAGAAAATATGTTTGCTTTTTTCATATCTATTGGAATTTAAAAGAGGAAAAAAAGTGAAAAAGCCAACGGCACGCAGTGTTCCTAAGTGGTCTCCCTCCCAAGTACTGACTGCGCTCGACGCTGCTTAACTTCGGTGACCGGACGAGAACCGGTGTATTCAGCGTGATATGGCCGTTGCCGAGAGTGCTAGTTAATAATTTGAATTTAATTAACCTTCATCTTTATAAAACTAACAAAAAGAAGATATGTTTGCTTTTTTCATATCTGGTGGAATTTAAAAGAGGACAAAAAAGTGAAAAAGCCTACGGCACGCAGTGTTCCTAAGTGGTCTCCCTCCCAAATACTGCCTGCGCTCAACGCTGCTTAACTTCGGTGATCGGACGAGAACCGGTGTTCTCAGCGTGAAATGGCCTTTGCCGACAGTGCTAGTTAATAATTTGAATTTAATTAACCTTCATCTTTATAAAACAATAACAAAAAGAAGATATGTTTGCTTTTTTCATATCTGGTGGAATTTAAAAGAGGAAGCAAAAGTGAAAAAGCCAACGGCACGCAGTATTCCCAAGTACTGTATGCGATCGACGCTGCTTATTTTCGGTGATCAGACGAGAACCGGTGTTTTTAGCGTGATATGGCCGTTGCCGAGAGTGCTAGTTAATAATTCGAATTTAAATTAAGTGAGACAAATTAACATTCATCTTTTTAAAACAATAACAAAAAGAAAATATGTTTGCTTTTTTCATATCTATTGGAATTTAAAAGAGGAAAAAAAAGTGAAAAAGCCAACGGCACGCAGTGTTCCTAAGTGGTCTTCCTCCCAAGTACTGACTGCGCTCGACGCTGCTTAACTTCGGTGATCGGACGAGAACCGGTGTTCTCAGCGTGATATGGCCGTTGCCGAGAGTGCTAGTTAATAATTTGAATTTAATTAACCTTCATCTTTATAAAACTAACAAAAAGAAGATATGTTTGCTTTTTTCATATCTGGTGGAATTTAAAAGAGGACAAAAAAGTGAAAAAGCCAACGGCACGCAGTGTTCCTAAGTGGTCTCCCTCCCAAGTACTGACTGCGCTCGACGCTGCTTAACTTCGGTGATCGGACGAGAACCGGTGTTTTCAGCGTGATATGGCCGTTGCCGAGAGTGCTAGTTAATAATTTGAATTTAATTAACCTTCATCTTTATAAAACAATAACAAAAAGAAGATATGTTTGCTTTTTTCATATCTGGTGGAATTTAAAAGAGGAAACAAAAGTGAAAAAGCCAACGGCACGCAGTATTCCCAAGTACTGTATGCGATCGACGCTGCTTAACTTCGGTGATCGGACGAGAACCGGTGTTTTCAGCGTGATATGGCCGTTGCCGAGAGTGCTAGTTAATAATTCGAATTTAAATTAAGTGAGACAAATTAACATTCATCTTTTTAAAACAATAACAAAAAGAAAATATGTTTGCTTTTTTCATATCTATTGGAATTTAAAAGAGGAAAAAAAAGTGAAAAAGCCAACGGCACGCAGTGTTCCTAAGTGGTCTCCCTCCCAAGTACTGACTGCGCTCGACGCTGCTTAACTTCGGTGATCGGACGAGAACCGGTGTTTTCAGCGTGATATGGCCGTTGCCGAGAGTGCTAGTTAATAATTTGAATTTAATTAACCTTCATCTTTATAAAACTAACAAAAAGAAGATATGTTTGCTTTTTTCATATCTGGTGGAATTTAAAAGAGGAAAAAAAGTGAAAAAGCCTACGGCACGCAGTGTTCCTAAGTGGTCTCCCTCCCAAATACTGACTGCGCTCGACGCTGCTTAACTTCGGTGATCGGACGAGAACCGGTGTTTCAGCGTGATATGGCCGTTGCCGAGAGTGCTAGTTAATAATTTGAATTTAATTAACCTTCATCTTTATAAAACAATAACAAAAAGAAGATATGTTTGCTTTTTTCATATCTGGTGGAATTTAAAAGAGGAAACAAAAGTGAAAAAGCCAACGGCACGCAGTGTTCCCAAGTACTGACTGCGCTCGACGCTGCTTAACTTCGGTGATCGGACGAGAACCGGTGTTTTCAGCGTGATATGGCCGTTGCCGAGAGTGCTAGTTAATAATTCGAATTTAAATTAAGTGAGACAAATTAACATTCATCTTTTTAAAACAATAACAAAAAGAAAATATGTTTGCTTTTTTCATATCTATTGGAATTTAAAAGAGGAAAAAAAAGTGAAAAAGCCAACGGCACGCAGTGTTCCTAAGTGGTCTCCCTCCCAAGTACTGACTGCGCTCGACGCTGCTTAACTTCGGTGATCGGACGAGAACCGGTGTATTCAGCGTGATATGGCCGTTGCCGAGAGTGCTAGTTAATAATTTGAATTTAATTAACCTTCATCTTTTTAAAACAATAACAAAAAGAAAATATGTTTGCTTTTTTCATATCTATTGGAATTTAAAAGAGAAAAAAAAGTGAAAAAGCCAACGGCACGCAGTGTTCCTAAGTGGTCTCCCTCCCAAGTACTGACTGCGCTCGACGCTGCTTAACTTCGGTGATCGGACGAGAACCGGTGTTTCAGCGTGATATGGCCGTTGCCGAGAGTGCTAGTTAATAATTCGAATTTAATTTAAGTGAGACAAATTAACCTTCATCTTTTTAAAACAATAACAAAAAGAAAATATCTTTGCTTTTTTCATATCTATGGGAATTTAAAAGACAAAAAAAAGTGAAAAAGCTAACGGCACGCAGTGTTCCTAAGTGGTCTCCCTCCCTCGACGCTGCTTAACTTCGGTGACCGGCCGAGAACCGGTGTATTCAGCGTGATATGGCCGTTGCCGAGAGTGCTAGTTAATAATTTGAATTTAATTAACCTTCATCTTTATAAAACAATAACAAAAAGAAGATATGTTTGCTTTTTTCATATCTATTGGAATTTAAAAGAGGAAAAAAAGTGAAAAAGCCAACGGCACGCAGTGTTCCTAAGTGGTCTCCCTCCCAAGTACTGACTGCGCTCGACGCTGCTTAACTTCGGTGATCGGACGAGAACCGGTGTTTTCAGCGTGATATGGCCGTTGCCGAGAGTGCTAGTTAATAATTTGAATTTAATTAACCTTCATCTTTATAAAACAATACAAAAAGAAGATATGTTTGCTTTTTTCATATCTATTGGAATTTAAAAGAGGAAAAAAAAGTGAAAAAGCCAACGGCACGCAGTGTTCCTAAGTGGTCTCCCTCCCAAGTACTGACTGCGCTCGACGCTGCTTAACTTCGGTGATCGGACGAGAACCGGTGTTTTCAGCGTGATATGGCCGTTGCCGAGAGTGCTAGTTAATAATTTGAATTTAATTAACCTTCATCTTTATAAAACTAACAAAAGAAGATATGTTTGCTTTTTTCATATCTGGTGGAATTTAAAAGAGGAACAAAAGTGAAAAAGCCAACGGCACGCAGTGTTCCCAAGTACTGACTGCGCTCGACGCTGCTTAACTTCGGTGATCGGACGAGAACCGTGTTTTCAGCGTGATATGGCCGTTGCCGAGAGTGCTAGTTAATAATTCGAATTTAAATTAATGAGACAAATTAACCTTCATCTTTTAAAACAATAACAAAAAGAAAATATGTTTGCTTTTTTCATATCTATTGGAATTTAAAAGAGGAAAAAAAGTGAAAAAGCCAACGGCACGCAGTGTTCCTAAGTGGTCTCCCTCCCAAGTACTGACTGCGCTCGACGCTGCTTAACTTCGGTGATCGGACGAGAACCGGTGTTTTCAGCGTGATATGGCCGTTGCCGAGAGTGCTAGTTAATAATTTGAATTTAATTAACCTTCATCTTTATAAAACAATAACAAAAAGAAGATATGTTTGCTTTTTTCATATCTGGTGGAATTTAAAAGAGGAAACAAAAGTGAAAAGCCAACGGCACGCAGTGTTCCCAAGTACTGACTGCGCTCGACGCTGCTTAACTTCGGTGATCGGACGAGAACCGGTGTTTTCAGCGTGATATGGCCGTTGCCGAGAGTGCTAGTTAATAATTTGAATTTAATTAACCTTCATCTTTATAAAACAATAACAAAAAGAAGATATGTTTGCTTTTTTCATATCTGGTGGAATTTAAAAGAGGAAACAAAAAGGAAAAAGCCAACGGCACGCAGTGTTCCCAAGTACTGACTGCGCTCGACGCTGCTTAACTTCGGTGATCGGACGAGAACCGGTGTTTTCAGCGTGATATGGCCGTTGCCGAGAGTGCTAGTTAATAATTTGAATTTAAATTAAGTGAGACAAATTAACCTTCATCTTTTTAAAACAATAACAAAAAGAAAATATGTTTGCTTTTTTCATATCTATTGGAATTTAAAAGAGGAAAAAAGTGAAAAAGCCAACGGCACGCAGTGTTCCTAAGTGGTCTCCCTCCCAAGTACTGACTGCGCTCGACGCTGCTTAACTTCGGTGATCGGACGAGAACCGGTGTATTCAGCGTGATATGGCCGTTGCCGAGAGTGCTAGTTAATAATTTGAATTTAATTAACCTTCATCTTTATAAAACTAACAAAAAGAAGATATGTTTGCTTTTTTCATATCTGGTGGAATTTAAAAGGGGAAAAAAAGTGAAAAAGCCAACGCACGCAGTGTTCCTAATGGTCTCCCTCCAAATACTGACTGCGCTCGACGCTGCTTAACTTCGGTGATCGGACGAGAACCGGTGTTTTCAGCGTGATATGGCCGTTGCCGAGAGTGCTAGTTAATAATTCGAATTTAAATTAAGTGCGACAAATTAACCTTCATCTTTTTAAAACAATAACAAATAGAAAATATGTTTGCTTTTTTCATATCTATTGGAATTTAAAAGAGGAAAAAAGTGAAAAAGCCAACGGCACGCAGTGTTCCTAAGTGGTCTCCCTCCCAAGTACTGACTGCGCTCGACGCTGCTTAACTTCGGTGATCGGACGAGAACCGGTGTATTCAGCGTGATATGGCCGTTGCCGAGAGTGCTAGTTAATAATTTGAATTTAATTAACCTTCATCTTTATAAAACTAACAAAAAGAAGATATGTTTGCTTTTTTCATATCTGGTGGAATTTAAAAGAGGACAAAAAAGTGAAAAAGCCAACGGCACGCAGTGTTCCTAAGTGGTCTCCCTCCAAATACTGACTGCGCTCGACGCTGCTTAACTTCGGTGATCGGACGAGAACCGGTGTTTTCAGCGTGATATGGCCGTTGCCGAGAGTGCTAGTTAATAATTCGAATTTAAATTAAGTGAGACAAATTAACCTTCAATTTTAAAAAAATAACAAATAGAAAATATGTTTGCTTTTTTCATATCTATTGGAATTTAAAAGGGGAAAAAGTGAAAAAGCCAACGGCACGCAGTGAGTGGTCTCCCTCCCAAGTACTGACTGCGCTCGACGCTGCTTAACTTCGGTGATCGGACGAGAACCGGTGTATTCAGCGTGATATGGCCGTTGCCGAGAGTGCTAGTTAATAATTTGAATTTAATTAACCTTCATCTTTATAAAACTAACAAAAAGAAGATATGTTTGCTTTTTTCATATCTGGTGGAATTTAAAAGAGGAAACAAAAGTGAAAAAGCCAACGGCACGCAGTGTTCCCAAGTACTGACTGCGCTCGACGCTGCTTAACTTCGGTGATCGGACGAGAACCGGTGTTTTCAGCGTGATATGGCCGTTGCCGAGAGTGCTAGTTAATAATTCGAATTTAAATTAAGTGAGACAAATTAACCTTCATCTTTTTAAAACAATAACAAAAAGAAAATATGTTTGCTTTTTTCATATCTATTGGAATTTAAAAGAGGAAAAAAAGTGAAAAAGCCAACGGCACGCAGTGTTCCTAAGTGGTCTCCCTCCCAAGTACTGACTGCGCTCGACGCTGCTTAACTTCGGTGATCGGACGAGAACCGGTGTATTCAGCGTGATATGGCCGTTGCCGAGAGTGCTAGTTAATAATTTGAATTTAATTAACCTTCATCTTTTTAAAACAATAACAAAAAGAAAATATGTTTGCTTTTTTCATATCTATTGGAATTTAAAAGAGGAAAAAAAGTGAAAAAGCCAACGGCACGCAGTGTTCCTAAGTGGTCTTCCTCCCAAGTACTGACTGCGCTCGACGCTGCTTAACTTCGGTGATCGGACGAGAACCGGTGTTTTCAGCGTGATATGGCCGTTGCCGAGAGTGCTAGTTAATAATTTGAATTTAATTAACCTTCATCTTTTTAAAACAATAACAAAAAGAAAATATCTTTGCTTTTTTCATATCTATTGGAATTTAAAAGACAAAAAAAGTGAAAAAGCCAACGGCACGCAGTGTTCCTAAGTGGTCTCCCTCCCAAGTACTGACTGCGCTCGACGCTGCTTAACTTCGGTGATCGGACGAGAACCGGTGTTTTCAGCGTGATATGGCCGTTGCCGAGAGTGCTAGTTAATAATTTGAATTTAATTAACCTTCATCTTTATAAAACAATAACAAAAAGATATGTTTGCTTTTTTCATATCTATTGGAATTTAAAAGAGGAAAAAAGTGAAAAAGCCAACGGCACGCAGTGTTCCTAAGTGGTCTCCTTCCCAAGTACTGACTGCGCTCGACGCTGCTTAACTTCGGTGATCGGACGAGAACCGGTGTTTTCAGCGTGATATGGCCGTTGCCGAGAGTGCTAGTTAATAATTTGAATTTAATTAACCTTCATCTTTATAAAACAATAACAAAAAGAAGATATGTTTGCTTTTTTCATATCTGGTGGAATTTAAAAGAGGAAACAAAAGTGAAAAAGCCAACGGCACGCAGTGTTCCCAAGTACTGACTGCGCTCGACGCTGCTTAACTTCGGTGATCGGACGAGAACCGGTGTTTTCAGCGTGATATGGCCGTTGCCGAGAGTGCTAGTTAATAATTCGAATTTAAATTAAGTGAGACAAATTAACCTTCATCTTTTTAAAACAATAACAAAAAGAAAATATGTTTGCTTTTTTCATATCTATTGGAATTTAAAAGAGGAAAAAAAGTGAAAAAGCCAACGGCACGCAGTGTTCCTAAGTGGTCTCCCTCCCAAGTACTGACTGCGCTCGACGCTGCTTAACTTCGGTGATCGGACGAGAACCGGTGTATTCAGCGTGATATGGCCGTTGCCGAGAGTGCTAGTTAATAATTTGAATTTAATTAACCTTCATCTTTATAAAACTAACAAAAAGAAGATATGTTTGCTTTTTTCATATCTATGGAATTTAAAAGAGGAAAAAAAGTGAAAAAGCCAACGGCACGCAGTGTTCCTAAGTGGTCTCCCTCCCAAGTACTGACTGCGCTCGACGCTGCTTAACTTCGGTGATCGGACGAGAACCGGTGTTTTCAGCGTGATATGGCCGTTGCCGAGAGTGCTAGTTAATAATTTGAATTTAATTAACCTTCATCTTTATAAAACAATAACAAAAAGAAGATATGTTTGCTTTTTTCATATCTGGTGGAATTTAAAAGAGGAAACAAAAGTGAAAAAGCCAACGGCACGCAGTGTTCCCAAGTACTGACTGCGCTCGACGCTGCTTAACTTCGGTGATCGGACGAGAACCGGTGTTTTCAGCGTGATATGGCCGTTGCCGAGAGTGCTAGTTAATAATTCGAATTTAAATTAAGTGAGACAAATTAACCTTCATCTTTTTAAAACAATAACAAAAAGAAAATATGTTTGCTTTTTTCATATCTATTGGAATTTAAAAGAGGAAAAAAAAGTGAAAAAGCCAACGGCACGCAGTGTTCCTAGGTGGTCTCCCTCCCAAGTACTGACTGCGCTCGACGCTGCTTAACTTCGGTGATCGGACGAGAACCGGTGTTTTCAGCGTGATATGGCCGTTGCCGAGAGTGCTAGTTAATAATTTGAATTTAATTAACCTTCATCTTTATAAAACTAACAAAAAGAAGATATGTTTGCTTTTTTCATATCTGGTGGAATTTAAAAGATGAAAAAAAGTGAAAAAGCCAACGGCACGCAGTGTTCCTAAGTGGTCTCCCTCCCAAGTACTGACTGCGCTCGACGCTGCTTAACTTCGGTGATCGGACGAGAACCGGTGTTTTCAGCGTGATATGGCCGTTGCCGAGAGTGCTAGTTAATAATTCGAATTTAAATTAAGTGAGACAAATTAACCTTCATCTTTTTAAAACAATAACAAAAAGAAAATATGTTTGCTTTTTTCATATCTATTGGAATTTAAAAGAGGAAAAAAAAGTGAAAAAGCCAACGGCACGCAGTGTTCCTAAGTGGTCTCCCTCCCAAGTACTGACTGCGCTCGACGCTGCTTAACTTCGGTGATCGGACGAGAACCGGTGTTTCAGCGTGATATGGCCGTTGCCGAGAGTGCTAGTTAATAATTTGAATTTAATTAACCTTCATCTTTATAAAACTAACAAAAAGAAGATATGTTTGCTTTTTTCATATCTGGTGGAATTTAAAAGAGGAAAAAAAGTGAAAAAGCCAACGGCACGCAGTGTTCCTAAGTGGTCTCCCTCCCAAGTACTGACTGCGCTCGACGCTGCTTAACTTCGGTGATCGGACGAGAACCGGTGTTTTCAGCGTGATATGGCCGTTGCCGAGAGTGCTAGTTAATAATTTGAATTTAATTAACCTTCATCTTTATAAAACAATAACAAAAAGAAGATATGTTTGCTTTTTTCATATCTGGTGGAATTTAAAAGAGGAACAAAAGTGAAAAAGCCAACGGCACGCAGTATTCCCAAGTACTGACTGCGCTCGACGCTGCTTAACTTCGGTGATCGGACGAGAACCGGTGTTTTCAGCGTGATATGGCCGTTGCCGAGAGTGCTAGTTAATAATTCGAATTTAAATTAAGTGAGACAAATTAACCTTCATCTTTTTAAAACAATAACAAAAAGAAAATATGTTTGCTTTTTCATATCTATTGGAATTTAAAAGAGGAAAAAAAGTGAAAAAGCCAACGGCACGCAGTGTTCCTAAGTGGTCTCCCTCCCAAGTACTGACTGCGCTCGACGCTGCTTAACTTCGGTGATCGGACGAGAACCGGTGTTTTCAGCGTGATATGGCCGTTGCCGAGAGTGCTAGTTAATAATTTGAATTTAATTAACCTTCATCTTTTTAAAACAATAACAAAAAGAAAATATGTTTGCTTTTTTCATATCTGGTGGAATTTAAAAGAGGAAAAAAAAGTGAAAAAGCCAACGGCACGCAGTGTTCCTAAGTGGTCTCCCTCCCAAGTACTGACTGCGCTCGACGCTGCTTAACTTCGGTGATCGGACGAGAACCGGTGTTTTCAGCGTGATATGGCCGTTGCCGAGAGTGCTAGTTAATAATTCGAATTTAAATTAAGTGAGACAAATTAACCTTCATCTTTTTAAAACAATAACAAAAAGAAAATATGTTTGCCTTTTTCATATCTATTGGAATTTAAAAGAGGAAAAAAGTGAAAAAGCCAACGGCACGCAGTGAGTGGTCTCCCTCCCAAGTACTGACTGCGCTCGACGCTGCTTAACTTCGGTGATCGGACGAGAACCGGTGTATTCAGCGTGATATGGCCGTTGCCGAGAGTGCTAGTTAATAATTTGAATTTAATTAACCTTCATCTTTATAAAACTAACAAAAAGAAGATATGTTTGCTTTTTTCATATCTGGTGGAATTTAAAAGGGGACAAAAAAGTGAAAAAGCCTACCGCACGCAGTGTTCCTAACTGGTCTCCCTCCCAAATACTGACTGCGCTCGACACTGCTTAACTTCGATGATCGGACGAGAACCGGTGTTTTCAGCGTGATATGGCCGTTGCCGAGAGTGCTAGTTAATAATTGGAATTTAAATTAAGTGCGACAAATTAACCTTCAACTTTTTAAAACAATAACAAATAGAAAATATGTTTGCCTTTTTCATATCTATTGGAATTTAAAAGGGGAAAAAAGTGAAAAAGCCAACGGCACGCAGTGAGTGGTCTCCCTCCCAAGTACTGACTGCGCTCGACGCTGCTTAACTTCGGTGACCGGACGAGAACCGGCGTATTCAGCGTGATATGGACGTTGCCGAGAGTGCTAGTTAATAATTTGAATTTAATTAACCTTCATCTTTATAAAACTAACAAAAAGAAGATATGTTTGCTTTTTTCATATCTGGTGGAATTTAAAAGGGGACAAAAAAGTGAAAAAGCCTACCGCACGCAGTGTTCCTAACTGGTCTCCCTCCCAAATACTGACTGCGCTCGACACTGCTTAACTTCGATGATCGGACGAGAACCGGTGTTTTCAGCGTGATATGGCCGTTGCCGAGAGTGCTAGTTAATAATTGGAATTTAAATTAAGTGCGACAAATTAACCTTCAACTTTTTAAAACAATAACAAATAGAAAATATGTTTGCCTTTTTCATATCTATTGGAATTTAAAAGAGGAAAAAAGTGAAAAAGCCAACGGCACGCAGTTCCTAAGTGGTCTCCCTCCCAAGTACTGACTGCGCTCGACGCTGCTTAACTTCGGTGACCGGACGAGAACCGGTGTATTCAGCGTGATATGGACGTTGCCGAGAGTGCTAGTTAATAATTTGAATTTAATTAACCTTCATCTTTATAAAACTAACAAAAAGAAGATATGTTTGCTTTTTTCATATCTGGTGGAATTTAAAAGGGGACAAAAAAGTGAAAAAGCCTACCGCACGCAGTGTTCCTAACTGGTCTCCCTCCCAAATACTGACTGCGCTCGACACTGCTTAACTTCGATGATCGGACGAGAACCGGTGTTTTCAGCGTGATATGGCCGTTGCCGAGAGTGCTAGTTAATAATTGGAATTTAAATTAAGTGCGACAAATTAACCTTCAACTTTTTAAAACAATAACAAATAGAAAATATGTTTGCCTTTTTCATATCTATTGGAATTTAAAAGGGGAAAAAAGTGAAAAAGCCAACGGCACGCAGTGAGTGGTCTCCCTCCCAAGTACTGACTGCGCTCGACGCTGCTTAACTTCGGTGACCGGACGAGAACCGGTGTATTCAGCGTGATATGGACGTTGCCGAGAGTGCTAGTTAATAATTTGAATTTAATTAACCTTCATCTTTATAAAACTAACAAAAAGAAGATATGTTTGCTTTTTTCATATCTGGTGGAATTTAAAAGGGGACAAAAAAGTGAAAAAGCCTACCGCACGCAGTGTTCCTAACTGGTCTCCCTCCCAAATACTGACTGCGCTCGACACTGCTTAACTTCGATGATCGGACGAGAACCGGTGTTTTCAGCGTGATATGGCCGTTGCCGAGAGTGCTAGTTAATAATTGGAATTTAAATTAAGTGCGACAAATTAACCTTCAACTTTTTAAAACAATAACAAATAGAAAATATGTTTGCCTTTTTCATATCTATTGGAATTTAAAAGGGGAAAAAAGTGAAAAAGCCAACGGCACGCAGTGAGTGGTCTCCCTCCCAAGTACTGACTGCGCTCGACGCTGCTTAACTTCGGTGACCGGACGAGAACCGGTGTATTCAGCGTGATATGGACGTTGCCGAGAGTGCTAGTTAATAATTTGAATTTAATTAACCTTCATCTTTATAAAACTAACAAAAAGAAGATATGTTTGCTTTTTTCATATCTGGTGGAATTTAAAAGGGGACAAAAAAGTGAAAAAGCCTACCGCACGCAGTGTTCCTAACTGGTCTCCCTCCCAAATACTGACTGCGCTCGACACTGCTTAACTTCGATGATCGGACGAGAACCGGTGTTTTCAGCGTGATATGGCCGTTGCCGAGAGTGCTAGTTAATAATTGGAATTTAAATTAAGTGCGACAAATTAACCTTCAACTTTTTAAAACAATAACAAATAGAAAATATGTTTGCCTTTTTCATATCTATTGGAATTTAAAAGAGGAAAAAAGTGAAAAAGCCAACGGCACGCAGTGTTCCTAAGTGGTCTCCCTCCCAAGTACTGACTGCGCTCGACGCTGCTTAACTTCGGTGACCGGACGAGAACCGGTGTATTCAGCGTGATATGGACGTTGCCGAGAGTGCTAGTTAATAATTTGAATTTAATTAACCTTCATCTTTATAAAACTAACAAAAAGAAGATATGTTTGCTTTTTTCATATCTGGTGGAATTTAAAAGGGGACAAAAAAGTGAAAAAGCCTACCGCACGCAGTGTTCCTAACTGGTCTCCCTCCCAAATACTGACTGCGCTCGACACTGCTTAACTTCGATGATCGGACGAGAACCGGTGTTTTCAGCGTGATATGGCCGTTGCCGAGAGTGCTAGTTAATAATTGGAATTTAAATTAAGTGCGACAAATTAACCTTCAACTTTTTAAAACAATAACAAATAGAAAATATGTTTGCCTTTTTCATATCTATTGGAATTTAAAAGGGGAAAAAAGTGAAAAAGCCAACGGCACGCAGTGAGTGGTCTCCCTCCCAAGTACTGACTGCGCTCGACGCTGCTTAACTTCGGTGACCGGACGAGAACCGGCGTATTCAGCGTGATATGGACGTTGCCGAGAGTGCTAGTTAATAATTTGAATTTAATTAACCTTCATCTTTATAAAACTAACAAAAAGAAGATATGTTTGCTTTTTTCATATCTGGTGGAATTTAAAAGGGGACAAAAAAGTGAAAAAGCCTACCGCACGCAGTGTTCCTAACTGGTCTCCCTCCCAAATACTGACTGCGCTCGACACTGCTTAACTTCGATGATCGGACGAGAACCGGTGTTTTCAGCGTGATATGGCCGTTGCCGAGAGTGCTAGTTAATAATTGGAATTTAAATTAAGTGCGACAAATTAACCTTCAACTTTTTAAAACAATAACAAATAGAAAATATGTTTGCCTTTTTCATATCTATTGGAATTTAAAAGAGGAAAAAAGTGAAAAAGCCAACGGCACGCAGTGTTCCTAAGTGGTCTCCCTCCCAAGTACTGACTGCGCTCGACGCTGCTTAACTTCGGTGACCGGACGAGAACCGGTGTATTCAGCGTGATATGGACGTTGCCGAGAGTGCTAGTTAATAATTTGAATTTAATTAACCTTCATCTTTATAAAACTAACAAAAAGAAGATATGTTTGCTTTTTTCATATCTGGTGGAATTTAAAAGGGGACAAAAAAGTGAAAAAGCCTACCGCACGCAGTGTTCCTAACTGGTCTCCCTCCCAAATACTGACTGCGCTCGACACTGCTTAACTTCGATGATCGGACGAGAACCGGTGTTTTCAGCGTGATATGGCCGTTGCCGAGAGTGCTAGTTAATAATTGGAATTTAAATTAAGTGCGACAAATTAACCTTCAACTTTTTAAAACAATAACAAATAGAAAATATGTTTGCCTTTTTCATATCTATTGGAATTTAAAAGGGGAAAAAAGTGAAAAAGCCAACGGCACGCAGTGAGTGGTCTCCCTCCCAAGTACTGACTGCGCTCGACGCTGCTTAACTTCGGTGACCGGACGAGAACCGGCGTATTCAGCGTGATATGGACGTTGCCGAGAGTGCTAGTTAATAATTTGAATTTAATTAACCTTCATCTTTATAAAACTAACAAAAGAAGATATGTTTGCTTTTTTCATATCTGGTGGAATTTAAAAGGGGACAAAAAAGTGAAAAAGCCTACCGCACGCAGTGTTCCTAACTGGTCTCCCTCCCAAATACTGACTGCGCTCGACACTGCTTAACTTCGATGATCGGACGAGAACCGGTGTTTTCAGCGTGATATGGCCGTTGCCGAGAGTGCTAGTTAATAATTGGAATTTAAATTAAGTGCGACAAATTAACCTTCAACTTTTTAAAACAATAACAAATAGAAAATATGTTTGCCTTTTTCATATCTATTGGAATTTAAAAGGGGAAAAAAGTGAAAAAGCCAACGGCACGCAGTGAGTGGTCTCCCTCCCAAGTACTGACTGCGCTCGACGCTGCTTAACTTCGGTGACCGGACGAGAACCGGTGTATTCAGCGTGATATGGACGTTGCCGAGAGTGCTAGTTAATAATTTGAATTTAATTAACCTTCATCTTTATAAAACTAACAAAAAGAAGATATGTTTGCTTTTTTCATATCTGGTGGAATTTAAAAGGGGACAAAAAAGTGAAAAAGCCTACCGCACGCAGTGTTCCTAACTGGTCTCCCTCCCAAATACTGACTGCGCTCGACACTGCTTAACTTCGATGATCGGACGAGAACCGGTGTTTTCAGCGTGATATGGCCGTTGCCGAGAGTGCTAGTTAATAATTGGAATTTAAATTAAGTGCGACAAATTAACCTTCAACTTTTTAAAACAATAACAAATAGAAAATATGTTTGCCTTTTTCATATCTATTGGAATTTAAAAGAGGAAAAAAGTGAAAAAGCCAACGGCACGCAGTGAGTGGTCTCCCTCCCAAGTACTGACTGCGCTCGACGCTGCTTAACTTCGGTGACCGGACGAGAACCGGTGTATTCAGCGTGATATGGACGTTGCCGAGAGTGCTAGTTAATAATTTGAATTTAATTAACCTTCATCTTTATAAAACTAACAAAAAGAAGATATGTTTGCTTTTTTCATATCTGGTGGAATTTAAAAAGGGACAAAAAAGTGAAAAAGCCTACCGCACGCAGTGTTCCTAACTGGTCTCCCTCCCAAATACTGACTGCGCTCGACACTGCTTAACTTCGATGATCGGACGAGAACCGGTGTTTTCAGCGTGATATGGCCGTTGCCGAGAGTGCTAGTTAATAATTGGAATTTAAATTAAGTGCGACAAATTAACCTTCAACTTTTTAAAACAATAACAAATAGAAAATATGTTTGCCTTTTTCATATCTATTGGAATTTAAAAGGGGAAAAAAGTGAAAAAGCCAACGGCACGCAGTGAGTGGTCTCCCTCCCAAGTACTGACTGCGCTCGACGCTGCTTAACTTCGGTGACCGGACGAGAACCGGCGTATTCAGCGTGATATGGACGTTGCCGAGAGTGCTAGTTAATAATTTGAATTTAATTAACCTTCATCTTTATAAAACTAACAAAAAGAAGATATGTTTGCTTTTTTCATATCTGGTGGAATTTAAAAGGGGACAAAAAAGTGAAAAAGCCTACCGCACGCAGTGTTCCTAACTGGTCTCCCTCCCAAATACTGACTGCGCTCGACACTGCTTAACTTCGATGATCGGACGAGAACCGGTGTTTTCAGCGTGATATGGCCGTTGCCGAGAGTGCTAGTTAATAATTGGAATTTAAATTAAGTGCGACAAATTAACCTTCAACTTTTTAAAACAATAACAAATAGAAAATATGTTTGCCTTTTTCATATCTATTGGAATTTAAAAGAGGAAAAAAGTGAAAAAGCCAACGGCACGAAGTGTTCCTAAGTGATCTCCCTCCCAAGTACTGACTGCGCTCGACGCTGCTTAACTTCGGTGACCGGACGAGAACCGGTGTATTCAGCGTGATATGGACGTTGCCGAGAGTGCTAGTTAATAATTTGAATTTAATTAACCTTCATCTTTATAAAACTAACAAAAAGAAGATATGTTTGCTTTTTTCATATCTGGTGGAATTTAAAAGGGGACAAAAAAGTGAAAAAGCCTACCGCACGCAGTGTTCCTAACTGGTCTCCCTCCCAAATACTGACTGCGCTCGACACTGCTTAACTTCGATGATCGGACGAGAACCGGTGTTTTCAGCGTGATATGGCCGTTGCCGAGAGTGCTAGTTAATAATTGGAATTTAAATTAAGTGCGACAAATTAACCTTCAACTTTTTAAAACAATAACAAATAGAAAATATGTTTGCCTTTTTCATATCTATTGGAATTTAAAAGGGGAAAAAAGTGAAAAAGCCAACGGCACGCAGTGAGTGGTCTCCCTCCCAAGTACTGACTGCGCTCGACGCTGCTTAACTTCGGTGACCGGACGAGAACCGGTGTATTCAGCGTGATATGGCCGTTGCCGAGAGTGCTAGTTAATAATTTGAATTTAATTAACCTTCATCTTTATAAAACTAACATAAAGAAGATATGTTTGCTTTTTTCATATCTGGTGGAATTTAAAAGAGGAAACAAAAATGAAAAAGCCAACGGCACGCAGTGTTCCCAAGTACTGACTGCGCTCGACGCTGCTTAACTTCGGTGATCGGACGAAAACCGGTGTTTTCAGCGTGATATGGCCGTTGCCGAGAGTGCTAGTTAATAATTCGAATTTAAATTAAGTGCGACAAATTAACCTTCATCTTTTTAAAACAATAACAAATAGAAAATATGTTTGCTTTTTCATATCTATTGGAATTTAAAAGAGGAAAAAAGTGAAAAAGCCAACGGCACGCAGTGTTCCTAAGTGGTCTCCCTCCCAAGTACTGACTGCGCTCGACGCTGCTTAACTTCGGTGACCGGACGAGAACCGGTGTATTCAGCGTGATATGGCCGTTGCCGAGAGTGCTAGTTAATAATTTGAATTTAATTAACCTTCATCTTTATAAAACAATAACAAAAAGAAGATATGTTTGCTTTTTTCATATCTTGGAATTTAAAAGAGGAAAAAAAGTGAAAAAGCCTACGGCACGCAGTGTTCCTAAGTGGTCTCCCTCCCAAATACTGACTGCGCTCGACGCTGCTTAACTTCGGTGATCGGACGAGAACCGGTGTTTTCAGCGTGATATGGCCGTTGCCGAGAGTGCTAGTTAATAATTTGAATTTAATTAACCTTCATCTTTATAAAACAATAACAAAAAGAAGATATGTTTGCTTTTTTCATATCTATGGGAATTTAAAAGAGGAAAAAAAAGTGAAAAAGCCAACGGCACGCAGTGTTCCTAAGTGGTCTCCCTCCCAAGTACTGACTGCGCTCGACGCTGCTTAACTTCGGTGATCGGACGAGAACCGGTGTTTTCAGCGTGATATGGCCGTTGCCGAGAGTGCTAGTTAATAATTTGAATTTAATTAACCTTCATATTTATAAAACAATAACAAAAAGAAGATATGTTTGCTTTTTTCATATCTGGTGGAATTTAAAAGAGGAAACAAAAAGTGAAAAAGCCAACGGCACGCAGTGTTCCCAAGTACTGACTGCGCTCGACGCTGCTTAACTTCGGTGATCGGACGAGAACCGGTGTTTTCAGCGTGATATGGCCGTTGCCGAGAGTGCTAGTTAATAATTCGAATTTAAATTAAGTGAGACAAATTAACCTTCATCTTTTTAAAACAATAACAAAAAGAAAATATGTTTGCTTTTTTCATATCTATGGGAATTTAAAAAAAAAAAAAGTGAAAAAGCCAACGGCACGCAGTGTTCCTAAGTGGTCTCCCTCCCAAGTACTGACTGCGCTCGACGCTGCTTAACTTCGGTGATCGGACGAGAAACGGTGTATTCAGCGTGATATGGCCGTTGCCGAGAGTGCTAGTTAATAATTTGAATTTAAATTAAGTGAGACAAATTAACCTTCATCTTTTAAAACAATAACAAAAAGAAATATGTTTGCTTTTTCATATCTATTGGAATTTAAAAGAGGAAAAAAAGTGAAAAAGCCAACGGCACGCAGTGTTCCTAAGTGGTCTCCCTCCCAAGTACTGACTGCGCTCGACGCTGCTTAACTTCGGTGATCGGACGAGAACCGGTGTTTTCAGCGTGATATGGCCGTTGCCGAGAGTGCTAGTTAATAATTTGAATTTAATTAACCTTCATCTTTATAAAACAATAACAAAAAGAAGATATGTTTGCTTTTTTCATATCTGGTGGAATTAAAAGAGGAAACAAAAGTGAAAAAGCCAACGGCACGCAGTGTTCCCAAGTACTGACTGCGCTCGACGCTGCTTAACTTCGGTGATCGGACGAGAACCGGTGTTTTCAGCGTGATATGGCCGTTGCCGAGAGTGCTAGTTAATAATTCGAATTTAAATTAAGTGAGACAAATTAACCTTCATCTTTTTAAAACAATAACAAAAAGAAAATATGTTTGCTTTTTCATATCTATTGGAATTTAAAAGAGGAAAAAAAAGTGAAAAAGCCAACGGCACGCAGTGTTCCTAAGTGTCTCCCTCCCAAGTACTGACTGCGCTCGACGCTGCTTAACTTCGGTGATCGGACGAGAACCGGTGTTTTCAGCGTGATATGGCCGTTGCCGAGAGTGCTAGTTAATAATTTGAATTTAATTAACCTTCATTTATAAAACAATAACAAAAAGAAGATATGTTTGCTTTTTTCATATCTATTAAAATTTAAAAGAGGAAAAAAAAGTGAAAAAGCCAACGGCACGCAGTGTTCCTAAGTGGTCTCCCTCCCAAGTACTGACTGCGCTCGACGCTGCTTAACTTCGGTGATCGGACGAGAACCGGTGTTTTCAGCGTGATATGGCCGTTGCCGAGAGTGCTAGTTAATAATTTGAATTTAATTAACCTTCATCTTTATAAAACAATAACAAAAAGAAGATATGTTTGCTTTTTTCATATCTGGTGGAATTTAAAAGAGGAAACAAAAAGTGAAAAAGCCAACGGCACGCAGTGTTCCCAAGTACTGACTGCGCTCGACGCTGCTTAACTTCGGTGATCGGACGAGAACCGGTGTTTTCAGCGTGATATGGCCGTTGCCGAGAGTGCTAGTTAATAATTCGAATTTAAATTAAGTGAGACAAATTAACCTTCATCTTTTTAAACAATAACAAAAGAAAATATGTTTGCTTTTTTCATATCTATTGGAATTTAAAAGAGGAAAAAAAGTGAAAAAGCCAACGGCACGCAGTGTTCCTAAGTGTCTCCCTCCCAAGTACTGACTGCGCTCGACGCTGCTTAACTTCGGTGATCGGACGAGAACCGGTGTTTTCAGCGTGATATGGCCGTTGCCGAGAGTGCTAGTTAATAATTTGAATTTAATTAACCTTCATCTTTATAAAACAATAACAAAAAGAAGATGTTTGCTTTTTTCATATCTGGTGGAATTTAAAAGAAAAAACAAAAAGGAAAAGCCAACGGCACGCAGTGTTCCCAAGTACTGACTGCGCTCGACGCTGCTTAACTTCGGTGATCGGACGAGAACCGGTGTTTTCAGCGTGATATGGCCGTTGCCGAGAGTGCTAGTTAATAATTTGAATTTATTTAACCTTCATCTTTATAAAACAATAACAAAAAGAAGATATGTTTGCTTTTTTCATATCTGGTAGAATTTAAAAGAGGAAACAAAAAGGAAAAAGCCAACGGCACGCAGTGTTCCCAAGTACTGACTGCGCTCGACGCTGCTTAACTTCGGTGATCGGACGAGAACCGGTGTTTTCAGCGTGATATGGCCGTTGCCGAGAGTGCTAGTTAATAATTTGAATTTAAATTAAGTGCGACAAATTGACCTTCATCTTTTTAAAACAATAACAAATAGAAAATATGTTTGCCTTTTTCATATCTATTGGAATTTAAAAGAGGAAAAAAGTGAAAAAGCAAACGGCACGCAGTGTTCCTAAGTGGTCTCCCTCCCAAGTACTGACTGCGCTCGACGCTGCTTAACTTCGGTGATCGGACGAGAACCGTTGTATTCAGCGTGATATGGCCGTTGCCGAGAGTGCTAGTTAATAATTTGAATTTAATTAACCTTCATCTTTATAAAACTAACAAAAAGAAGATATGTTTGCTTTTTTCATATCTGGTGGAATTTAAAATTGGACAAAAAAGTGAAAAAGCCTACGGCACGCAGTGTTCCTAACTGGTCTCCCTCCCAAATACTGACTGCGCTCGACGCTGCTTAACTTCGGTGATCGGACGAGAACCGGTGTATTCAGCGTGATATGGCCGTTGCCGAGAGTGCTAGTTAATAATTCGAATTTAAATTAAGTGCGACAAATTAACCTTCATCTTTTTAAAACAAAAACAAATAGAAAATATGTTTGTTTTTTTCATATCTATTGGAATTTAAAAAAGGAAAAAAAAGTGAAAAAGTCAACGGCACGCAGTGTTCCTATGTGGTCTCCCTCCCAAGTACTGACTGCGCTCGACGCTGCTTAACTTCGGTGATCGGACAAGAACCGGTGTATTCAGCGTGACATGGCCGTTGCCGAGAGTGCTAGTTAATAATTTGAATTTAATTAACCTTCATCTTTATAAAACAATAACAAAATATATGTTTGGTTTTTACATATCTGGTGGAATTTTAAAGAGGAAACAAAAGTGAAAAAGCCAACGGCGCGCAGAGTTTCCAAGTACTGACTGCGCTCGACGCCACTTAACTTCGGTGATCGGACGAGAACCGGTGTTTTCAGCGTGATATGGCCGTTGCCGAGAGTGCTAGTTAATAATTCGAATTTAAATTAAGTGCGACAAATTAACCTTCATCTTTTTAAAACAAAAACAAATTGAAAATATTGTAACGGATCGCCCCGGGAAAAACTATGTGGCCGGTCGTGGAAGGGGATTCGCGTTACAAGGCCCTAATGTCCGATAGCGAGGGGAGTTATGTAGGCCTAACTCAAATCGTCACTATCGTCCCATAAGGGAATTTAAACCAAAGGAAAATAAAACATACCTTGAAGTTGATCTTTTGAACAATTCTTGATTTAGTTGAAACGATATTTACTTTGAAAATATTTAAGCGAGATCCAAGATTTGGAGGCGCGATGTCACGCGGAATACAAATACTTTCGTTCGCGAAAAATCTTTTTAAACGTTAACGGACCCGTGCCTGGTCCCGCGGAAGACGAACATGAACTAACTTCGTTCAAAAAAAAAACGGAACTAACCCGCAGAAAAACAAAAGCGAACTTACTGTTCGGAAATCAAAATTGAACTAACTTCTTACAATAAACCGGCGTTCCTTCTCGGCTCGGTTTGAGTTTGGAAACAGGGGTTTTTTGGATGGGATAGGAAAGGAGGAGGAGGAGCTTAGATGATGGGGGGCTGAACATAGTCCAAAAAGTGGACCAGGGTGCTCAGCCCTCCATCATCGTCTGCAACGGCTTCAGAGGTGAGGCCGCTGCATGCACCCCCTCGGAAAAGAAGGAGAAGACGGGGAAGAAAGCAGGGAAATAGGAAGAGAAAAGAGAAAAGAGAAAAGGATAGCGGGGGGAAAAGGCACGTAATGGATATAAGACGAATGTTCAATCAGGGTGTATTCGTGTTTTCATGTTTCCATGATGTCGGTCCCGGAGTATGAGCGAAGAAAAATGGCGCCCGACTGCGGCGCAAGCCTGGCATACGTAAGTCGCGCTTGGACGGCGCAAAATTGGGTACCCGTCCGGGTGAATCGGATAAAGACGGATGGCGATACCGTTGGGGATCCCCTCCCAAGCAACGGGGAACAGGTCTCGATCTTTCGGAGGTTCCTGGAGATATGGTAGCTCCTCGAGGAACAGTTTATCATATTCATCAAATTGGTATAGCTTGTCCTGTGGGATGGGAAGGGGGCCATAATCCTCATAATCCCGGTAAGCCTGAGATCTGAGCGGAAATGGATTTGGCGGTCGTGGGATATCCGCGTTGACGAGGTCGGATATCGGGTCCTGTTCGGGCTCCTGTTCTTGCACTGGTTCAGGCGAAAGGGGTCGTGGGGCGTCCACTATAGGCGGGTCCTGTTGTGGGACTTCAGCGAGAGGGGGAAAATTTTCGGGCTCCTGGGCAACAGCCTTGGGGACGGTATTGGCGAGATCGGGTTTAGGTGGTTCGGCTTCCTGTGGGATGGGAAGATCCATTTGGGGAACCACTGGCCGTGGGGCCGGATAGAGGAGGGCGATCTCCAACATTATTTCGTCTAATGTGCGCCTTGGGATTTCTTCGGCAGCTGCCGCTTGATCCTGTTCTGGCCCGTCTTGGCCTGGGAGCGCGTCCGGCAGGTAATTTTGACGAGGGCGTGTGGGATATCTGTCCGAGCCCGTCGGGTCAGGGCGAACGGGGTCTTGCTGAAGGTCGTGTCCCAGATCCTCGTTTTCGTCTTGTAAAATCAGTATGTCTGGTTCCGGAACTGGAGGCGTGATCCGAGGAGGACGGACTTGTTCGGCAGGCGTCGGTTCTTCCTCGCGGGAAAGTGGGCCGAACGAGTGGGCGACAGGGAATGAAACAATTTGATGCTCTCTGGGGATTGGACGTAATAGGAAATCCTCAGGTGCGACTGTGGACATCCGGCCTCGTTGTCTTCTAGGAGCTACTCTCCAATATAGAGGAGGAGGGGTGGCCATCTAAGAAGAAAAAGAATTTAAAAAGAGTCCCATAGGGATATAAGAAGGGTTCCCATTGGGATCGAGTGTGACGAATCGCAATGGTAGGAACACGTTCTTCTGATTAAACAGCTGTGGGAGCCAACCTCCTCGGGTGAGCTAGTCGAACCCTTTCCCAAGGTGGCTTTGCAATTGGTTTTCGCTTAAAACAGAAGTCTATCGGGTCTAAGTCCGTAATGTTGTTTATGCGTAGGTACTGAGCAACTTCATTTGTCGAACGTTTCCTGCGCTTCTTTCCTCCCGGTGGATAATAGTATATATCTAGATCTACTTTGCCGGGTTGTACGGTGTGTCTATAACACAGCTCGCGAACCCATCCTTTCTTGAATGGCTTCTCACAATTTGTCGGAAACTGTTCTGCAATCGCTGGAGAGTCGGGGAGTGCATATCTTCTCCAGTACTCGTGGCTTCGGACAGTTCATCCATAGGAACTAAAGGGTTAGGTTTCGTGGCTTCTGACTTATACGAACTTGGTTCATTTGACGGAAGAGGGGCTTCCCCTTCCGGACTAGTAGAAATGGTATGGAACTTCGGCGTCTTTTTCACTGGCTTTGTCGATGAACTAGTCGTCGTCGTAGCTCTCATGCGCTTTCTTCGTTGTTGTCTGTCTTCCTTTCGGTCTATATCTTCTGAAGACGAACTGAATTGGTCTGGCAGACGCAATTCTCTTCGTCTTTCAGCTTGGGGACGCGAGAGGGACGGTTCTTTTGACGACGTGCTTTTACTGCTCGATACTTTTCGCAGTGGTTTCTTTCTCCTTCCAATGACTGAAGATGAGGTAGGAGGGTGACTTCTTTTGCGAGGATCGTGGATCTCTGGCTCGTCACTTGAGATACTGCTACTCATCATTTTCCGTGTAGGTCTTGGAGTTGGTTCCGGAACGATGGACAAAGGGGTTGTAACACCTCTCTTTTCCTGTTCCGATAACAGTTCCGTTATTCGGTCGACACCCGTCGAAGTACTCAATTTTCGGAGGGTCTTTTTCTTAGGTTTAATGTCTTCGGTCGTTGACGTAGTCGGGTGTTCCCTTTTTTCGCGTTCCGGTTTTGTAGGGTCCAATTGTAATTGTGGTTCTGGAGTCATTGAAGCGTTTGTCGGTTGTGTCACTTCTGGACTGACTATATACTCTCGACCTTCCTCTGTGGGTCGGACTTCTTCCGTTGGGCGGACTTCGTCCGTGGGTCGGGTTTCTGCCGTTGGTTGGACTTCTTTCGATCTCGTTTTCGGTATCTTATCCACAAATCGGAAAGGTCCGATCATTTCAACAACTTCCTCGAAGGACTCTGAGGAAGGTTGGGATCTTCCCTGGGGTACTTCTTGGGGAAGTGTTCCTTCCGGAGGCGGCGTGTTGGTTTCTTTTACTGGAGGAAAAGGTTCCTTCGGGACAGTATTTTCATTTTCCTGAATGAGTTCCGCGTTTTGGTCTTCTTGCGTTACAATTGGAGGTGGTACTCTTTCTGGAGCTGGCGCTCTGGGTCTCCGTGGGGAGGTAACTGCTTCGGGTTGTGGGTTTTCATTTCTCTGGATAGGGTCTTCAGTGGTTGTGTCAATTTCGGCTGGTTGTCCCGACTCTTCTCCTGGAGTAGGCGTCCCTTCGATTCCCTCTAACGGTACTTCAGGAGTTTGGTACAATTTGAGTTGAGACATATTAATTGGGCCGGTCCTTTGTCCCGAGATCATGTCTTCTAGGACATAGACTAGTGGACTCCTCTTCTATATGATCTTGTAGGGACCTGTCCACTTCGGACATAGTTTGGCCATTCGTCCCAAGTTAGCGTTAGACAGGGGATGAGTCAATTTCCAAACGATGGTCCCAATGTCGAATTCGAGATCTTCTCGTCTGAGGTCATAGTATTTTTTCTGTTTGGCTTGAGCCAATTTAGAGAAAGTCTTGGTTAATTTCCATTGATCCTTTAAGGTCTTCAAGGTCTCCGAACGATCTTCAAATTCCTCGATGGGCATCCCTATGTCGATGTCCCATGGGAGTCTCGGTTCTCGTCCCATGTTTAAATAAAAGGGAGATCTTTTGGTCGTTTCGTGGGGCGCTGAGTTTATCGCGAACGCAAGAGCGTTCAGAGTTTCATCCCACGTTCTGTGATTATTTTCAACGTATATGGAGATGGTTTCTCCAAGGACTCGGTTCACCCGCTCAGTGATGTTCAACTGAGGGTGGTATGGCGATGTATGAATAGGTCCAATGTTGAATAATTTGCACGTGTTGCGCCATAGTGAGGACACGAACTGTGTTCCTTTGTCGCTAAGGATTTGTTTCGGAGCTCCCCATCGACATACAAAGTTCTTCAATGCGAGGGCGCATGCGTCGGCTGTTATTCTTTTTAATGGGACTAGTTCCACAAATTTGGTCATATAATCCGTAAAGACAAGAAGAAATCGGTATCCTCTCCTGCTGACTGGAAAGGGTCCCATGATATCGACTCCGATTTTATCGAATGGCCCAGTCGGAACTGTAGATATCATAAGGCCAGGTGTCCTACGGTTACTGATCTTGTACTGTTGGCAAAGAAAACATTCTCTGACGTATCGTGTGACGTCTTTGTCAAGATCGGGCCACCAGTACCGATGTCCTACTTTTTCTCGCGTCTTGTACTTTCCTCTATGGGCAGACAGAGGATGATCATGTAAGAGTCTCAAGGCTTCTCTTCTGAGAGATTGGGGTAAATAAATCCTTGCTGGACGAACTCCCGATGGTTTCCGGTAAATGAGATTGTTTACCATCTCGTACTCTGTATTGTCTAGAGGATTTTCTTGTCGGAATTGTTCAATGATTCCGCGAATAACCGGATCTTCTCCTTGAGCGGTGATAATATCGTCGCGATCGAAGATATGAAAATTTGCGTGAGGATAAGGTGGTAAAATGTACGCGACGTGTGAATGATCCGATGGTGCGGTCGATTCTTCCGATGACGTGATCTGATTGTCTTCTTCCATGGTGGAGGTTATCGACATGGCGAACAGTCCTATTGGAGCTCGTGAGAGGGCGTCGGCTACGACGTTTTCGACTCCCTTCTTATGTTGCACTTTGAAATCGAATGTTTGTAGATACATGGCCCACCTGACAAGTTTCGAGTTTGGTTCTTTGAGTCCAAACAGCCATTGTAAAGCCTTGTGGTCGGTGACGACGGTAAAGGGTTTACTTTCCAAATAAGGTCGGAAGTGTCCGATGGCCCAATAAATTGCTAGACATTCCTTTTCTGAAGTACTGTATTTGGATTCCGCATTTCGAAGATTTCGGCTCGCATACGCGATTGAAACTTCTCTTCCATCTTGGACTTGAGATAACATCGCGCCCAAGCCGGCGTCTGATGCATCTGTTGTCAATATGCTCGGCGCATCTGGTTTGTACGCGGCCAATGGTGGTGAACTACAGATGGCATCTTTTATCTTCTGAAAAGATTCCTCTTGATCAGGACCCCATGTGAACTTTACGCCTTTCTTCTTCAATTTATTGAGGGGAGTGGCTAGTTTGGAATAGTGAGGTATGAATCTATGATGCCATCCTGCCATTCCAAGGAATCTTTGGACTTGTTTCAGCGTCTTTGGCTGAGGATATTTCTTGATGGCATCAACCTTGGAAGGATCTATGTAAATTCCCGTTTCGTTAATTACGTGTCCCAGGACGACTGCTTCCGATTGGGCGAAGCGGCATTTCTTCAATTGAAGGGTTAAACCAGCGTTCTTCAGTTTAGTCATTACGTACTCTAGAGCATTTTTCTGTTCTTTCCATGTCTCGGAGGCAATTAGTATGTCGTCGAGGTATACGACGATAGCAAATTTTTCTCCATCTCGGAAGACTTCGTTGGAAAGTGCTAGGCGCATTACAAAGTCCGAATGGTAATACGTTAAATTCGTATTTTCCAGCGTGCGTGATGAAAGCTGTCTTTGGCGCACTTCCTGGTTCCATTTCAACCTGCCAGTACCCTGATTTCAAATCCAATGCGGTGATGTACTTTGGCTTTCCCAATTTACGGAGAGTTTCATCGATTCTTGGAATCGGATAGGGATCTTTTGCAGTGATGGAATTCAATTCTCTGACGTCGATGCAGAAACGGTATTTCTTCTTGCCTGTACCGGATCCGTCATCTTGTTCTAGAATCACCACTGGCGAAGCCCATGGTGACGTCGAAGGTTTGATTATACCATCCTTGAGCATGTCATAAAAGCTTTGTTCTATGATTTTCTTCTTAGCATCGCTCACTCGATATGGTCTTTTATGTATCGGCTTAGCATTTCCGGTATGGATTTCGTGGACCACTAAGCTGGTTCTTCCTAATTTATCACTAAAAAGTTCTGGGAATCGGAGAAGGTGTTCTTTCAACTCTCTCTTCTGCTTATATGAGAGAGAGGTTGATTCAACTGCTTCATTAACGTTCGAAACCATTTGGGGTGAGGGAGGAAATTTATCTTCTGTTACTTCTACGAATTTCAATTCTAGTCCATCTATGTTACAGGTTAAGTTTCCAAAATCGATAATAGTTTTCCAGTCTTCAAGAAAATCTTGGCCTAGAATGGCATCACACAGAAGTGAAGGGACGATGTGGAACTCTTGGCTAAATTTCCTCGTTACATCTTGTTCAAATGTTATTTCAAAATCTAGTACGGTTGAGCCCTTAGTGAAGGAGTATTGCCCATTTCCCATTATGATACACTCTGATTTTTCTGAGTTCGGTTCTAATCTGTTATCCCCTCTAAATCTTTGTATGGTTCGCCATTGATCTAAACTAATCATGGAAACTTCTGCACCATTGTCTATTCTAGTCTGTAGGGTTTCATGTTCAAATTTAATGTTTATTAGATGTGGATTTCTTTTTCGGGGTCTTCTTCTTCTTCGAATTGTGGCCAATTGTAACGGTGGTGTTGTCACAATTTGGTTTTCATCTTGCGGGACTATTGGTTGGCGGGAGGGAGACGTCCTCTGGAATTCCCTCCCGGGTTGGCGTTTCCCGGAAACGAACCTCTTTGTCTTTCCACCCTTGGTGATGGACATTCACTGGCATAATGACGTAAGCCACCGCAGTTGAAACATGTGATCGGTCGATCATCCTGAGTGACTCTCGGAGGATCTTGGTTATCCTGGCTTTGGTTCTGTGGACGTCTTGGGACGAGTTGCATTTCATTTTGTTGAGGCTGGTTTTCTCGAGGCTCAACTTCAGGATTGCTTCTCTCAAAGACTCGAGTTTGTTGAGGAAAATCCCTGGGTAGGCTTCTTCTTCGAGGAGGTCTGGACGCAAGGTGGGATTGCCTTGGTTGGGAATTTGGCCTCGGGAAGGGAGCTCGATAATCTTGATTCGGATAGCTTTGGGAATCATTTTGGACTGGGGGGATTATTGTAATATTCGTCCCGATGGGGGTTGTTAGTGTTCCCATGCGGGATGTCCCTGTTAGTATGAGTTCCCATGCTCGGGATATTCCCTTGATTTACTCTTTTTCTGGGGGCTAGATATTGTGGGATCTGTTGTATGGATTGCTCTCTCACATCCCTATTGTGTTGTGAAACTGGATTTGGGTTGTCTTGTGACGAGGAGGGTTGGTCTAACTCAAAAGTTTGCTCTATTTGTAAACAAACATCTTGTAAATCGGACAACGTTTGCGCTGGTAAAACCATAAGTAATTCCTTAAATTCCATCCTTAAATTTTGTTTAATTATAAGGAGTAATTCATCTTCAGGTATTGGAGGGTTTAAATTCTGATTTACTTTCACGAAATAGCCAAAAAAATCCTCGATGGACTCATTTTGGTTTTGTTTTCTATTATGTAACGCTATTCGGGCCTTAGCTCCCTCATCCTTAAGCCCAAAACGCCGTTTGGTACGTCCCTTAAATTCTGCCCAATCTACTCCTGGGGGAAGGGAACGGTACCAATGTAGGGCATTGTCTCTTAATATGATGGGCATGAAAAGCATCTTATCATTCTCACTGATTTTATGGAAGCTAACATATTCCTCGAATTTTCTTATGAATTCAGGAACGCTTTCGCCCTTTCTACCATGAAACGCTAATCTCTCTGGGGGTTCTAAACCTTTCACATGTCCCTGATTTGATGTTGCCAGGTTTGTAAAGGACTGCAAGACTGATGCTAGGAATGCAGCCTGTTGGGCACCTCCCGTATTTGGATTAGTTTGGGGTTGCGGATTTGCTGTTCCCTGGGTTTGACTAGCACCCTGGGTACTTTGTGAGCTACCTCTAGGTGGGGACTGAGAAATTCCCTGTGGGTTCTGTCCTGTAAGATTCTGTGGTTGTCCAGGATTTATGGGACTGGGTCTAATTGGTCTACTAGGAGTAGATGTATACCCGACCGAGCTTCTACGGGGATTTGCCCCGATGGAGGAAGTACCTTGTACTGGGACTTGTGAAATATTTGCATTTGGCGTGGCCTTTGCTATACGTTTCCTTGAGGAAACCCAATTTTTCAGAGATAGTTTTGCTTTTTCATATGCACTTAATTGAACTTCTACCTTTTGTTTGGTTGGGCTAGTTATGTCACTTAACTCGACTAAATCGGGGATACTCCCAGCGTGTCTGTTTCTAGTGAGACTACTCCCCTGGGGGTAATAACTTTGTCTTATGTTCTCAAATAGGGCTAAATTGTCCTCATGTCTAGGTCTTTCTTCCCCGGTATGAAGGTATGGGGTTAAATCCAGATTATCGTCCCATAGGGGATCGTTATTTGGGTTTTTGGAATATGCCATATTTAAATCACGCAATGTTAGGCTTAGCTAACGGTAATGTTGATTCTGAGGAGTCCGAATTATTATCTTGAGTTGAAGTAGACTCAGTATCGCGTCTTTCACGGTATAAATTTAAATTTGGGAACGATTCGGGAGTGTTCATTTAATTCATAAAATAAATTATTCAAAAATATTTATCCCGAAAAGAATACGATTTAACACGCCGTTAATTCCAAAAATAATTAATTCAATTTAAATCCATGATAGCAGTAATAATCTATAACTTAATTTGATACAAAAATAAAAATCGGGAAAGCCTTCTCGAATGTTCGCGAAGATAGGGATCCAATATGGCGGCTTTCTGTCTAAACACGTTTCAACCTGTAGCTAAGCTCACGAATCGGGCCCGAGCACCCCGCCGAAAAAGAGACCGAGGCCCAAAAACGACGGGCACGGCACCATTTGCAACGAAAAAGACGTTTCCGTTGGCAAGGGGTCGCGATCCTGGCGTATAGCGGTTGGGCTGCTTGAGGAGATCCGTGATGGAGACTAACTTACTCTTAATTTAAATTAGGAGACATAGCGATCGGTTAATCAAAACTTTTGATTTTATTCACATAAACTTAAACTTAAACTAAATAATTAAACATAACTAAAGAAACTGTGAACCATGAGGTTCAGGGAAATAATAACGACTACATTCTACCCGGGTGTGAATGCGAACTGACTATACAACATAAAAATCTTTCTTTTGTATAATCCCAGAGGGATGCTAACTCCTATCCGAAAAAGGGGGAGGGGTGGCAACCGGAATTAATTGGATATTTGGGGTTAAGGTAGTTACAAGACGGCAGTGGACTGAGCATAAACCGGCGGTTTAAAATTTTAAAGCGTCCGTCCACTGTCGTCTGCAACGGTAGGCCTAAACCGTTGCAATAAGTTTGCTTTTTTCATATCTATTGGAATTTAAAAAAGGAAAAAAAGTGAAAATGTCAACGGCACGCAGTGTTCCTATGTGGTATCCCTCCCAAGTACTGACTGCGCTCGACGCTGCTTAACTTCGGTGATCGGACAAGAACCGGTGTATTCAGCGTGACATGGCCGTTGCCGAGAGTGCTAGTTAATAATTTGAATTTAATTAACCCTCATCTTAATAAAACAATAACAAAAAGAAGGTATGTTTGCTTTATTCATATCTGGTGGATTTTAAAAGAGGAAACAAAAAGGAAAAAGCCACCGGCACGCAGTGTTCCCAAGTACTGGCTGCGCTCGACGCTGCTTAACTTCGGTGATCGGACGAAAACCGGTGTTTTCAGCGTGATATGGTGGCCGTTGCCGAGAGTGCTAGTTAATAATTCGAATTAAAATTAAGTGAGACAAATTAACCTTCATCTTTTTAAAACAATAACAAAAAGA
This sequence comes from Phalangium opilio, assembly GCA_019434445.1. Classification (NCBI taxonomy): domain Eukaryota; kingdom Metazoa; phylum Arthropoda; class Arachnida; order Opiliones; family Phalangiidae; genus Phalangium; species Phalangium opilio. The sequence continues at coordinate 199,933 of JAEQBA010001737.1, forward strand.
AAATATGTTTGCTTTTTTGAAAACTATTGAAATTTAAAAGAGGAATAAAATGTGAAAAAGCCAACGGAACGCAGTGTTCCTAAGCGGTCTCCCACCCAAGTACTGACTGCGCTCGACGCTGCTTAACTTCGGTGATTGGACGAGAACCGGTGTTTTCAGCGTGATATGGCCGTTGCCGAGAGTGCTAGTTAATAATTTGAATTTAATTAACCTTCATCTTTATAAAACTATAACAAAAAGAAGGTATGTTTGCTTTTTTCATATCTGGTGGAATTTAAAAGAGGAATCAAAAAGGAAAAAGCCAACGGCACGCAGTGTTCCCAAGTACTGGCTGCGCTCGACGCTGCTTAACTTCCGTGATCGGACGAGAACCGGTGTTTTCAGCGTGATATGGCCGTTGCCGAGAGTGCTAGTTAATAATTCGAATTTAAATTAAGTGCGACAAATTAACCTTCATCTTTTTAAAACAATAACAAATATAAAAAATATGTTTGCTTTTTTTCATAACTGGTGGAGTTTAAAAGGGGAAAGAAAAGTGACTAAGCCAACGGCACGCAGTGTTCCCAAGTACTGACTGCGCTCGACGCTGCTTAACTTCGGTGATCGGACGAAAACCGGTGTTTTCAGCGTGATATGGCCGTTGCCGAGAGTGCTAGTTAATAATTCGAATTTAGATTAAGTGAGACAAATTAACCTTCATCATTTTAAAACAATAAAATAAAGAAAATATGTTTGCTTTTTTCATATCTATTGGAATTTAAAAGAGGAAAAAAAGTGAAAAAGCCAACGGCACGCAGTGTTCCTAAGTGGTCTCCCTCCCAAGTACTGACTGCGCTCGACGCTGCTTAACTTCGTGATCGAACGAGAACTGGTGTTCTCAACGTGATATGTCCGTTGCCGAGAATAGTAGTTAATAATTCGAATTTAAATTCAGTGAGACAAATTAACCTTCATCTTTTTAAAACAATAACAAAAAGAAAATATTGTAACGGATCGCCCCGGGAAAAACTATGTGGCCGGTCGTGGAAGGGGATTCGCGTTACAAGGCCCTAATGTCCGATAGCGAGGGGAGTTATGTAGGCCTAACTCAAATCGTCACTATCGTCCCATAAGGGAATTTAAACCAAAGGAAAATAAAACATACCTTGAAGTTGATCTTTTGAACAATTCTTTATTTAGTTGAAACGATATTTACTTTGAAAATATTTAAGCGAGATCCAAGATTTGGAGGCGCGATGTCACGCGGAATACAAATACTTTCGTTCGCGAAAAATCTTTTTAAACGTTAACGGACCCGTGCCTGGTCCCGCGGAAGACGAACATGAACTAACTTCGTTCAAAAAAAAAACGGAACTAACCCGCAGAAAAACAAAAGCGAACTTACTGTTCGGAAATCAAAATTGAACTAACTTCTTACAAAAAACCGGCGTTCCTTCTCGGCTCGGTTTGAGTTTGGGAACAGGAGTTTTTTGGATGGGATAGGAAAGGAGGAGGAGGAGCTTAGATGATGGGGGGCTGAACATAGTCCAAGAAGTGGACCAGGGTGCTCAGCCCTCCATCATCGTCTGCAACGGCTTCAGAGGTGAGGCCGCTGCATGCACCCCCTCGGAAAAGAAGGAGAAGACGGGGAAGAAAGCAGGGAAATAGGAAGAGAAAAGAGAAAAGAGAAAAGAATAGCGGGGGAAAAAGGCACGTAATGGATATAAAACAATGTTCAATCAGGGTGTATTCGTGTTTTCATGTTTCCATGATGTCGGTCCCGGAGTATGAGCGAAGAAAAATGGCGCCCGACTGCGGCGCAAGCCTGGCATACGTAAGTCGCGCTTGGACGGCGCAAAATTGGGTACCCGTCCGGGTGAATCGGATAAAGACGGATGGCGATACCGTTGGGGATCCCCTCCCAAGCCACGGGGAACAGGTCTCGATCTTTCGGAGGTTCCTGGAGATATGGTAGCTCCTCGAGGAACAGTTTATCATATTCATCAAATTGGTATAGCTTGTCCTGTGGGATGGGAAGGGGGCCATAATCCTCATAATCCCGGTAAGCCTGAGATCTGAGCGGAAATGGATTTGGCGGTCGTGGGATATCCGCGTTGACGAGGTCGGATATCGGGTCCTGTTCGGGCTCCTGTTCTTGCACTGGTTCAGGCGAAAGGGGTCGTGGGGCGTCCACTATAGGCGGGTCCTGTTGTGGGACTTCAGCGAGAGGGGGAAAATTTTCGGGCTCCTGGGCAACAGCCTTGGGGACGGTATTGGCGAGATCGGGTTTAGGTGGTTCGGCTTCCTGTGGGATGGGAAGATCCATTTGGGGAACCACTGGCTGTGGGGCCGGATAGAGGAGCGCGATCTCCAACATTATTTCGTCTAATGTGCGCCTTGGGATTTCTTCGGCAGCTGCCGCTTTATCCTGTTCTGGCCCGTCTTGGCCTGGGAGCGCGTCCGGCAGGTAATTTTGACGAGGGCGTGTGGGATATCTGTCCGAGCCCGTCGGGTCAGGGCGAACGGGGTCTTGCTGAAGGTCGTGTCCCAGATCCTCGTTTTCGTCTTGTAAAATCAGTATGTCTGGTTCCGGAACTGGAGGCGAGATCCGAGGAGGACGGACTTGTTCGGCAGGCGTCGGTTCTTCCTCGCGGGAAAGTGGGCCGAACGAGTGGGCGACAGGGAATGAAACAATTTGATGCTCTCTGGGGATTGGACGTAATAGGAAATCCTCAGGTGCGACTGTGGACATCCGGCCTCGTTGTCTTCTAGGAGCTACTCTCCAATATAGAGGAGGAGGGGTGGCCATCTAAGAAGAAAAAGAATTTAAAAAGAGTCCCATAGGGATATAAGAAGGGTTCCCATTGGGAACGAGTGTGACGAATCGCAATGGTAGGAACACGTTGTTCTGATTAAACAGCTGTGGGAGCCAACCTCCTCGGGTGAGCTAGTCGAACCCTTTCCCAAGGTGGTTTTGCAATTGGTTTTCGCTTAAAACAGAAGTCTATCGGGTCTAAGTCCGTAATGTTGTTTATGCGTAGGTACTGAGCAACTTCATTTGTCGAACGTTTCCTGCGCTTCTTTCCTCCCGGTGGATAATAGTATATATCTAGATCTACTTTGCCGGATTGTACGGTGTGTCTATAACACAGCTCGCGAACCCCTCCTTTCTTGAATGGCTTCTCACAATTTGTCGGAAACTGTTCTGCAATCGCTGGAGAGTCGGGGAGTGCATATCTTCTCCAGTACTCGTGGCTTCGGACAGTTCATCCATAGGAACTAAAGGGTTAGGTTTCGTGGCTTCTGACTTATTCGAACTTGGTTCATTTGACGGAAGAGGGGCTTCCCCTTCCGGACTAGTAGAAATGGTATGGAACTTCGGCGTCTTTTTCACTGGCTTTGTCGATGAACTAGTCGTCGTCGTAGCTCTCATGCGCTTTCTTCGTTGTTGTCTGTCTTCCTTTCGGTCTATATCTTCTGAAGACGAACTGAGTTGGTCTGGCAGACGCAATTCTCTTCGTCTTTCAGCTTGGGGACGCGAGAGGGACGGTTCTTTTGACGACGTGCTTTTACTGCTCGATACTTTTCGCAGTGGTTTTTTTCTCCTTCCAATGACTGAAGATGAGGTAGGAGGGTGACTTCTTTTGCGAGGATCGTGGATCTCTGGCTCGTCACTTGAGATACTGCTACTCATCATTTTCCGTGTAGGTCTTGGAGTTGGTTCCGGAGCGATGGACAAAGGGGTTGTAACACCTCTCTTTTCCTGTTCCGGTTCCGTTATTCGGTCGACACCCGTCGAAGTACTCAATTTTCGGCGGGTATTTTTCTTAGGTTTAATGTCTTCGGTCGTTGACGTAGTCGGGTGTTCCCTTTTTTCGCGTTCCGGTTTTGTAGGGTCCAATTGTAATTGTGGTTCTGGAGTCATTGAAGCGTTTGTCGGTTGTGTCACTTCTGGACTGACTATATACTCTCGACCTTCCTCTGTGGGTCGGACTTCTTCCGTTGGGCGGACTTCGTCCGTGGGTCGGGTTTCTGCCGTTGGTTGGACTTCTTTCGATCTCGTTTTCGGTATCTTATCCACAAATCGGAAAGGTCCGATCATTTCAACAACTTCCTCGAAGGACTCTGAGGAAGGTTGGGATCTTTCCTGGGGTACTTCTTGGGGAAGTGTTCCTTCCGGAGGCGGCGTGTTGGTTTCTTTTACTGGAGGAAAAGGTTCCTTCGGGACAGTATTTTCATTTTCCTGAATGAGTTCCGCGTTTTGGTCTTCTTGCGTTACAATTGGAGGTGGTACTCTTTCTGGAGCTGGCGCTCTGGGTCTCCGTGGGGAGGTAACTGCTTCGGGTTGTGGGTTTTCATTTCCCTGGATAGGGTCTTCAGTGGTTGTGTCAATTTCGGCTGGTTGTCCCGACTCTTCTCCTGGAGTAGGCGTCCCTTCGATTCCCTCTAACGGTACTTCAGGCGTTTGGTACAATTTGAGTTGAGACATATTAATTGGGCCGGTCCTCTGTCCCGAGATCATGTCTTCTAGGACATAGACTAGTGGACTCCTCTTCTCTATGATCTTGTAGGGACCTGTCCACTTCGGACATAGTTTGGCCATTCGTCCCAAGTTAGCGTTAGACAGGGGATGAGTCAATTTCCAAACGATGGTCCCAATGTCGAATTCGAGATCTTCTCGTCTGAGGTCATAGTATTTTTTCTGTTTGGCTTGAGCCAATTTAGAGAAAGTCTTGGTTAATTTCCATTGATCCTTTAAGGTCTTCAAGGTCTCCGAACGATCTTCAAATTCCTCGATGGGCATCCCTATGTCGATGTCCCATGGGAGTCTCGGTTCTCGTCCCATGTTTAAATAAAAGGGAGATCTTTTGGTCGTTTCGTGGGGCGCTGAGTTTATCGCGAACGCAAGAGCGTTCAGAGTTTCATCCCACGTTCTGTGATTATTTTCAACGTATATGGAGATGGTTTCTCCAAGGACTCGGTTCACCCGCTCAGTGATGTTCAACTGAGGGTGGTATGGCGATGTATGAATAGGTCCAATGTTGAATAATTTGCACGTGTTGCGCCATAGTGAGGACACGAACTGTGTTCCTTTGTCGCTAAGGATTTGTTTCGGAGCTCCCCATCGACATACAAAGTTCTTCAATGCGAGGGCGCATGCGTCGGCTGTTATTCTTTTTAATGGGACTAGTTCCACAAATTTGGTCATATAATCCGTAAAGACAAGAAGAAATCGGTATCCTCTCCTGCTGACTGGAAAGGGTCCCATGATATCGACTCCGATTTTATCGAATGGCCCAGTCGGAACTGTAGATATCATAAGGCCAGGTGTCCTACGGTTACTGATCTTGTACTGTTGGCAAAGAAAACATTCTCTGACGTATCGTGTGACGTCTTTGTCAAGATCGGGCCACCAGTACCGATGTCCTACTTTTTCTCGCGTCTTGTACTTTCCTCTATGGGCAGACAGAGGATGATCATGTAAGAGTCTCAAGGCTTCTCTTCTGAGAGATTGGGGTAAATAAATCCTTGCTGGACGAACTCCCGATGGTTTCCGGTAAATGAGATTGTTTACCATCTCGTACTCTGTATTGTCTAGAGGATTTTCTTGTCGGAATTGTTCAATGATTCCGCGAATAACCGGATCTTCTCCTTGAGCGGTGATAATATCGTCGCGATCGAAGATATGAAAATTTGCGTGAGGATAAGGTGGTAAAATGTACGCGACGTGTGAATGATCCGATGGTGCGGTCGATTCTTCCGATGACGTGATCTGATTGTCTTCTTCCATGGTGGAGGTTATCGACATGGCGAACAGTCCTATTGGAGCTCGTGAGAGGGCGTCGGCTACGACGTTTTCGACTCCCTTCTTATGTTGCACTTTGAAATCGAATGTTTGTAGATACATGGCCCACCTGACAAGTTTCGAGTTTGGTTCTTTGAGTCCAAACAGCCATTGTAAAGCCTTGTGGTCGGTGACGACGGTAAAGGGTTTACTTTCCAAATAAGGTCGGAAGTGTCCGAGCAGGTCATAAATGCTTTGTTCTATGATTTTCTTCTTAGCATCGCTCACTCGATATGGTCTTTTATGTATCGGCTTAGCATTTCCGGTATGGATTTCGTGGACCACTAAGCTGGTTCTTCCTAATTTATCACTAAAAAGTTCTGGGAATCGGAGAAGGAGTTCTTTCAACTCTCTCTTCTGCTTATATGAGAGAGAGGTTGATTCAACTGCTTCATTAACGTTCGAAACCATTTGGGGTGAGGGAGGAAATTTATCTTCTGTTACTTCTACGAATTTCAATTCTAGTCCATCTATGTTACAGGTTAAGTTTCCAAAATCGATAATAGTTTTCCAGTCTTCAAGAAAATCTTGGCCTAGAATGGCATCACACAGAAGTGAAGGGACGATGTGGAACTCTTGGCTAAATTTCCTCGTTACATCTTGTTCAAATGTTATTTCAAAATCTAGTACGGTTGGGCCCTTAGTGAAGGAGTATTGCCCATTTCCCATTATGATACACTCTGATTTTTCTGAGTTCGGTTCTAATCTGTTATCCCCTCTAAATCTTTGTATGGTTCGCCATTGATCTAAACTAATCATGGAAACTTCTGCACCATTGTCTATTCTAGTCTGTAGGGTTTCATGTTCAAATTTAATGTTTATTAGATGTGGATTTCTTTTTCGGGGTCTTCTTCTTCTTCGAATTGTGGCCAATTGTAACGGTGGTGTTGTCACAATTTGGTTTTCATCTTGCGGGACTATTGGTTGGCGGGAGGGAGACGTCCTCTGGAATTCCCTCCCGGGTTGGCGTTTCCCGGAAACGAACCTCTTTGTCTTTCCACCCTTGGTGATGGACATTCACTGGCATAATGACGTAAGCCACCGCAGTTGAAGCATGTGATCGGTCGATCATCCTGAGTGACTCTCGGAGGATCTTGGTTATCCTGGCTTTGGTTCTGTGGACGTCTTGGGACGAGTTGCATTTCATTTGCAAGGCTCAACTTCAGGATTGCTCCTCTCAAAGACTCGAGTTTGTTGAGGAAAATCCCTGGGTAGGCTTCTTCTTCGAGGAGGTCTGGACGCAAGGTGGGATTGCCTTGGTTGGGAATTTGGCCTCGGGAAGGGAGCTCGATAATCTTGATTCGGATAGCTTTGGGAATCATTTTGGACTGGGGGGATTATTGTAATATTCGTCCCGATGGGGGTTGTTAGTGTTCCCATGCGGGATGTCCCTGTTAGTATGAGTTCCCATGCTCGGGATATTCCCTTGATTTACTCTTTTTCTGGGGGCTAGATATTGTGGGATCTGTTGTATGGATTGCTCTCTCACATCCCTATTGTGTTGTGAAACTGGATTTGGGTTGTCTTGTGACGAGGAGGGTTGGTCTAACTCAAAAGTTTGCTCTATTTGTAAACAAACATCTTGTAAATCGGACAACGTTTGCGCTGGTAAAACCATAAGTAATTCCTTAAATTCCATCCTTAAATTTTGTTTAATTATAAGGAGTAATTCATCTTCAGGTATTGGAGGGTTTAAATTCTGATTTACTTTCACGAAATAGCCAAAAAAATCCTCGATGGACTCATTTTGGTTTTGTTTTCTATTATGTAACGCTATTCGGGCCTTAGCTCCCTCATCCTTAAGCCCAAAACGCCGTTTGATACGTCCCTTAAATTCTGCCCAATCTACTCCTGGGGGAAGGGAACGGTACCAATGTAGGGCATTGTCTCTTAATATGATGGGCATGAAAAGCATCTTATCATTCTCACTGATTTTATGGAAGCTAACATATTCCTCGAATTTTCTTATGAATTCAGGAACGCTTTCGCCCTTTCTACCATGAAACGCTAATCTCTCTGGGGGTTCTAAACCTTTCACATGTCCCTGATTTGATGTTGCCAGGTTTGTAAAGGACTGAAAGACTGATGCTAGGAATGCAGCCTGTTGGGCACCTCCCGTATTTGGATTAGTTTGGGGTTGCGGATTTGCTGTTCCCTGGGTTTGACTAGCACCCTGGGTACTTTGTGAGCTACCTCTAGGTGGGGACTGAGAAATTCCCTGTGGGTTCTGTCCTGTAAGATTCTGTGGTTGTCCAGGATTTATGGGACTGGGTCTAATTGGTCTACTAGGAGTAGATGTATACCCGACCGAGCTTCTACGGGGATTTGCCCCGATGGAGGAAGTACCTTGTACTGGGACTTGTGAAATATTTGCATTTGGCGTGGCCTTTGCTATACGTTTCCTTGAGGAAACCCAATTTTTCAGAGATAGTTTTGCCTTTTCATATGCACTTAATTGAACTTCTACCTTTTGTTTGGTTGGGCTAGTTATGTCACTTAACTCGACTAAATCGGGGATACTCCCCGCGTGTCTGTTTCTAGTGAGACTACTCCCCTGGGGGTAATAACTTTGTCTTATGTTCTCAAATAGGGCTAAATTGTCCTCATGTCTAGGTCTTTCTTCCCCGGTATGAAGGTATGGGGTTAAATCCAGATTATCGTCCCATAGGGGATCGTTATTTGGGTTTTTGGAATATGCCATATTTAAATCACGCAATGTTAGGCTTAGCTAACGGTAATGTTGATTCTGAGGAGTCCGAATTATTATCTTGAGTTGAAGTAGACTCAGTATCGCGTCTTTCACGGTATAAATTTAAATTTGGGAACGATTCGGGAGTGTTCATTTAATTCATAAAATAAATTATTCAAAAATATTTATCCCGAAAAGAATACGATTTAACACGCCGTTAATTCCAAAAATAATTAATTCAATTTAAATCCATGATAGCAGTAATAATCTATAACTTAATTTGATACAAAAATAAAAATCGGGAAAGCCTTCTCGAATGTTCGCGAAGATAGGGATCCAATATGGCGGCTTTCTGTCTAAACACGTTTCAACCTGTAGCTAAGCTCACGAATCGGGCCCGAGCACCCCGCCGAAAAAGAGACCGAGGCCCAAAAACGACGGGCACGGCACCATTTGCAACGAAAAAGACGTTTCCGTTGGCAAGGGGTCGCGATCCTGGCGTATAGCGGTTGGGCTGCTTGAGGAGATCCGTGATGGAGACTAACTTACTCTTAATTTAAATTAGGAGACATAGCGATCGGTTAATCAAAACTTTTGATTTTATTCACATAAACTTAAACTTAAACTAAATAATTAAACATAACTAAAGAAACTGTGAACCATGAGGTTCAGGGAAATAATAACGACTACATTCTACCCGGGTGTGAATGCGAACTGACTATACAACATAAAAATCTTTCTTTTGTATAATCCCAGAGGGATGCTAACTCCTATCCGAAAAACGGGGAGGGGTGGCAACCGGAATTAATTGGATATTTGGGGTTAAGGTAGTTACAAGACGGCAGTGGACTGAGCATAAACCGGCGGTTTAAAATTTTAAAGCGTCCGTCCACTGTCGTCTGCAACGGGTCGACTGCAACGGTAGGCCTAAACCGTTGCAATATGTTTGCTTTTTTCATATCTATTGGAATTCAAAAAAGGAAAAAAAGTGAAAAAGCCAACGGCAAGCACTGTTCCTAAGTGGTCTCCCTCCCAAATACTGACTGCGCTCGACGCTGCTTAACTTCGGTGATCGGACGAGAACCGGTGTATTCAGCGTGATATGGCAGTTGCCGAGGGTGTAAGTTAATAATTTGAATTTAATTAACCTTCATCTTTATAAAACAATTACAAAAAGAAGGTATGTTTGCTTTTTTCATATCTGGTGGATTTTAAAACAGGAAACAAAAAGGAAAAAGCCAACGGCACGCAGTGATCCCAAGTACTGGCTGCGCTCGACGCTGCTTAACTTCCGTGATCGGACGAGAACCGGTGTTTTCAGCGTGATATGGCCGCTTCCGAGAGTGCTAGTTAATAATTCGAATTTAAATTAAGTGGGACAAATTAACCATCTTTTTAAAACAATAACAAAAACAAAATATGTTTCCTTTTTTTGAAATCCATTGGAATTTAAAAGAGGAAAAGAAGTGAAAAAGCCAACGGCACGCTCTGTTCCTAAGTGGTCTCCCTCCAGAGTACTGACTGCGCTCGACGCTGCTTAACTTCGGTGATCGGACGAGAACCGATGTATTCAGCGTAATATGGCCGTTGCCGAGAGTGCTAGTTAATAATTTGAATTTAATTAACCTTCATAATTATAAAAAAATAACAAATAGAAGATATGTTTGGTTTTTTCATATCTGGTGGAATTTAAAAGAGGAAACAAAAAGGAAAAAGCCAACGGCACGCTGTGTTCCCATGTACTGACTGCGCTCGACGCTGCTTAACTTCGGTGATCGGACGAGAACCGGTGTTTTCAGCGTGATATGGCCGTTGCCGAGGGTGCTAGTTAATAATTTGAATATAATTAACCCTTATCTTTATAAAACAATAACAAAAAGAAGACATGTTTGGTTTTTTCATTTCTGGTGGAATTTAAAAGAGGAAACAAAAAGGAAAAAGCCAACGACACGCTGTGTTCCCAACTACTGACTGCGCTCGACGCTGCTTAACTTCGGTGATCGGACGATAACCGGTGTTTTCAGCGTGATGTGGCCGTTGCCGAGAGTGCTAGTTAATAATTCGAATTTAAATTAAGTGAGACAAATTAACCTTCATCTTTTTAAAACAATAACAAAAAGAAAATATATTTCCTTTTTTTGAAATCCATTGGAATTTAAAAGAGGAAAAAAAAGTGAAAAAGCCAACGGCACGCTCTGTTCCTAAGTGGTCTCCCTCCAGAGTACTGACTGCGCTCGACGCTGCTTAACTTCGGTGATCGGACGAGAACCGATGTATTCAGCGTGATATGGCCGTTGCCGAGAGTGCTAGTTAATATTTCGAATTTAAATTAAGTGAGACAAATTAACCATCTTTTTAAAACAATAACAAAAAGAAAATATGTTTCCTTTTTTGAAATCCATTGGAATTTAAAAGAGGAAAAAAAAGTGAAAAAGCCAACGGCACGCACTGTTCCTAAGTGGTCTCCCTCCCAAATACTGACTGCGCTCGACGCTGCTTAACTTCGGTGATCCGACGAGAGCCGGTGTTTTCAGCGTGATATGGCCGCTTCCGAGAGTGCTAGTTAATAATTCGAATTTAAATTAAGTGGGACAAGTTAACCATCTTTTTAAAACAATAACAAAAAGAAAATATGTTTGCTTTTTTCATATCTATTGGAATTTAAAAGACAAAAAAAGTGAAAAAGCTAACGGCACGCAGTCTTCCTAAGTGGTCTCCCTCCCAAGTACTGACTGTGCTCGACGCTGCTTAACTTCGGTGATCGGACGAGAACCGGTGTTTTCAGCGTGATATGGCCGTTGCCGAGAGTGCTAGTTAATAATTTGAATTTAATTAACCTTCATAATTATAAAACAATAACAAATAGAAGATATGTTTGGTTTTTCACA
>JAEQBA010001738.1:0-35444 GCA_019434445.1 Phalangium opilio
TCAGTAGTTAACCACCTAAAATATGGAGAGTTAATTAGGTCATTTAATTGGGTCGCCAGCCTTCTAGCGCGCTAGACTCGCGCGTGTATACTCGCGTGAGTTTAGAATGGGGGAACACCGGTTTTTTATCCGGGGGGGTTTCTCTGAGTTCGTTTATTGGTCGAGAGTGGGGGTCGCCAATTGATTAGGTCTTTGTTAATTGGTTAAGGGCGGGAACTTCTTTAGTCGTGACGTAATGGCCAGACTTTGATAAGAGGGTGTTAGCTTATGCGACGTATGTTAGACATCTGTTAACGTCTCGAATTTCACTGGAGACGGTTTTCTTTACGCCTACATGTTATCCGCTACTCGGTCATTGCGCTAGAAAGATATTACTATCAGAAAAGTGACTAAACAAGATGTCGCGAATACGTTTCATGGTATTGACAGCGCTGTGTTGAAGAGATTTTTAGGACGTGTCTATACTTGTCTTTAGTCGTGACGTAATTGCTAGACAGAGTTTTGTCTGATAAAAGAATGCTCTCTTTATCTCGCTTATTCGCCTTGAAGAGAGCATTGATTTCTAATGGAGATCTTCTTACACAGTATGCGTTATATAGTGACGTATCAACGATTCAAAATCTGTTAACGTCTCGAATTTCACTCGAGACGATTTTATTTACGCCTACATACTATCCGCTACTCGGTCATTGCGCTAGAAAGATATTACTATCAGAAAATTGACTAAACAAGATGTCGCGAATACGTTTAATGGTATTAACAGCGCTGTGTTGAAGAGAATCCCTATTCATCATATATAATAACGTAAATAAAGGTCTTTGTCGGCGATAGGACAAGTTAGTTATAAATTAACAAAATTTAGCCCTATGGTTATAAATGAACAAGTTGGATAAAATAAAACAGATGTGGTTGAAGACTTTAAAAGATGAAATTTAATATCACTGTATATGTACAGATATAATGATGAAAAAATAAAGGCGTTCATCGGCAATGGGAAAATTTTATGAATTGTTTATAACTAAGTTTAATCTTGACCCAAGGTTTCACTCGAACTAGTTGGATAAAACTAAAGAGAAGCAGATGTGGTTGAAGGTTTAAAAAAATTAATATTATTGAATCCATACACATAGTAACGATAATAAGTAATATGACTCCGCTTAAGTGTAATCAGAAAGAGCTATTCATACCCTTACATTAAAGGATAGATATCTTTGACTTAAAGCTAGAAAAGAAAACGCTCATTTAGTATAAAGATCAGACTTAAAGGACGAGATTCATTCGTACCGAAAAAATACTTTACTAACAATTTGCGATAACACATTTCTATAAAAAGGTGAGTACTTTGTACTTTTCAAATGGACTGGAAAATTTAGTAAAAGGGAAATAGTTATTTTATACAGCGAATCAAAGTAAGAGACCGAAATGGAAGAAGAAAATATAATAGAATCCCCGAGAAAAAAACAAAAAATAGAAGACGTTAAAGTAACATCTTTACAAGATATAGCTATAAATAATTTAATGCATGTTTTTAAATATAAGTTTCATAATGAAAGATATTTTAATTTTAACGATGTAAAAAATTTCATACCGAAAACCTTTTGGGGACACATAGAATCAGTCTTTTTTAAAGCCGCCGAAGTAGATAAACATCGAGCACCTGGAACTTTCGAAGATTTGGATATAAGTATATCAAAATCGTCTATAGAGAGAGAAATAGTGTTCGACGAATTCAGTCCCTTAACGTTCGAAGAATTTGAACTAGTGCATCGCAACCGGATAGAAACGCCACCATTTATCTTATCAAATGAACAAAATCATTTACATTACCAATATTACGTAAAAATATGCTATTGTGGTTGCCCGCAAAATTATAGACGAATATGTCCCGCTTGCTATTTTCATCATAGTTTAAACGATTGTTTAAACGCTAAATATGAACAAGTAACTGATCACTATCAGGTTAATAGTAAAGACGTGCTACGCAATTATATCTGGAACTATAATAAAAGCTGGTGTTCCAACTGCATTTTACAACCATTATTCTCATTAAAAGATGCTGACGATTGCGAACAAACTACTGATTGGCATAGTCCCTCAAATAATTATCCCTTCGAACACGGTTTTATCGGGGAAGACATTAACCGTAACACTGTTCCAAGACCTACAATAGAAGATGCGTTCTAACAGTTAATCACTCCAACATGGTGCTATTTAAATATCTTAACAATGGATTCATTTTTACGGTTCGAGCCTCGTAACCAGAAAAGGTTCCATTGAGGAGAAGGAAAAGGCCTGGGTTTTATTATTGGTTAGTAACGCCCATGCCTTTTCCTTTTCCCATACGGTTCTATAATCATCTCTTCGAAAACGGTTTTATCGGGGAAGATATTAATCGTAACATTGTTCCAAGATCTAAATAGAAGGTGAGTTCTAACGGTTAAAATATATAAAAGCACGGCATTAACGGATGAAATTCATTCGTGTCGAAATAACGATACTATCAACTAGTTTTTAAGATTGGTGAGTACTAAATATTTATCATTGGATCATTAAATTTCTGGGAAAATTGGTATTCATTTGCTTTCGGAAAGAAATATAGATTTGAAGTTTTTTCCCGCTAAAAAATGTCGGACACTTCATCGTCGGACACTTCAGGGTCAGACGATGAGGTTAAACCAGTCGATTTAGCTACTAAATTTCGACCAGAGCTATATTATACGATAGATAAAACATCAAACCGTGTATCTAGGAAATATAGATGCGTTACAACCGAATATAACGTTAAATTCCGCAACTTAGAAGAACTTAAATTAATAAATATTCACGATCAACTTTCCCAAATTTTGAATTCTCTCATAACTCATGTTACGCGAAATGCTGAAGAATATAATTTAATAAGATTCGCCCTGAGCTCTGACGCTTTAGAGAACCCTATCAATTTAAGATTCATGGCTATAAATGAATTAACTTCTGATCGGTTACTAGCTAGTATTGAAAAGGTGGCGCAGTCTAAGCGTAATCTTATACTTGAGGGTACCCTAAAAATTGATGTTATTCTTCTAAAATGTAAAGTTCCAATGGCAAGTACCTTCCTTATCTAGTTTTTGGGCTTATATGTTAAAGATATTTAAATCATCAAGACCCGTCTGCCACGTCAAATGAGAAAACGGACCACTAAACATCGGGTCACGTTTTCCCACCTTGTTAAAGTGAGAGTGATACCGTACGAAGATCGAGTCAACTACGAATTCATAGACGATATTAGAGAACGTTTTAAAAATGGAGAACGGGTTAGAATATCGCCTCCGCTTAGAAACACCGATGACCATTTTACTGGCTGGCCCAAGCAGCTCGGGGAAAACAACGTGGGTAATAAATTTACTCAAATATAAAGACATTATCATGGACAAACCTCCTGATAGAATAGTCTATTGCTATAGTGTTTATCAGGACATTTTTGATGAACTGAAACTCTTTTTACCTATTGAATTCCACGAAGGACTAATTCCTAATGATTCTGATTTTTTTGATAAACGAATAAATAATCTTTTAATCCTAGACGATCTAGCTAACACCTGTACCAAACAGGAGTTTATAAGTAATCTTTTTTGTGTCGGGAGTCATCATTTATCTTTAAGCATCGTGCTGCTGTCTCAAAATGTCTTTAACCCAGGTAAATATTCTAGAAATATATCATTGAACTGTTCTTATATCGTTATGTTTAAAAATCCTAGGGATAATAACCAGGTTCGCTATTTAAGTCGTCAGCTTTTTCCTACAGACACCAAACGCCTAACGGAAGCGTACGAAGAGTGTACCGAAAAAGCGTATTCTTATATCTTAATAGATCTAAAACAAAGTACCGATAATAGTTTAAGACTTAGGTCCAATATATTCCCCAATGAAGGACCGATGGTAATCTACGTTAGAAAATAATAATCCATAAAATATAAATCTCAATTTATTTAACCTCATTTCGAGACATGCCTTTACCCGTGTCGGTTAGGAATCAATTACCCTTTTTAAATCTCTTGCGTAAAAGCGGTGTGAAACAAAGAAAACTTTTAATATCAAAGTGTACGCGACCCCAATTGGATTGTATAAGCGGTATTTGTTATAATTTGAAGAACGGAGGTATTCCATTGAATCGTCATAAAAAGAAAAGACTTCAACGTTACAAAAACGTTATAAGGTATTTATCCAAGAGAGGTTTAAGCGACAAAAAGAGGCGACAGGTGTTAATTAAACAGGTAGGAGGATTCTGGCCGGCGTTGCTTTCAATGTTAATACCGACAATAGCTTCGGTCTTTACTAGATAATGAAAAAGTGCGTTTTAGTACCAGCGGCTTTACTGACGGACAATCAAAAGGAAGTTAACAGTTTAGACAACGCCATTAAAGAGGTACTGAGAAAACCTGGTTCTGCCGAGGAAAAATTGAAGGAGTACCTTTTAACTCTTCAAAAATATTTATCTTTAAAGAGTTTAGCGGAGCCACCAAGCGTTACTATCTTGCCACCTACAACGAGTTCGTCTTTTCCAGCACCCGGAGTGTCGAGTAAAATACAGCCTCTAAGTCCTTCATCCTCGTCTTGGATTCCTCCATCGTGGCCTACCCCTATCCAGAATATACCTATTAATATCTCTACCCCCTCCCAAATTGTCCCTACTAATGTCGCTACCCCTCCCCAAAGTATCCCTTTTAATATCTCCTCGAGTCTGACTACCCCACAGCCTATAATGAGTAGTACAGCAATGGGTCAAACACCGGCGATATCGTTTACTACGCCAGCGTCTCTCTCTCGAACGACCAGTATGCCAATTTTAACACCCATGGGACCCGTGGTACCGAAACAGTCCGGGACGTCTCAAACGCCGAGTATGCCAGTTTTAACACCCATGGTACCGAATCAGCCCGTGACGTCTCAACAGGCCTTATCAACGAAGGGCGCTTCTGGTTCAAAGTTCCGGAAACTTAACCCTAACGATGAGACTTCGCCGAAAAAAAGACTCGCGAAAATTCCATCTACGAAATCAAAACCGTACCCTACACAAGCCAAAATAAAAAAAGATCGCGAAGCTAGTTTGAAAGAACTTCAAAAGCCCGAATCTAAGATCGAATGGGTAACTTATAGAAAGGCAAAAAAATAACCTTAATAATGATTATTACATTAAAAGCATCTAACTCATTATATTGAAAAACACGTATCTGATTATATAAAAGCATGTATTTGAGTATATAAAAAAGCTTGTATCTGATTATATATAAAAGCATGATAATTACAATTTATATAAAAATTATAATCGAATAATAAATATTTTTATTCTCGCATTCAATACAAGTGTATCTGATTATTAAACATTACAACTTTAATATTTTATTGGTTACATTTTTCATATCTATGTCTTAACAAGTGAAGGCAGATATTCCATAAAGATAAGGCGTCGTTAATTTCCGTTTTATTTTCATACATTTTCAGAACTCTATGAAACGAATTTCCCAGACATCTTTGAATAAGGAAGAATATACAATGAGGTCCGCAACAAAGGGAGAACATATCTTGAATTAATTTATCGTTATAGATCCATCTGGACGCGTATTTGGCCAGGTTAATTTTATACGTATCCGGGCTCTGCCCGTAGCTGCAGAAAAAATTACCTTCATTGTTTTCAACGTAAATGGCTACCCAATGAAGTCCAGGATCCTCGGCTCTCTCCGTGTTCAGAACAAAACAAAATTTCTTCTTTCTAGGTTTCCTGGGAAGCATGTCTCTAGGAAAAGTACCTAGGTAGTAGGGTTTTGTCCTCTGGTCGCATGATAATATTTGATTTATTTGTAACGTATTCATATCACTTTAGATAGTTCGTATTCGTAAAACGTTCCTTTAATTATCTCGTTATTTTTGTCTTTAACGACGTATACTGGAGGATTACGGTATAAAACCTTATCAATAATAAAGATCTCTTTTGTAAAGTAGCCTTTATATCCCTTTGAAAAGGTTTTTTCAAATTTACTCAACCTTACTAAATCACCTTCTTTTAGCTTTGGTTTTGTCCCAGGTTTAATGGTACCGAAAAGACGGTACCACACCTTATGCTCATTTTGTAGATTAACATTGACTGGCGCGATACCAGTTGAGCGGTGTATCGAGTGATTGTAAGCCTTAACTATTTTTGGTAACGCACTCAGATAGCTACGAGTATCAGCGCTAGTTATGAATTTGTGTATTTTCTCTTGAACCGTTCTGTTAAATCTCTCGCAGATCGCAATTTTTTTATTCCCGTAAGCTACGTAGTGGTGAATACCTTTCTCTTTAAAATATTGCTGAACTGGTTTAGCTAAAAATTCAGAGCCAGCGTCCGTATTTATATTCGTGGGTACAACATCTTTATGTATTATTTTAAAGCTCTTATAACTTCCGCGGAAGTCTTGTTTTTAATAGGTATAACGTAGGCGTATTTACTCAAAACATCTATATTACTTAACAAATATTTCATACCCTTGTTGTATCTGGAAAGTTTATCTAAAACTATTAAATCAGCCTGATGAGTCTCATCCATAGATGTCACTGTAATTTTATTGCGAGGAAACTTTAATCGACGATAACGATGAATAGTATAAGTGGGTTGTTTTAATAGAAAACTCTCAACTTCTTTCCTCGAAGACTGAGGAACTCCTTTCGTTAATTTATCCAATCCGGAAAAAGAGGAGGGATTTTCGGGGTCGTAGTACGCGTTTGAGAGAGACATTTTTTCTAAACAAGATCGAAAATGATATCTGATAATATAACGTAGTTGTAGGGTATTATATAAGAGGGAGAGATACAATTTTCTGGAATATTTTCTAAATAAGGAAAAAAATTGATATATAACGTAGGTATAGGAAACGCAACAATAAGAGTAATTTATATTTTATTCGGTTACTTAAAAATTAACAATACATTGTTTTTAGACCGACAAAATTTCCAAGAATATATTTTAAATAGATACGTCATTAAACACTGGATCATTTAGGACATTAGCTTCGGTAGTGGTTGTTCTCTGGCGAATATCTCCTGGTCCCTTGGCACCGTTTATCGAGTAATTTCGATATTAAATTCATTTTGCTCTTCTCCGAGGTAACGCATTCCAACGATTTCAAATCCTCTCGGAATATTTTCAGACGCCTTAGAGTAATCCATGACCCAATACACGCGAGATAAGAGTGACATATATTTTAACCGTACATTAGTTCAGTTTTTAGACCGACAAAGTTTCCGAGAATATCGTTAAATAAAATTGAGACGTCGTCTTCGTAATCTCCGTATTCCTCGACAAAGGATTCTAGAATTCTTTCGTAGTTAAGCAACGGAATAGCTCTAATTAGGTTTTTCTCCACTCTCTCGCTCCAATTAGTATCCGTGGGTAAACAAGTGATATCGTGGGCGATTTCGTTGTGACAGCTGATATTTTCGCACGAATCAGTGAAATTAAATAAAATATTGGTCAAACTGTCCAAGATAATTTTCTTCATTATTTCTCTGGCCTCTTCTTTTCGCTTTAATTCGCTACCAATAACATTTTTCAAGTTCTTTAACCTTAACCAACTGTCTTTATTTAATGAAAATCCTTTCGATGTTGAGAATAGAATATTATATCTATTATTCGATCCTCTAATATATTGACGAATATCAACTATTTTTCCTCTCTGACATACGAAGCATTCTAGCTTAACTCTCTGAGTACCGTCAACTAACCAAGTCAGAAATCGTCCCGTTATTCCGTTAAAGAAAGCGTCAATATCCGCTTCGAAAGTCCATATACTATTCCAAATACAACTGTCGAAAGACGCTTCGGTTTTAGTATCGAGTCGTTTGACATTGAAGACGGGAAGAATTCCGCTTCCAACGTAAATGTTTTGCTTCTCCGATAGGTAGTGTACTTGATTCATCTCTAACCGGTTATGAGAGAATGCTTCTTAAATCAGAGGTTATATAGAGCCTTTTTACTCGGGATTAAATAACACCGAGCGATCCCTAGTTATCATGATAGAATTTTCAAATTCGGAATAAATTATGCACGTGACATTGTGTGGTAAATTGTTTTTAAATTTCATATTGATACGTAGATTTCCTTGTCGGGGCAAAGAAAGATGACTAGCCCCCGCATTTTCATCCGGGCTTAAATCTAGGCAATACAAAGCGTAACCTTTTTTGTACTCTTCGTACGTGATAAAATTTCCCTTGTTTTTTCTGTATGTGTTTAGAGAGGTGAATAACGACATGTACTCTCGAGTGTATAGATTGTTTTCGTAATCAGGCGTAAAGGCTTCCGAAGGATAGGTATCGGTACCGACGTTGACGGATAGGTAATTAAGATCAAAGGTTTCAAAATTAAAGGGGTTTAAAGAATGATTACCATTAAAGGCCGAGGTTCGAACTAGACCTATGATTACTCTTTGAGGTATTTTACCTAAGAAGACGTTTTCTCGATTAACGTCGTTCATTCCAGCTGGAATTGAAAAGGTTTTCACGACTGTTTGATTCAAAGGATAGATGGCGCTGGTTTGCTCTAATACCGTAGCGTGGGCTAACATTATTTCGGGATTTATTTTTAGTCTTTTAACGTACAATGAGGCATTATCGATAACCACTTTATATTTCTTATCAGCGGCTTCTTTCGATATTACGCAAAACTCTGGTTTGGATCGAATAAGCCTAAATCTAACGTCTACATTATTCAATAGGAAACGATTTAAGCGACAAATATCAACGTGTAACGGGGCGTATAAATCTATCGTACTCGATACCTTGGCTCTCTCGGCTCTTCTTAATATCCCATTGGTAGTAAGATTTTTATTGGCTGCCACCCAGGCGGAATCGGGATCGATCGGATTATCCTTATAATACAACCCTAGATTTAGTTGGCTTTCTTTAGCATCTATACCGTAATTTAATAAATTCTCGAGATAAGCGATATAAGGGGCTCCTTGGTTAGGGGACTGAACGCTCGTGTTTCCTAAAAAGACGTCTATTTGGGAAAAGAGGGCGGCGTGTAAAAGATTAACCGGAGCTACTTTGGTTTCAGCGGCTGGTACTTCGGTGCCGTCCAAATGAAGCACCCTGACCTTCAGCCTTAACCTAGTTTTAGAAAGGTCGATATAATGTTCGCTCGTGCCAGGGACAAAAAATTCCAAAGGTCCACTATCCGTTACGGAACTTAAAGGTTGATAACTTTCGTCGCTACTAGTTATAATATTAGCGTTCAAAGGGGGTGTCGCGAATAGGTCTAATTCCCCCATCATCCCTTCGAATTGGGCCATCTTGTTTTATGATAAAAAATCGGCCTTTGATCTACTTTTCTTCTTGCGTATCTTCTGACGTTTCCGTCGAATACCAGACCCGTACTGAGAATTAGCCAGACTATCACCCGCTTTATGAATTAAATTTGAGCCGGCTATTTTTAGATTCCTTTTGAACGCTCTCTTGGGTTCTTCTCCAGCGCTCAAATCTTGAATAAACCTTCCACCAAGTCCTAAAGCTTCTTTACCCACGCTCTTAGCTATCGGTTTCGCTAGAGGAGTTAACATTCTCATCAAAGCTCTAAAAATGCCTCCTAAACCAAATCCTTTCTGCACTAATACACCTGGTGGAGATCCAAGGAACTGATCCTGATAATAGGACACGTACCTATTAGGTCGAGACATGTCGTCTAAAGTGAATTTTGATAATGATGCGATCCGATATAAAGGATATAGGAGCGTCGGCTTCGTCTCTAATATCAATTTTGATAGTTTCAATTTCGTTGGATCTTATAGGATAATAGTCTATAGTATCGTATGTGATAATTTTCTCCGACGTATCGTTTTTAGTGGGAATGACGCGTAGAAGAGGTTTGAAACCAGAGCCTATAAACTGGGGGTATATCAGATCAGTGTAAACGTATAAATATTGACTGACTAAATCCGGTTTGAAGTTGGCGTTTGCAGACCCTAATAGACGATTAGTTTGGTCACCGAATCCTAACATAGAACCTAATTTGTTACGAACGCCTCTAAAAAGCACGGTGCACTCCTTATCAGTCGTTATTCGAACGGTACCGTTATCGTTTAATGAGAAATTAAACCGAGATTGATGAGCTTCGGGTATCGCTCTATTCATAGCTTCCAATAGGGCGTCGACACTATAGGGTCCCTCAGGAATCTTTACCGTTACCATACGATTTTGAAGTTTTAAAGTTTTTTTCAATTTTATCTCGATATAATTATTGGTGTAGTTTATCGTAATATTTCTAGCTTGTTGAGACAATGGAATGGGACAAATGTATTCTCCAGTAATGTACTCGTCCGTTTCGAATCCTAAAACCTGAGCCAGAGGGCCAGGAGCTAGCCTGGCCTGGTGACCGGCATCGACTGATAATTTAACTCTCTTGATAGGAGGCCCAGTCGGAACTGACATATCTATAACCTGTATTTTTACGGGAAAATTCTGTTTTTCAAGCTGAACGGTTAAGTCACGCACCAGTTTATTCTGCATTGAAAAAAATACGCGTTTCTATTTTTATCTTTCGAACCTTCGTACTTTTGCGGTATTAACTCTACTCTTCTAACGTCCCAGCCATCATTCGTTAAATATCGTTCAGGTACCTGTATTTCGAAAGAGTTACAGGTATTGTCTATTACGGTTGAAATTTTCGGTGTTAATATTTCCGATAAACCAATTTCCCATTCGTTTGAAAGAATAATTGGTTTACCTAATTTCACCGTGAAAGACGATTGTGAATTATCGGGATATTCATCAGTTTTATCACTTAACAGAGTAACGAAAAAAGAATTGACCGACATAATTGATACTTTATTTAAAAATGAATGAGGATTTACACGTTATTCAATTTTATTTAGAAATAAAAGGTTGAACTCGATGTGATGGTTAGAGCGGGGTTCGATCTCGCGACCTATTGATTGGCGAACAAACGCGCTAACCACTACACCGAGAGCAACCTTAATCCCTTCCTACGTTTTAGAGAAGATTACATTAACATATACTTGGAAATAAAACTGGTAAATGTTCATGATAAAAACTATCGGGAGTACCGAATTTACTCATTTGTTCCTGTATGTATTTTATAAAGTCATTTCCGTAAAATTCGGCTTTTTCTTCTAAACACAATGGCGCCGGTGAATCCGTTTCCGGGGCTTTGGCTCTTGGTTGATTTATACCGTGACCCAATCGGGTAAATAACAGCCCGTCATCTAATTCCTCCAAAATAATGGTACTTCTAGGTAATATGAATCGTTTCAAAATTTCCGTCTGATTCTGGTACTCGATATCTTTTACTTGAGGCTCTCTATCTTTAAACATCGGGCATTTCTTCGTAACACGAGCGATTTTCCCACTTTCAGATACTCGGTGTTCGAAACATATTGTATACATAGCGCATTGATCTAAAATAACGCGACCATATATTGGAAATCCTCGCGCCCTTTGAATCGTTGATACGTCACTATATAACGCATTTTGTAAGATCTCCCTCGGAAGTCACTGCTCTCTTCAAGGCGTTCGTCGAATAACCGAGATAAAGAGAGATCGCTCTCTTATCAAACAAACTCTTATTTAAGTCTGGCGATTACGTCACGACTAAAGACCAGTACAGACACGTCCTAAAAAAACCGTTTAACCATATAGAGGGAAAATTTTTAAATTATTTCCAAATTTTTGGATTCATTATCGCAGAATTTAATCATGATGTAATCAGTACATGGTTTTTAACATTTTATTTCAAAATTTGATTTGTTTTTTACACCATTGACATTTTCGTTTGTTTATATATATGTCAGGAAATAGTGAATATGGTAAAAGTAAAGGATAGAGACCAAAAAGCGCAACTACTGGGTTCATCGTCAACATTCCCAAAATAATTCCTACAGGTACAGTTATAGGAAGTAGAATAATATATGTTCCAGCTATAAAAGAATATTTGATTCCAACCTATAAAACCCTCAATATGCAACATCTATTATTACAATATTCTTTAGTCTTGGATTTTTTTGTACTTGAAACGTATTTCTCCGTTACTGACACATCTCTCCCAGACTCGTCGTTAGAACAATTTATAGGTATGTTACATGTTGAAAACCCTTTAACAAGCGGACATTCCGGGGAATATTTTCGATGCTCCTCATTCTCCATTAGAAGTCACTGCTCTCTTCAAGGCGAATAACCGAGATAAAGAGAGCACTCTCTTATCAGAGAAACTCTATCTGGCAATTACGTCACGACTAAAGAGAGACAAGTTCACGCCCTTAACCAATTAACAAAGACCTATTCAATTGGCGACCCCACTCTCGACCAATAAACGAACTCAGAGAAACCCCCCCGGATAAAAAACCGGTGTTCCCCCATTCTAAACTCACGCGAGTATACACGCGCGGGTCTGGCGCGCTAGAAGGCTGGCGGCACACTTAAATGACCTAATTAACTCTCCATATTTCGGTGGGTTCACTACTTACGTATCTATGGTGTAGTGGTTATCACGTCCGCTTTACACGCGGAAGGTCCCAGGTTCGAGCTCTGGTAGATACATGTTGTGTCCATCATGATTGCGCATAAAAACAAGCTAGGTCTCTTGGAAAACTCAATCTAACTACTAAACTATGGTGTAGTGGTTATCACGTCCACCTAACACGGAAATAGCGTTTTGGTTTTCTTCGGGTGCGGTCGCGTTTTTCTCTCGCTCCGTCCTCGGCTTTTCCTCTTGTTCGCGAGTTTTTTTTTCGGCCTTTTGGCTTTTTTATTCGTTTCTTTGCGTGAGTTACTTTTTTTACTGCATATTTTGTGTCTGGTTTCTCGCGTTTTGGGCTCTGCCTCGGGCAGAGTCCCGTTATTTTTTCAACTAATCTACTTACACGATGGAAGTTTTGAAACGTTCGGTTTTTGTGGAATGCCAGGAGCGCGTTGTTGCGAAGATTGAAGAAGCTTTGTCCTTGACTTTTGGTTCGGATTCTTATTCGTCGGTGGTGAGTCCGAAGGGCGGATTTTTCGTAACTTTTGTCTTAGTGGAAGATGCGGATAATTGCGCAGAATTAGGTCTTGGGCTAGAGGCGGAAGATTTCGTGGTGCGCAAAGTCGGGAGTCGCTAGATCATTGCTACCTTTTTTGATCTTCCGGAGTTTGTATCGGATGACGTTTTTATTATTATTATTATTATTATTATTATTTTATTATTAATGCCCATAATGTTGTACAGGATATGGTTAACAAAAATATTTTTGCATTATCCCTTGCCACATGAGTATAATGCTCGTGCGTGGCAGGGTTACAAAGTTATGTATTTATACTAATTACTTAATTATGGCATAATAAAGTTGGTAACGAGAAAAACGTCATATCGAAACGGTTACAATGATATAATAGTTATTAATATTATAACAATATATTTTAGTACTTTAGTTATTAGTTATGCATCATGTTTTTTAGTGTAGTATGTTCAATTCCTAAGAGCCACGCTATTATTTTCTTCTTGTATATTTGAGGGTTGGTACATAATTTTACATTAATTTCTAACATATTATATAATCTAGGGCCTAAATACGAAACGTGTCTCTGTCCAATACTTTTTTGAGGTTTTGTAGTCAATAAATTACCTTCTTCCACAAATCGCGTTACATACGTTTTTGGTGGTTCCATAATTTGTCTATTTTTAAAAGTGTACATTAGTATTTCTTTAGCATATAAGTGTTTAAGAGAAAAAACTTGAAATTCGTTAAAAAGCAAATTGCTCGAATATCGTGCATCTCTCCTCAAACAGGTTCGTATGATTTTCCTTTGCAGGATTTCTAGTGGTTCAAGAATGTTCACATAGGTCCCCCCCAACCAATTATCCCGTAGGCTATGATTGACTGTATTATGGCATGGTAGACTATCCTTAGATAAGGCAATTTAAGAAAATTTCTGATTATTCTGAATTTATACAAGCTCAATCTAATTCTGTTGGTGGTATAAGTTATCTGTTCTTG
Source organism: Phalangium opilio (assembly GCA_019434445.1). Lineage (NCBI taxonomy): Eukaryota > Metazoa > Arthropoda > Arachnida > Opiliones > Phalangiidae > Phalangium > Phalangium opilio. Next base: position 13,992 of record JAEQBA010001738.1, read on the forward strand.
CCATCTTAAATTGTCATCTATTATGATTCCTAAGTATTTAATTTTCTCAACTCTTTCTAACTTCAAACAGTCCGAGGTACAAGTTGAGCAGTTTCCCATGTGACCGCTTTTGTGTACCACTATGTCCCAAGGTAGATCTTTAACCGTTCTTGAGGAAAAGCAAATGTATTTGGTTTTGTTAGTGTTGAGGGTTAATAAATTTTGTTTGAGTTTGACGCAGATTTTATTTAGAGAGTTTTGGGCTTTAGTTAGAACTTCGGGCCAGCTGTTTGCATTAAACAATAACGTAGTATCGTCTGCAAAAGAAATCAATTTGCCATCGATTTCAGTCGAACACAGGTCGTTTATGTATACTAAAAATAATATTGGTCCAATTATTGTACCCTGGGGTATACCGTATTTCATTTCACAGGGGTAGCTTAGGCTCTTGTTAATTTTTACAATGGTATCTCTTTTGTGAAAGTAACTTCTAAACCAATCGTGAGCCACTCCACGTATTCCTGCTTTCTCCAGTTTTTGAAGAAGTATCCTATGTGAGACTGTGTCGAAAGCCTTTTTTAGATCAAGGAATATGCCTATAGATTTTTTGTTTTTATCTATGTCATTATATAATGTACTCGTCACTTCTAAAATAGCATCATTCGTATTCAGTTTTTCTCTAAAACCATATTGGTTTTTGGATAGGTAATTAGAGTTTTCTAGGAACTTAGTTAGTTGAATTTTTATAACTTTTTCGAATATTTTTGAAATATTACTGAGAAGAGCTATTGGGCGGTAGTTTCCAATTTCGGTTTTGTTCCCAGCTTTGAAAATCGGTATAATTATTGCTCTCTTTAGTATGTCCGGGAAAATTCCTTTTTCGAGTGATAAATTTATTATGTGTGAGAGTGGCCTTGATATGTATTGGTTCAGTTTTTTTAAAGTTTTAATATCTATGTCGTCGTGCCCGTTAGATTTCGAATTTTTTAAGGATGCTATTATTGTTGTGATATCTCTCGAATCTATCGGCGAGAAAAATATAGATATAGGGTTGTTATTGTTAGTATTGAGATTTTGCGAGGGGTCGTTATTGTTAGATAGTATGTCATTTGCTAGATTTTCACCTATTGAGGAGAAATACAGATTAAAGCAATTTGCTATTTCCTTTGGCTGTTTGTCACTTTGATATTCTTGGTCTTTATATATGATTTTCTCTATGGGGTTAAATTTTTTCTTGTGATTTGTGGACTCATTAATAGTCTCCCATATCGTTTTTGGATCGCGATTGCACATATTTATTTTAGTTTTATAATATTCATTTTTGACAATTCTTATTAGTTGTGTCAATTTGTTCCGATATTTCTTATAGTGGTTTTCTAAGGCAGTATTAAACGGTTCGACTTGCAAACGTTTAGCTAGGGAGTCTCGTTTCCTTATTGATGTAATCAAAGGGTAAGTTATCCAAGGTTTTAATTTTTGTTTTTTATGAGAGTAGCTAATATGTTTCGTTTTTACTACTAGTTCAATGTTTCTCTTTAATATTTCTATAAAAGTATTAGTGGCATTATTAGGTTCGTTCTGGTTAAAAACTTCGCTCCATGTTTCTTTCTCAATATTTTTAAATAAGTTTTCATAGTTAATCTCTTTGATTATTTTTACATTATTTAAATTATTTTTTTTTATTTCACGTATGTGAGGAATGTTAATTAATATCGCGTGGTGGTCCGTAATTTTAGAGTTAAGTATACTGGATGTAACTTCAATATCTGGGTTATGTTTAATAAACATATGGTCTATGCATGTTTTGGACGTTTGAGTTTCTCTAGTTGGTCTATTTATGCACGAAAAAAAGCCCTGATCGTGTAATAAAGTTAAATATTCTGAGACAGTTTTCTCTAATGGGGCCAATAAATCAATATTAAGATCGCCAGTTAAAACTATATTACCAACGTTAGCATACTCGAATAATTTACTATTTAAGTCGCTAATAAATTCTGTGACATTATTACTAGGGGATCGGTAGCATCCTATTATTTTATATAGTATATTGTTGGGCATTTTTACATCCACACATTTGACTGTGGCACCAATAACATTTAGTTCATACTCTATAAATGTGAGGTCATTTTTTATGTAAATAATTACTCCGTCATTTCTGTTTTGGTAGGAATTTGAATAAACATGGTTATAGCCATTTATAGAAAATTCGGAGTTATTTAAAATTTCGAAGGTCTCTGTTAGAACAATAACATCTAACGTAATATCGAAAGTTGCTAGATATATGATAAATTCGTCGAAGTGTTTTCTCAAACTTCGGATATTTAAATGAAAAATATTTAAGCCATTTTTATTTAAATTATTAGAGTTCACAAGATAATCAGGTAAGTTTTTTATGTTAGGGTTAAAAAATTCATTTGCGTTATTAATCATTTAGTTTTTTATATATATTTTTATTTATGTATTATAGCAATTGGTTAGTTAGCTAAAGGGTTTTAAGGTCATCGAGGGTTTTAATCTTAATAGACGGTGCATTGTCTGTTTTTCGCAAAAAAATTTTCCCGTCATTAACCCAGATGTATTTGTAATTTTTAGTTTTAGCTAAAGTCTTCGTTTCAAAAAGCAATTTCTTGTTTGTCGCAGTTAAATGTTCATTAATATAGACCCTATGGTTTTTTAGTGCCGGGTCTATGTCGACGCTCTTTAGGTCTTTTTTTAGTTTCGATTGTTTTAGCCAATTATCTCTAATTTTTTTATTAATGAACGCAACTCTAATTAAGGGAAGTTGTTTACTTGGTCTTGGTAAACGATACATGTCTGTTATGTCGTTGCTATCATAGGTGATGCCAATTGCATTTGCTAGTGCCTTTATGATTGCCGAAATTTGTTCGTTCTTGGTGGCTTCGATGCCCGTAATTTCTAGGTTTAGGCTTAAATTTTCTTGTTTCAGTTCATTTATAATAATTTCTTGGTTATTAATCTTATTTGTTAGGTCTACATTTTGTAATTTAAGGTCTTCATTATCTTTTTTAATATCAGTTACTTCATTTGATAGTCTCCCTACAGTTATGTTAAAGTCGTCTATTTTATCTGAGCAGAATTGAATGGATTGTTCGATGCTATCAATTTTATTAACTTTTAACTCAATATCTGCTATTTTGTTCACTTTAGCCTCAATTTAAATCTGCTCGACGGTCTATAATTTTATTTACTTTTGTTTCAATGTCTTTAATTTTGCTTACTTTGTCTTCAATTTCGTCAATCTTCTGTATTTTAGAGTGGATGTCTCCTACTTGCTGGATTAAGAGCTTTAGGTCGCCGATTGATTGGTCTTCAGTATCTTCCAGGCTTGCGCTAACTGTTCTGTTACTCGGTGGTTTACATGATTCGCATTTCCAACTTGCTTTCCTGGATCCCATTTTACGGAAATTTTCCTCATTTTTGATGTTTGTGCACGCGATGTGTATGAATTCTTTACAATTCACACATTGAATAATATCTTTAGCGTTATCCGCGAAATTGGCCTTACATTTCTTGCACGACATTACGCGTGTTATCTTACGAATGTTTACTTTCATTAATCGTTATCGGAGCTGATAAGAGACGCGACCGTTCGGTATGAAGTTCTAATCTCTATCAATATATTGTAAAGGCAAAGTTGCTGAGTTATAATTGTGAGTTAAAAAGTGAGGTGGTTTGGGAGCGTACAAATGGCAAGTGTTACGGGCAACGATCGGTAAAGGTCTCTCTACCAGAGGGTGTCTCTAGCTTACCTTATAGTTTGCGTTTGGTCGACGTCATGGGGCTCGAAAGCTCCTACCGCGTTCGGCATGATCGGCAGGGCAAATTTTGTAATAAGTGTCTGTCTAACTCTCACCTCTACAAGGACTGTCCTCTCTTCGTTTGCCGCCGGTGTGACGCCCAAGAGCATGTCGAACGGGTTTGCCCCAATGTTGATATACCTCGTCGTCTGCCTCCTGCTGCACCTTCTGTCGACTTGCCGGTTGGTGTTTCTTCCGCCGAGGTTATCCCGGAAGGCGGGTCATCAATTGCAGCGCCTGGAGACTCTGAAATACTGGATGCGGCTCAGAAACGTCCAGTTTCTAGTAGTGAGGGTGAACCTTCCGTTCCGCCCGAGGATGGCCAGGGCGACTGGCGTGTTGTCGGTGGTAAGCAGGGGCTGAAAAGGCCTAAGTCAGACCTCACCCTGCTTGGTCGGCCTCCTTCTCCACGTCGTATCGCTGACCAGGTGACCCCTCCGCTGCTCTCGCCCTTAAATGATAAAAATCGTTTCTCTTAACGTCAGCGGTTTGCGGGCTCTGGCGAAGATGAAAGAACTGGTTGAATGGAGCAAGGGTTTCGACGTTTTGTGTCTCCAAGAGACTCACTGGTCGGGCTCCCATGTCGCGGTTTTTCGGTCTCTTTGGCGCGGTCCCATTTATTTTGATAATGAACCTGTTTCCGGTTTTCGCGGTGTTGCTATTTGCATTCGGGCGGGTCTTGACGTTTCGCCTTCCCGCGTCCTACGTAGTGGAGAGAGCCGGTTTATTTTGGCGTCTTTGTCCATTGACGGCGAACCTCTGGATATCGTGAACGTGTATCTTCCGAATGTCGCGCCCGATCGTTTGCCCTTTTGCTTGCGGGGGTGGTCTCGAGCTGTTCGCGTCCCCTAGTCGTCGGGGACTTTAACGACGTAGCGCAGCCGGGTCTCGATCGCCGACCATTGTCTGGAATGCCGTCCTGCTATCGTCCGGATTATTTGGCCGACCTCTCAGCATCCTCCCTTGTTGTGGATTCATGTCGATGACAATGCCTTGGTGGTCCGCGATACAGCCACCGTCTTGGAAGTTGTGCGGAAATATCAGCGGTATGGCATTGCGTCGGGTTCCGACTTGAACATCTCCAAGTGTCGGGGTATGTGGTTGGGCTGCGACCGGGGTCGCGCCCCGTCCATCGTTGCGGACCTCACTATTTCGTCCGACCCGCTCGAGATTTTGGGCATCTTTCTCAGTACGGATGGCGCGGTTTCGGACGATCTTAACTGGACCCCGCGTTCTGGATTCCGTCGTGTCCTTCGCGTTTGGAAAGGTCGGCGCCTTTCCTTGTCGGGCAAGCAATGTCGTTACTGGGGCACGTCAACCTTCAAGTGGTGCATGGGGCTATATTTACGTCTGAGCGTCTTTTCACCATCGGTCTGTCGTCTCACCCCACGTGCGTGTTTTGCTTCAACACTGTCGAAACTTTAGAGCACATTTTCTTGCGCTGCCCCTTTTCGATTCGGCTCTGGCAGTCCCTCTTTGTCACTAAATTAGGCTTGGCCCTTGACAGTGTGCTGGGCAGTTGTACGTCCGAAAGGGACTCTTTTATCGTCTTTCAACATTGTTCGGCTGGCAATCGCCATAAATCCCGGGCGAAATTCGTACATTTCTTAACGTCACTCTTTAAATTTCTGGTTTTAAATGGACGCTCCTTTTTAATTAGTAATGACAATGTCTCGTTAGTAATTTTAGAAAACGTTACGCCATTTTATAACGCGAACTACGTCTCACATACAGCTCCAATTTTTGTTATTAAATCGTGATGAACATTTGTTAAAGCATATAAAACAATTTTTAGACTGGTTATAATTGTTCCTGATTTGTAAAACGTAGCATTGATTATCTTTGACGGTTGTATTCATTTTGTTTTATAATATAAAAAAGTCCACTTTACACGCGGAAGTTCCAAGGTTCGTGCCCTGGTAGATACATGTTTTACCATCGTGATTGGACATAATAATAAGCTAGATCTCTTGGAAATCTCAGTATTACAACGTAGCTATGGTTTAGTGGTTATAACGTCCGATTTTCACGCGGAAGGTACTAGGTTTGAGCCCTGGTAAACACATTCTTTGACCATCGTGATTGAAAAAAAAAATAAAAGCTAGATCGCTTGGAAAAATCTATTTTTCCACGAATCTATGGTGTAGTGGTTATCACGTCCGCCTAACACGCAGAAGGTCCAAGGTTCGAGCCCTGGTAGATACGTGTTTTACCATCGTGATTGGACATAATAATAAGCTAGATCTCTTGAAAATCTCTGTATTACAACGTAGCTATGGTGTAGTGGTTATAACGTCCGCTTTTCACGCGGAAGGTACTAGGTTCGAGCCCTGGTAAACACATTCTTTGACCATCGTGATTGGAAAAATAACAATTTAGATCCCTTGGAAAAATCTATTTTTCCACGTATCGATGGTCTAGTGGTTATGACGTCCGCCTAACACGCGGAAGGTCCAAGGTTCGAGCTCTGGTAGATACTTGTTTTGACCATAGTGATTGGACATAATAATTTATATCTCTTGAAAAACTCAGTATTACCACATGTCTAGGGTTTAGTGGTTTTAACGTCCGCTTTACACGCGGAAGGTCCAAGGGTCGAGCCCTGGTAGATACATGTTTAACCATCGTGATAGGACATAATAATAAACTAGATTTCTTGGAAAACTCAGTACTACGACGTAACTATGGTATAGTGTCTATCAGGTGCGCTTTTTATGCGGAAGGCCCCAGGTTCGAGCCCTGGTAGAGCCTATATGCACTCCTTTTTCATCAAATATGTGACCAAAAATGTCAGCTACTTTCTGAGCGAACCGACAATTCTTCAACTGAAGGGTGAGACTTGATTTCTATAATCTATTTAGGATATATTTCAAACACTAAGGGAGATTAAATCGTCTAAATAGTCAATTAAATGGAAATAACGTCTCTAAAAATCTCGTCTATTAACCGCTGGAAAGATTTAGGGCGTTACAAAGCCAAAAGCGGGAGTACGTTAAACTCGTACTTTCCCATATGAGTCTCAAAAGCAGTTTTAGGTCTGCTTTTTTGGTGCATTTTGACCTGCCAATAACCTGATTTTAGGTCAAGGGTGGTTATATATTTCGATTTTCCAGCTCTGGCTAGCATGTCCTCTATGTTGGGCAAGGGATAAGGGTCCTTAATGTTAACACTATTTAGTTTTCTGTAATCAATGCAAAACCTATAGAGTTTTTCCTGTTTCGTTTGATCAACTAAAACTACGGGAGAGACCCAAGGAGATAAGGAACGTCTTATGATCCCGTCATTTAGCATTTTCCTAACATGTTGTACAATTATTTTTTTCTTCTGATCGTTAACCTGATAAGGTTGATATTTTATGTGCTCTCGTGGAAGACTAGTCCTGTTCTTCCTACTTTATCCGAAAAGAGTCAGGGAATTTTAATAATAGGGTGATTTCATGTGGTATCAGGGAGTGTTCGCACCAGGGGTCGGTCGATTTTGTTCTAACTTAGAACACTTGTCCCTAGATACAAATAATAGACTAATCTCGATTATTGGGCCATTCTTTTGAATAGCTCCAGACTTACAGCAATTTTAAACAAGACGGCCCCGGCCATATTATATCCCCATCGTTTGTAAGGTTCCAGCAATCAAGAACGTTTTATTTGACCCCAAAAGATACAAGTTCAGAAGTGTCCGACCCCAAAAGATACAAGGTCAGAAGTATCCGACCCCACAAATAAGAGGGCTTCGCCCCCATCCTCGACTCTTGAGACACATTTGAATTAACCGCCAAAGCTACCGAACGAGAACGAAACACACGAGGAGCGCAGTAGCAAACGGGGAAAATCGTTATCTATTTAATTAGCACATAAATAAAAAGAAAATAAATATAAAAACCTAAAACAAAAAAATCAGAAGTGTCCGACCCCGAAATTCAGAGTTATCCCTTCTCTCAGCCCATGTCCTGAGCTAGGAGACATTCGCTGGATGGGTTAAAATATTTTTTTCCAATAGATGCAGCTCGTTAGGAAAATTAAGAAGGGGAAATATCAAAAACAAGCTAAGCCTTTTTACCATGTAGTTTTAAAAAATTTAGAGGTTATTAATGGTTATTTTAAGAATGAAATTCACAACTTTCAATTTAATGAAGTTTGGTGGGTTATTTAAGACTTCCTCGATCGTGGTCACTTATAAGTGCACGTTGTAGATACAAGTTCAGAAGTATCCGATCCCATAGATACAAGTTCAGAAGTATCCGACCCCAAAGATACAAGTTCAGAAGTATCCGACCCCAAAGATACAAATTCAGAAGTATCCGACCCCAAAGATACAGATTCAGAAATATCCGACCCCAAAGATACAAGTTCAGAAGTATCCGACCCCAAAGATACAAATTCAGAAATATCCGACCCCAAAGATACAAGTTCAGAAGTATCCGACCCCAAAGATACAAATTCAGAAGTATCCGACCCCAAAGATACAGATTCAGAAATATCCGACCCCAAAGATACAGATACAGAAATATCCGACCCCAAAGATACAAGTTCAGAAGTATCCGACCCCAAAGATACAAACTCAGAAACATCCGACCCCAAAGATACAAGTTCAGAAGTATCCGACCCCAAAGGTACAAATTCAGAAGTAACCGACCCCAAAGATACAAATTCAGAAGTATCCGACCCCAAAGATACAAATTCAGAAGTATCCGACCCCAAAGATACAAGTTCATTTAAGAATTAAATTCGCCACTTTCATTTTAATTAATGAAGTCTGGTGGAGTATACGACCCCAAAGATACGATAATGCTAAAAAGCCCAAACATACAAATTCATAAGTATCCGACCCCACGGATAAAAATTCAAAAGTATCCGACCCCACAGATAAAAATTCAAAAGTATCCGACCCCACAGATTAAGAGGTACCTCACCCCACATCAACCCGACATTTTAGAGATAAAAATAAATAATAAAAAACTCGGGGTTTCTATCAAGTCTCTATAGCTCAGTGGTAGAATTTCAGTTTACTACGCCAGCGACCCGGGTTCGATTCCCGGCTGGGAACTGAAAAAATTTCAACTAAAATTAAATCTCTAACCGAGCCCAGTTACCCCTATGGGTGGGTTGTGGTAATATAAAGTTCCTTTTAAGCTATAATCTGACGATAACAAAGCGACAACCCCGGCGACTACTACGGACGACGGCTCGGGTCAAACTAAGAGCCTCATCGTATACTACGATGTGGCTAAAAAGACTTTTTGCCGATGCCAATTTTAATACCTTTCAGTAAAGATATTTAAATTTTGGTTTGAGGTAGAATCAGTAAATTTCACACTTAGAGAAAACTATGAGGTGAAAACTCTGCCTTATATTTTAAAACGCTGTGATAATTATATCTCTCGACATTGACACCCAAACAGGAATTTAAATTTTTCAATGGCTCATCACCAAAAAGGTGCAACTTCACTTTCTTCTAAAAACACTTTTTTAGGTGTTAATAGCAAGGCCTTTTAGATAATATTAGTCCCGATATGACTTTTTTGGGCCCTAAGAGAATTTTTAAGGAAAAACGAAATCATCAAATTTGTCAAACTTTAAAATTTATTCCTGGACTTTCAGTAACTTATTTACTTATTTTTAGCTCATATATTTGAAAAAACCGTCAAATAAAATTTCGTCTGCTAAACAGTCAGAAAATACATTACTTACATGACTTTTTATGTTACTTCTAAGGCTTCACAGCAACGCTTTCGGGTGGGCACGAACCAACAACCTTTCGGTTAACAGCCCAACGCTCTATGCATTGCGCAACGGTAGCTTGGAAAAACAATGATCGTTACGTATTTTGGAAAAACTTTGGCTTTTTACGTTACTTCTGAGAAATCACAAGAACGCTCCTGCGTGGGCTCGAACCACCAACTCTACGGTTCACAGCCGAACGCGCTACGCATTGCGCCACGGAAGCTTAGGAAAAGAATGATCGTCACGAATTTTGGAAAAAACTGACTTTTTACGTTCCCTATAAGACTTCACTTTAACGCTCCCGGGTGGTCACGAACCACCAACCTTTCGGTTAACACCCGAACGCACTAACAACTGCGTCACGGAAGCTTAGAAAAATAATGATCGTCACGTATTGTGGAAAAACTATGGCTTTTTACGTTACTTCTGAGAAATCACAACAACGCTCCCGGGTGGGCACGAACCACCAACCTTTCAGTTAACAGCCGAACGCGCTATGCATTGCGCAACGATAACTTCGAAAAACAATGATCGTTACGTATTTTGGAAAAACTTTGGCTTTTTACGTTACTTCTGAGAAATCACAAGAACGCTCCTGGGTGGGCTCGAACCACCAACCTTTCCGGTTAACAGCCGAACGCGATACCCATTGCGCCACGGAAGCTAAGAAAAAGAATGATCGTCACTCTAAAGATAATAGACATGGAATAATGAGACATGGAAATATGGAAACAATAGGGTTGAAGTGCAAATGATTTAATTTAGTTCAATTACTAAAATATGCAGCATTCATCTCACTTCACAACAAGAGCCCCGTGGCTTAGTGGTTAAATCGCCTGTCTAGTAAACTGGAGATTATGAGTTTAATTCTCGTCGGAGCCTCGTTGTTATGTTACTTGAACTAGTTTTCGTAGCTATTAAATTTTGAAAAAGACCAAAAATAATAGTTTCTTGAGATATGCATATATGCAAACAATAGGGTGAATAATAGTTTCTTGTGATATGCATATAGGGAAACAATAGGGTGAAAGTGCAAATGAGTTAATTTAGTTTAATTACTGACATATTCAGCATTCATATCGCTTCACAACAAGGGCCCCGCGGCTTAGTGGTTAAAGCGCCTGTCTAGTGAACAGGGGATCATGAATTCGATTCTCATCGGAACCTCGTTGTTATGTTACTTGAACTATTTTTCGTAGCTATTAAGTTTTGAACATGTTGGAAAACCAAAATATTACCTCTCCGAGTCAAGAGGAAGAATACTACTACAAACTTATTAACCTAGATATGGAATTATTTCTCTTTATTTGAAGTTAAAATTTACGAATTATTAAAGTAATATTCCAAGCATAGCGAATAAACAGTAAAGCAGACGACATTTTACAACCAATAAAGATATGTCTTGGACACATGGAAATCAGTCAATGAGAAAAAAAAGTGTATAAATTTTGGTGAGATATAACCTTTATGTGTTTGAAAAGGCCCAATTGTCTATGTATCAACTGTTAACCCTATATTTTCATTATTATATATTATAAACACTATTGTCTCGTTTCACCTCAACGATATTCTTAGTTTGCCAACATGAGTATTAACGTTAAATATCACCAAAGCTGACTTGTGGTTAGACGCACTGAAAGTCAATTCAGTAATTATATCTAACTAGCTGAGTTGCCCGCCCTACGGGCGGGCTGCCTCAGCTAGTTGCTACTAAAAAGTGAAACTAATTAACAATGAATGCTTTTATCGGAAAACATGTATAAAGCTAATGGGACATCATCACTGTCTTGACTTGTTTCTGCCCCCAATATCTTGCCCCCAAAAGCCTCAACGTGGAGAGTCAGAGCGTAGGGCGCGCGGAGAGGAAGAGAGAAAACGACCCCCAATATCTTGCCCCCAAAAGCCTCAACGTGGAGAGTCAGAGAGAAAACGAATAAAATCGCGAGGGAGAAAAACGCGTCTGTAAAGGGTTTTCATTTAAAGTTAATTAAAAAGTTAATGGAGTTACGGGTGTAAATCGAAATCAGCGATTCACAGGGAAAGGTGTTCTTTCCGGACGAAAATGTTCGAAACCGTCCCTCGATCGTAACGCTGTGAAAAGAAGGTGTTAAAACGCGATCAGAAAGGAAAAACGTGAAAAAACGCGTCTGTAAAGGGTTTTCATTTAATGTTAATTAAAAGGTTAATTGAGGTACGGGTGTAAATCGAAATGCGCGATTGAGACGGAAAGGCATTCTTTCCGGAGAATAATTTTCGAAACTGTCACGCGATCCTAACGCTGTGAAAAGAAGGTGTTAAAACGCGTTCAGAAAGGAAAAACGTTAAAAAACGCGTCTGTAAAGGGTTTTCATTTAATGTTAATTAAAAGGTTAATTGAGGTACGGGTGTAAATCGAAATGCGCGATTGAGACGGAAAGGCATTCTTTCCGGAGAATAATTTTCGAAACTGTCACGCGATCCTAACGCTGTGAAAAGAAGGTGTGAAAACGCGTTCTGAAAGGCGCGATGAGACGACGACGACGACGACGACTGGCTTTTTATTATGTAGATAAGCCACTTAAGCATGGTAAAATTGGTGTTTTTAGTTAGTGTTATATTAATGCTTGTAATTTAATCATTCATGTGTATTTTACACATTTTAAGCCTAGTATTTGTATAAAAATCAGGTTCTAACTCTAATACAAACTCTAATTCTTCCACCTATACAACTATAATAACCTAGCTTAAGCCTATGTCTTTTCAGGATTTATCATAAAATAAGCTTACAATAGCAGAGGCTATCTTTCAAGATCTAATATAGCATAAACTTGCCAGTATCTACCTTAGAATAAGCCTGCAATAGCATAAACCTATTTTTCAAGATCTAATATAGCATAAATCTACCAGGATCTACCATAGAATAAGCCTACAATAGCATAAACCTATCTTTTCCAGGATCTACAATAGCATTAGCCTATCTTGACAGGTATCAACCACGTGACGTCATCAAAATACCCAACACCAGGTGGCATAACAATCGACAACATTCACCACCAAGTACTCTAAAGTTCCCGCCCAGAAATCCACCACCAGATGGCGCAACAATTCAAATTTCCCGCTAACAAGGTCACGTGACGTCCTAAATCCCCCCCAACCCGACGGATGGCCTTATAAACAAAAATTTAAGGGGGTAAAATTTTTGAGTATATAAGGCCATTCTTACTCTCTGACGTCGTACTCCAACCAAATCTATATCTCTTCCTCTCTAGCTTCTTCGTTTGAACTTGTTATGTATTCTTGAAGCCTCAGATTGAAAACGATCAGTAATAACACTTAATAGTGTTTATTTACAGTAATTTAGTCATAGTTAAAATCGAAGGTCGAGGAAATTTTACAGTTTAGGGCATAAAAATAAAATAACTTACGTATGGCATACTTTTTATCACTTTGCGCTATTTAACCTAAGTTTAAAACGGAAATGAGCGTCCAAACGCTGAACGATTAAATGTCTAGTTGCTTAATCGATAATAGAAGCCACACTCAAGAAGAGGGTGATTAACGGCGTTGCCATGGAGACTGAAACATTAAATGACTACGTACTCGCTAGGTCGATAACAGCTATGGTGAAGTGTTTGAAGCGTTGCCATGGTTTTTAAAAGTAATTTGGCAGTCGGGACAAACTTAGTAATTTAATCACTCGAAACAGCGCTCTAAAACTCTCGAGAGACAAAAACACTCATTTTCGTTTCATTGTGTTCAGGGTTCTTAGCATATTTTGAGCGAAAGTATATATTAATGTCAAGAAAGGAGATGAAATTTCGAAAGGGAAATCGTAAAAAAATTACAATCAGGTGCTTTAGTTACTTAATCCTCGTTGAGAAAATTCATCATTATTTCACCAATTATAACTTAAAAGCAGACCGTGGGTCACGTTCATCCCCTAGAAAGTGACTTTGCTTACGAAATCCTGTTTTTTCTTGCCGAAAGTACGAGGCGTTTGTGGGAGGGATTTATAATTGCACTTGTAAATCCCGCCTACTAAGATTTAAATCACCAAGAGTTCAGGAATAAAGTGGGGAACCACTGGACCCGCGCTATGCTTTAATGAACCATGTCGTTGCAATATGTTGCTATATAAATGATAAACATGTAAGCGTTCATTAGTACAACTTTGCGCTATTAAACGACTGTATCCTAGAAAGTAAATGATTGTTATATGTAAATAAAGTTGAAAACACAATTTAGAGGCTCGACGAATGAATGACTACTCGGTTTCTCGAAAACATGGGTGCGGGCTAAAGAGGATCAATAATGGCGATGATACTCGATGAAACGTTTCCGTAGATACGAAGGTAGTTTAGCCTTCTCGTGAAAATGCAGATAGACGTTAGAGTTTTGCTCAGTTCCTTTCACTAGGAGGTTGAAATTTTCTAGCAAATAAACATTGAAGAAGTCCATACAATAACCATATAACGGAATTCAATGTTGTAAGCTGTTTAAAGATAAATACGAGTTATTTTGATGAAAAAGACAGAAATAGCGAAAGAACAGTTAGTTTATCGAGATCTACGAGTCAACGCATAAAAGACTAGAAAAACCATATCATTACTTGGCCCAAATTAATTTATACTATTTTCATGCCACAATGATGTTACAGCGGGCCCTTTATGGGAGAAAAGATAGGAAGATTATTTGGCCATAAATGTTTACCCAAGTATCTAATTATGTGTTATCCAGCTTCGACTGTCAAAGCCGATAAAGCCGTCCCAAAAAACCGAGTATACTCCTTTAACCTACTCCATCGGTGTACGCACGGTTTCATCGAATTGCGATTGATAATTTGGGCCCATTCGTCATAACAATGGTTTGAAACTAGTATATTATTGTTTATGACAGGTTTTTATAGTTAATGGATGGGATTCCTATCAACGCCAGAGCCCTATCAGCAGCTAAAGCCCCAGTACACGAGGTAGTTTTACGACTCGTGTCCCATAGCTCCAAACCATTAAAATAAAATTTATTGTTTTCGAAGATGGATCACATTGAAGGGTCAAGGGCGAATTATCAAAGTCCCATTATTGTTTAGGTATATATATTGAAATAGGTGTAAAAATATAAGGGCCAATATTTTAGAAAAGATGACCCCTTACAAAAATGTTCTCATGAATTCCAAAGGCCATTCTTTGGAACCCCATGCAGCCCTTTCGATCATTTTCTAAAGGAACAATTCCCAGAGACTTTCTTTGGAATTTTCTAAAGAAGTCTTGAGACAAATGTCCAAAGAATGTCTTGAGATTATTTTCCAAAGAAATTCTTTAGGAATTGTAGAGATAAATTTCCAAAGAAGGTATAAGGTTATTTTCCAAAGAAACTCTTTAGAAATTCTAGAGATTAATTTCCAAAGAAGGTATAACGAATATTTTCCAAAGAAATTCCTTAGGAATTCTAGAGGTAAATTTCCAAAGAATGTATAAGGTTTATTTTCCAAAGAATATCTTTTGAAATTCTAGAGACTAATTTCCAAAGAAGGTGCAACGAATATTTTCCAAAGAAATTCTTGAAGAATTCTAGAGGTAAATTTCTAAAGTATGTATAAGGTTTATTTTCCAAAGAAACTCTTTAGGAATTCTAAAGATTAATTTCCAAAGAAGGTATAACGAATATTTTCCAAAGAAATTCTTTAGGAATTCT
The DNA here is from genome assembly GCA_019434445.1 of Phalangium opilio. NCBI lineage: Eukaryota > Metazoa > Arthropoda > Arachnida > Opiliones > Phalangiidae > Phalangium > Phalangium opilio. The sequence continues at coordinate 29,179 of JAEQBA010001738.1, forward strand.
TGAGGTAAATTTCCAAAGAATGTATAAGGTTTATTTTCCAAAGAAACTCTTAGGAATTCTAGGAATTGATTTCGAAAGAAGGTATAACGAAAATTTTCCAAAGAAATTCTTTAGGAATTCTAGATATTAATTTCCAAAGAAGGTATAACGAATATTTTCCAAAGAAATTCTTTAGGAATTCTAGAAATAAATTTCCAAACCCTTAAAAAATCTTCTGAAGAGTTCTAAAGGAATTTCTTTGGAAGCCTACGGAGCCCTTGGGATCATTTTCTAATGAAACGATTTCCAAAGACTTCCTTGGAATTTCCTAAAGAATTCTTGAGATCAATTTGCAAAGAACGTCTATGGAATATTTTTCAACGAAATTCTTAAGGAATGCTTAGGATAAATTTCCAAAGAAGGTCTAGGTTTAAGTTCCCAAAGAAATTCGATAGGAATTATTGAGATAAATTTCCAAAGAACGTCTTTGAAATATTTTCCAACGAAATTCTTAAGGAAATCTTGAGATAAATTTCCAAAGAAGGTATGGGGTTTATTTTCCAATGAAATACGTTAAGAATTCTAGAGATGAATTTCAAAGGGCCAGATATATTTGCAATTATGCTTTACATATAATTATCTCAAAAACTTTTACCCAAATTATTTTGCTAAAGTTTTCCTGCATAGACATTGACTTGATGGCTAAAAAATTAAAAACGTTTCACGAAGGCTTGTCCCGTAGCTAAGGCTCAGCAAGTGCAATTACCTATTTTTGTTTTTTGCCTTTAATAATCCGTGAGGAGTTTATGCAAAGTATAAATTAAATTAAAAGTAAAATACGCGTAATTAAAATCGTTATGTTTAGATTTACAGGGAGTATAAGCTGGCAGTCGAAACTTTCGCTTTTGAAAAGTAAAACTAACCTAAATTATTTTGTGACATGTTTTATCTTTTTTTCGATCGTAATTAAGTCCCAAATAAAATTTTTATATAAAATATTGTAGATAAAATTAGGTTATACGCGTTTCTGGTACTCAAAAACCTCTCAGTGAAAACACATTATTAAACTTAACATCAACATCTGTATCTACTGCTTGGCCATTAAAGCCTCCAAAACCCACTTAGTACCCGTACATTTGCACAAGGTTAAAACTTTCTGCTGTTTTCGGATGTTTTTAAGTCGATTAAATGTCTGACTTTATAAGGAGTTTCGCACTGCATGCGAGAACTACCCTACTAGTACTATAAGGGGTGTTGTTCAGCATGTAAGAACCGCACTCCCTGGATTGGGATATGGTGCTGCATGTGAGAACTATCCTCGTTTCTAGAGGGCTAAATTAATTTACCACATAATCTTCCCTATATCTCCCAAGAAAATTCCAAAGATATTTCCCCAGAAAATTCCAAAGTTATTTCCCAGGAAAATTCCAAAGTTATTTCCCAAGAAAATTCCAAAGTTATTTCCCAAGAAAATTCCAAAGTAATTTCCCAAGGAAATTCCAAAGGTAATTCCAAATCATTCTCAAAAGAAAAAAAGGCCACTATTCCCCAATTTTCCAAAGAACCCCTTAAGGATTTCTAAAGAAATCTCCCAAGGAATTTTCTAAAGAGTTCTAAAGAAGATTTTTGAAAGGGAGACCGTTATGCTAACTAACAGGATAGCCTGGTGTTCATAGGCACCTAACTTTTCTTGACACACGTTGGTTTGTATACATTCAACGTCAAAGAAAATGTACATGAGGTTAGGCTGATTAGGTCTAGGCTTTTTAACGGATGGCAGTTTCAGATGTTTGTCTGTGATAATTTGAATAAAACATAAGTGGTTGCTGGGCAGATATTTACTGCAGATCTGACAATATATCTCTCCACATGTATGCGTTTCGGTTCTTCGAGAAAAATCAATAATTTTTAAACAGTCTTTACAATGAAAAAGGCGCTCACTACAACAACTCGCAATATGACAAAGATCACCGACTTCAACAACTCGCAATATGACGATGAGATAACCGGATTTTCAAACGGAACGGACCGTGGACCACCCGCAGAGGAGACACTATTAAACGATACCCTACCTAGGAAACACGGATCTGTAGAGGCCATTTCTGGCGATGATATCGACGTACAATGGGGAGGGGGAGAAACGGACCAGCCCACACCTTTTGACAACGTACCTTCTTGCGAGATAACAGGAAAAAGTGAGAGATTTTACAAACATTTTAACATGTATGGTCGAGAGGTAGTTCTTAGAGTTACTGAAGATTCCGTTGCTAGTGTGTGTACCGTAACCAAATGCATCCTTAGTAAGTACAGGCCTACATATTACGTCCAAATTACCTTAAAGAGTGCGGCAAATATTTGTAGGTCCGAACTAGAATTATCTTTTAGACGATTAGATCAAGTCGACCCCAATATTCTTTTCGACCAGCTTAGTGTTATGTGTTATCAGGAGCAGATGACAAAGGAGTCTCGGACGCTAGCTTCCACAATATAGAGGGCAATGGGACCCGCGTACGTCAGAGCTGTAGCGGTATCGTTTCCCATAGAGGCACTATCAGACATTATAGCAGACGATGCTTTTGGTGGATTATATCTGGCACCAAAGTCTGCTGGGAATTTTTTTGTAATAACAAATTAAGTCCAAACTAGCAGAGAAACCCAGGTAAGCCAAGGCTTAATTAACAATTTGTGCCCACTGGAATGATTGGGCTCGGGTTTTCAAAAGATAAAAGCAAGGTTTTAAAAGATGCCGAAACACAATGTTATATATGTGTTTTAGGGCCAAAATATTCCGTATTTCTTTTGAATTAATTGACTGCTACTAGAGGTTGGAAACGAAATCACTGTCTCTTACTTTTTGGGTTTTAAAAGATCGTGAGTGATTTCTTTTACCAACCTCTTGTAGCTTTCATTTAATTCAAGAAGAAATTTAGAAAAAATGGCACTGAAACACATTTTAGTTTTTTAATAGTGTACATACGTTACTCGCTGGGTTTTCATTATCAATTTTAGTCTAAAAAAAGTTTAAAAAGCCGTTGAAATCCATTTTTTAACTCTAATACTCGTTAAGCCTAGGCTAATTATAAGCAGACGATAGGTATTTTTAAAGAGAGGCTCGAGACGCGATTTCCCAGATCTCCTTTCGAGACTTTGCAGCAACGCTATTGGTTGGAAAATAAAGCTCAAATTTCCTATGAGAGGTGGCACTGGCGTAATATTTTGGTTAATAACCGTGACGTTCGCGGATCCCATTGCCCTCTACATTATGGAAGCTAGTGTCCGAGACTCCTTTGTCATCTGCTCCTGGTGTTATGTATTTAGTTTTTTAATAGCCATTAGCTAACATTGTTAAAAAAACATCTAACCTATTATTGATAACGATTTGTATATATATTGCTGTTGATTCATAATTTTTTAGTCTTAATAAACTATCTCGTTTAGTTAACATTATTGTGACTCCCGTGTTTTTATTAGTCCGCAAGACATAACATGGTGTCAGAAGACCTGAAAGTCGCGCCCTTTTCGGGGGAATAGGATTCGTGTTTTGTTTAGTGGGTAGGCTCGATATTGCAGTCGCGATTATGGCTAATAATATACCGACGATCAGACCGTTTTGTGCTGGATCCAACCCGGCCGAAGCATGGAAATTTTGGCGTCAAGACTTCATGGATTACCTTGCCGCGTTGAAATATGACGCCGAGGAGGAGGCCACGAAGACAGCCTTATTCCGTCACGTGTGTGGCGACGATTTAAAGAAGCAGTATCGATTGCTTAACCTGAAGCCGGTTTCACCCGCTAAAGAATTTACACTGAAACAAATTCTCGATGCCTTTGACAAGCAGTACGATGCCTATCATAATGAGATATCGGCGTCATTCATTGCGTTGGGAATTTCACAGAAGCAGGGAGAACCATTTGAAGAGTTCTATTCTCTACTCCGGCTGGCCATTGAGGAGTGCAAGTATGGACAAGCTATGGACAGGATGCTACGTGACAAGTTGGTCCATGGTCTTCAGGATAGAGCCTTGCAAGAACGTCTCTTGCGGGAAGCAGGCCGATCAAAGAAGATGCTGGATGACATAGTAGCTGAATGTAAAGCCGCTGAATTGTCACGGGCCCAGGCAAATGCCATGAATGAATCTCGTGCTGAAGTACATGTTGTTTCCCGAGAGCCGAGCAAAGCAAAGCGACGGAAAAAGAAGTCAAAGGTTAAAGATACCGAGACTAGGGAATGTGGGTATTGCGGTCGCCAGCATGCGCCGAGGGAGTCTCCGGCGTTTGGAAAGACGTGTCTGAGGTGTGGTAACAAGAACCACTTCGCCGTAAAATGTCAAAAAGATGCGAAGGAGCAGATAGGAAACCTCAGCGTCCTTCCTCAAGTAGTCGTCGGATTGATACCATTACTCAGCTTTCTGATGATGTTGTGTACATCGGTACTGTGGAAGTCGGCAATGACGAATCTGGGTTGCGCAGGAAATCGGATCAAGTCGTGAATAGCACACACGACGTTTGGTATGAGGATATATAGTTAATGGATCAATCATAGCCTTTAAGTTGGATACCGGGGCCCAAGTTAATGTCATTACCAAGGATAATGTGGAAAAGATGCCGAGACGTCCACGAGTACAGAAGACCAGTCAAAGAGTCTTGGATTTTAGTGGCAATGAAATTCCCTTATTGGGGGAATGTTTCTTATCATGCTTGACCAACAACGGAGGAAAGGAAGGCACTTTTCGGTTCGTCGTAACAAGTTTGAACGTCAAACCTGTCCTCAGTGCTCACACTTGCGTCAAGCTTGGCTTAATTACAAGAAAATCGGGTAACTTGGCCTCTGTCTGCCAAGCAGCAACAGATTCACCTAAGAAGATACTTGAAGAGTTCGAGGACGTCTTCAAAGGCATGGGCCGGTTGGACAGAGTAGTCAAGATACACCTAAAGGAGGATGCCATTCCTCATGTGGCAGCACCAAGAAAGATTCCGATAGCCCAACATGATAAAGTTAAGCAAGAACTACGGCGTATGGAAGAATTAAACGTAATAACGAAGGTTGACACGCCAACAGATTGGGTTAGCAACATGGTAGTGATCGAAAAGCCAACGAAGATACGCATCTGCATAGATCCAAGGCATCTTAATGTTGCTATAAGACGGCCACATTATCCAATTCCTACTGCGGATAAGCTCCTGGCAGGCCTTCAGGGATGCGGTGTTTTTACGTTAGTTCATCTAAGAGGATGATTAGCTTATGGAATATCTGAATCATCCAAATCGAATTGTAATTAACGAACCTGGTTAAGTGAAGAAAATCATATACATAAGCAAGGCACACATATTACTTAAATTATCAATATATCAGTCAAATCCATATCGTCTACCTAATCACATAATATTAAGAACATATGACTAAGTTATTTAAATCATCAAAATTAACAAAATCATATAAATCATCAAAATTAACAAAATCATTTAAATCATCAAAATTAACAAAATCATTTAAATCATCAAAATTAACAAAATAATTTAAATCATCAAAATTAACAAAATCATTTAAATCATAAAAATTAACAAAATCATTCGAATCATCAAAATTAACAAAATCATTCGAATCATCGTAATTAACAAAATAATTCGAATCATCGTAATTAACAAAATCATTCGAATCAACAAAATCATTCAAATCAACAAAATCATTCAAATCAACTAAATCATTCAAATCAACTAAATACAACAAATCAACTAAATCAAACAAATCAACTAAATCAAACAAATCAACTAAATCAAACAAATCAACTAAAACAAACTACTTAATTAATATTTAAAATGTATAGCTGTTGATTTAAACTTAATCGAGATAAACCTTAAATTTAAACTTAATCGAGATAAACCTTTAATTTAAACTTAATCGAGATAAACCTTTAATTTAAACTTAATCGAGATAAACCTTTAATTTAAACTTAATCGAGATAAACCTTTAATTTAAACTTAATCGAGATAAACTTTAATTTAAACTTAATCGAGATAAACCTTTAATTAAACTTAATCGAGATAAACCTTTAATTTAAACTTTATCGAGATAAACCTTTAGATTAAACTTAATCGAGATAAACCTTTAAACTAAACTAAACCTATCGAGATAACTTTTAAAACTAAACTTATCGAGATAAACCTTTAAACTAAACTTAATCGAGATAAACTTTAAATTAAACTAATCGAGATAAACTTTTAAACTAAACTTAATCGAGATAACCTTTAAACTAACATAATCGAGATAAACCTTTAAACTAAACTTA
>JAEQBA010001738.1:37369-62849 GCA_019434445.1 Phalangium opilio
TGGAGGACTTCCTAGGATTAACACTGTGCCCTTGAGGTGCAAATATGAGTGGGTGTACTATCCCCAGTACCGAGTTAAGAAGGGGTCAAAATGAGGCTGAAATGTTTCGGGTAAAGGATTGCTGGTAGTGCACGACAACTTGGCGGGTGCACCCGATACGATAAGTTTTTTTTATCAATTGTATCAGATCAATAATTTGCGGCTTATTGTTGAAACAAGACGTCGCGAGAGAGAAAGTTTTTAATTGCGGCGACTGTACTTAACATGTTCGTACAGTTGCTCTAAGAAAGGGAAGTGTAATTTAAGAAAAACTTTTTTTTACACCGTAAAACACCCAAAGAGAGTTTTCCCGTACAAAAATTTACGGCTGCATTTTTGCTGTTAATTAGATTTTTAGAATCTGCAATATATGCAAATAAACTGGAATATTCTGGAAAAATACTGTAATAAACCTGAAAATGTTCAATTTCAGACAAAATTAAGGTGATTCCAGAGAGCAATGCAGAACATTTTAGACGTTTTGCAGAAAAAATATCTTCCGTTGGAAAACTCAGTACAACAGTATACAAAATTTAGCAACTCTAGAGTCATAAAATAGTTACCTTACAGCTAGAAAACAGAGGGGAAATAGTAACTCCCGTAAGAAATCAGGATGTTTGTAGGCTCATTACAAGTACTGTACCTTCCAAATATATTGTATGCATGTTACAGTCAGAAATTGCTAAGTTTGTAGGATAATTGCAGGCGTGTTTCGGATACTTTTTACGATAATTGCAGACGCGTTTCAGATACTTTTCAGGATCATCACAGGCGCGTTTCAGATACTTTTCAGGATCATCACAGACGCGTTTCAGATACTTTTCAGGATCATTACAGGCGCGTTTCAGATACTTTGTAGGAAAATTGCAGGAGCGTTTCATATAATTTTCAGGACCATTACAGGCGCGTTTCATATACTTTTCAGGATCATTGCCGGCGCGTTTCATATACTTTGTAGGGAAATTGCAGGCGCGTTTTAGATACTTTTTTGGATCATTGCAGGCGCGTTTCAGATACTTTGTAGGATAATTGCAGCCGCGTTTCAGATGATTTGCAGGATCATTGCAGCCGCGTTTCAGATAATTTTTAGGATAGTTGCAGGCGCATGTCAGATAATTTTTAGGATAGTTGCAGGCGCATGTCAGATAATTTTAGGATAGTTTCAGGCGCATGTCAGATACTTTGCAGGATAAATGCAGGCGCTTTTCATATACTTCGTAGGAAAATTGCAGGCGCGTTTCAGATACTTTCAGGATCATTACTGGCGCGTTTCAGATACTTTTATGGACCATTACAGGCGCGTTTCAGATACGTTTAAGGACCATTACAGGCCGTTTCAGATACTTTTAAGGACCATTACAAGGCGCGTTTCAGATACGATAATTACAGGTGCTTTTCAGATACTTTTTAGGATAATGGCAGGTGCTTTCAGATAATTATTAGGATAATTGTAGGCGCGTTTCAGATACTTTTAGGATAATTACAGGCTCTTTTCATATACTTTGTAGGATAATTGCAGGCGCTTTTCATATACTTTGTAGGATAATACAGGCGCGTTTCAGATACTTTGTAGGATAATTGCAGGTGCTTGTCAGATACTTTTCAGGATAATTGCAGGCGCATTTCAGATACTTTGCAGGGTCATTGCAGCCGCGTTTCAGATACTTTGTAGGATAATTGCAGGTGCTTGTCAGATACTTTTCAGGATAATTGCAGGCGCATTTCAATACTTGCAGGATCATTGCAGCCGTGTTTCAGATAATTTTAGGATAGTTGCAGGCGCATGTCAGATAATTTTAGGATAGTTGCAGGCGCATGTCAGATACTTTGCAGGATAAATGCAGGCGCTTTTCATATACTTTGTAGGAAAATAGCAGGCGCGTTTCAGATACTTTTCAGGATCATTACTGGCGCGTTTCAGATACTTTTACAGACCATTACAGGCGCGTTTCAGATACTTTAATTTGTACGATAACTGCAGGTGCTTTTTAGGATAATTGCAGGCGCGTTTCAGATACTTTTAGGATAATTGCAGGCTCTTTTCATATACTTTGTAGGATAATTGCAGTTGCTTTTCATATACTTTGTAGGATAATTACAGGCGCGTTTCAGATACTTTGTAGGATAATTGCAGGCGCATTTCAGACACTTTTCAGGATAATTTCTGGAGCGTTTCATATACTTTGTAGGAAAATTGCAGGCGCGTTTCAGATACTTTTTAAGGATAATGGCAGGTGCTTTTCAGATAATTTTTAGGTTCATTGCAGCCGCACTTCAGATACTTCGTAGGATAATTACAGGCGCGTTTCAGATACTTTGTAGGATAATTGCAGGTACTTTTCAGAATTTTTAGGATAATTGCAGGAGCATTTCAGATACTTCGTAGGATAATTGCAGGCGCTTTTCATATACTTTGTAGGATAATTGCAGGCGCTTTTCATATATTTTGTAGGAATATTGCAGGCGCTTTTCATATACTTTTTTGGATCATTGCAGGCGCGTTTCAGATACTTTTTAGATTAATTGAAGGCTCTTTTCATATACTTTGTAGGATAATTGCAGGTGCGTTTCAGATACTTTCTAGGATCATTGCAGCCGCGTTTCAGATACTTCGCAGGAGCATTTCAGATACTCTGTAGGATAATTGCAGGTGCGTTTCAGATACTTTGCAGGGTCATTGCAGCCGCGTTTCAGATTCTTTGTAGGATCATTGCAGGCGCGTTTCAGATTCTTTGTAGGATCATTGCAGGCGCGTTTCAGATACTTTGAAGGATAATTGCAGGCGCGATATAGATACTTTGTGGAATAATTGCAGACGCGTTTCAGATACTTCGCAGGATCATTGCAGGTGCATTTCAGATACATCGCAGGATCATTGCAGGTGGATTTCAGATTCTTTGTAGGGTCATTGCAGGTGCGTTTCAGATACTTTGTAGGATAATTGCAGGTGCATTTCAGATTCTTTGCAGGATCATTGCAGGCGCGTTTCATATGCTTTGCAGAGTCATTGCGGGTTTTCCTATCAATTATTGTGAATCAGTAGGCTTATATACCCTAAATTTCCAAAAAAAATTAAAGAGGCTTACGCTTGAGTTCAAACGTCAACAATAGCTATGTTTAAAATGATTTTAGGAATAAAGTTTCTTAAAACGATTTAACTAGAATTAAGGTAAATTAATGACGATTAAATTAATAAATATCATTTATATTTATTTAAATATTTAAAAATAGCCTCTAAATTGCGTCTCGACTTGGAGAGGTTTATTTTGGATTCCCAACTTGTACTCATCTCTTACAAAAATATTAAGCTGTAATTCATCTGAATACACGCTTTTCTGACTTGCTAAAGTAATATCTGAGATGGTCTAACTGTTTAGGTTCATGTATACATTAAGTTCTCACCACATCTAGATAAGAAGGTCTTTTCGTCTATCTAACATCCACAACATACACACTCACAGAACGTAATCGAAAAATTCTTTCAAACTTATAGCTAAAAACCGATTACAACTGAAGGGAAGGGTCCCGACAGGCTTGTTTTACGTCTATCCGCAACCAGGAAAACTGCTGTAAACTTATATGATAGCGCTAAAGTACTTTGGTTCGCAATTTCCTTCACATTTCGAGCGCCATGGTGATAGTAGATCTTGTCTTTCGTGTACCCGAGGCCACAAACACACACATGCACACACACACAGACAGAAAGCTAGGTCTGGTCTCAAAAACTGGAATAAAATCACTAAAATAAACTGAAATTAATTTTATTTACTTTTTTTGGATGAAAAATAGTTTTTCTACGACTTTTTACCTCAAATAGAAGTAACTCTTATTTTATTAGGTTTTGAATCTATAGAACTTGACTGCCAACACCTTTGAAAGCTTGGAATCCTTATGTTGTTAGTATTGGATACACCTTAAACATAACTGCATAAGTTCGTAAGATGTGTTCCATAAGTTTGTCACTGGTTACTTCATGAAGTGGTGTAGGTGAAACGTCATATTCTCGTAAAGCGACGCCTGTTGAGCCATTGTCGAAGGCTTAATAAGGCTAAATAGGAAGTTGGACTGCAAAACCGAGTGTATTCAATTCTCGCGTCATTCTCGAACTAGCTCTCAGTAAGTCTCTAGCATTACGAAGTATAGGCAGTGTCATACTTATTGAAACATATCTGATAAACTTATGATAACTGTATATACAATACTGGCCCATTTATGACCAAAAAATGTTTCAATTTTCTATCTTTTATGGTGGTTTAAATATTTTTAGGATCGAGACGTGACAGTATTAGATCAAAAGATTTTATTAAGATGAATGAGTAAAGCTTTTTTAAGATGCCTTTTTAGGCCTAACCAATTCTTTATTCAAATTTTAGAAAAATAAAAGCAGTAATATTAATGCCTAACAGAAGCAGATAAAAATTTAGGGTGCGCTCGAAGTTGACTTCCCGTACAAAAATTTTAAGCTGTAATTCATCTGCATACGCGCTTTTTTTATCGCTACCACGCTGTAATAGGTATACATTAAGGCTACATTTCTGCAGCTCAAAAAACGGGAAAATTTCACAGCAATTCTAGAACTGCAAATTGACTGCCGTTTCTTCATTTTCTGTTTGTTAACTGTTAACTGTCTAGCCTGGCAGAAATATGCAGCGCAATTCTGCAAACGCTAAGCAAAAGTAGAAATACCAGCTGTTAGTTTAAAACTGTAACTTGACCGTTTTTATAGATATGATACAGGTCTGCAAAAGTGATGGAAAAGTAGAAATCCAGCTGCTAATCTAGAACTGTAATTTGACCGTTTTAATAGACATGTTACAGGTCTGCAACAGTGATAGAAAAGTAGAAATCCAGCTGCTAATTTAAAACTGCAATTCTACCACATTTATAGACATGTTACAGATCTGCAAAAGTGATGGAAAAGCAGAAATGCAGCTGCCAATTTAGAACTGTAATTGGACCTTTTTTATAGACATGTTACAGGTCTGCAAAAGTGATAGAAAAGTAGAAATCCAGCTGCTAATTTAAAACTGCAATTTGGCCACATTTATAGGCATGTTACAGGTCTGAAAGAGTGATTGAAAAGTAGAAATCTAGCTGCTAATTTAAAACTGCAATTTGACTACATTTAAAGACATGTTACAGGTCTGCAAAAGTGATGGAACAGTAGAAATACAGCTGCCAATTTAAAACTTTAATTTGACCTAAATTGACCATTTTTATAGACATGTTACAGGTCTGCAAAAGTGATGGAAAAGTAGAAATTCAGCTGCCAATTTAAAACTGTAATTTAACCACATTTAGAGAGATATTGCAGGTATTCAAAAGTAGGAAATTCTACTTTTGAATACCTGCAATATGTCTATAAATGTTGAATAGTTATAGTTTTAAATTGGAAGCTAGATTTCAACTTTCCCATAACTTTTGCAGACCTGTAACATGTGTATAAATGTGGTCAAATTGCAGTTTTAAATTGGCAGCTGGATATCTACTTTTCCATCACTTTTGCAGACCTGTAACATGTCTATATAAATGGTCAAATTACAGTTTTAAATAGGCAGCTGGATTTCTACTTTTCCATCGCTTTTTCAGACTTGTAACATGTCTATAAATATGGTCAAATTACAGTTTTAAATTGGCAGCTGGATTTCTACTTTTCCATCACTTTTTCAGACTTGTAACATGTCTATACATGTAGTCAAATTACAGTTTTAAACTAGCATCTGGTATTTCTACTTTTCTATCGCTTTTGCACACCTGTAACATGTCTATAAAAATGGTCAAATTACAGTTTTAAATTGGCAGCTGAATATCTACTTTTCCATCACTTTTGCAGACCTGTAACATGTCTATATAAATGGTCAAATTACAGTTTTAAATAGGCAGCTGGATTTCTACTTTTCCATCGCTTTTTCAGACTTGTAACATGTCTATAAATATGGTCAAATTACAGTTTTAAATAGGCAGCTGGATTTCTACTTTTCCATCGCTTTTTCAGACTTGTAACATGTCTATAAATATGGTCAAATTGCAGTTTTAAATTGGCAGCTGGATTTCTACTTTTCCATCACTTTTTCAGACTTGTAACATGTCTATACATGTAGTCAAATTACAGTTTTAAACTAGCATCTGGTATTTCTACTTTTCTATCGCTTTTGCACACCTGTAACATGTCTATAAAAATGGTCAAATTACAGTTTTAAATTGGCAGCTGAATATCTACTTTTCCATAAGTTTTGCAGACCTGTAACATGTCTATAAATATGGTCATATTACAGTTTTAAAATGGCATCTGGATTTCTACTTTTCCATCACATTTGCAGGCCTGTAACATGTCTATAAATGTGGTCAAGTTGCAGTTTTAAACTAGCAGCTGGTATTTCTACTTTTCCATCACTTTTGCAGAACTGTAACATGTCTATAACTGTGGTCAAATTACAGTTTTAAACTAGCAGCTGTTATTTCTACTTTTGTATCGCGTTTGCAGAATCGCGCTGCATATTTCTGCCAATACAGACAATTAACAGATAATAAACAGAAAATGTAGAAACGGCAGACAATTTGCAGTTCTGGAATTTCTGTGAAATTTTCGCGTTTTTCGAGCTGCAGAAAATGTAGCCTTAATTTATACCTATTACAGCGTGGTAGCGATAAAAAAGCGCGTATGCAGATGAATTACAGCTTAAAAGTTTTGTACGGGTTATTACCTTGAGTTTTTGTGGGGCCAATTTAAGGTGTAAATTCGGTGTAAAATAAAACTTTTAAAAACCGTTTTGAAATTAAAAATGGAAAATTATAGTACTGTGGGTTTCTTAAATAAGGTCTTTCATTTTCATTAATGTTTTAATATTAAAGTCAATCCAAACAGTAAAAAATTATTGAAAAACTTGATTGTTAAGCATTTTTTACAGATGATATTCATGAAAGAATATATTTTTATCCTTTAAATAAAATTAACAAAGAAATTCGTAATCAGAGGGTATTGTACTTTTGTAAAACACTGCTAAACGTGTTAGGCGACACTCTGAAACGTGTTAGGCGACACTCTTAAAAGCGTTATGCGACACTCTTGCAGTGGCGTCGCTAAGTCTTTTTGGGGGCTTAAGCGCCCCTAAAATTTCAAAGTTAGCCCCCTTAAAATAATCCGTAAACTCTACTAAAAAATTGCTCGTATCCCTTAAAATTGTGTAGCAATATAGTGTAAAAAATTATTATGAAAAGTTCGTTCAGTTTTATCTTTGTAGAGATGAATTTCAATATCAAACAGTAGTGGGGACTAAAAGCAAACGGTAACTGAACTTATAAAAGACGAGTGAAATTCTTTCATCCACAATTGTCTCATAGTCACTAACTGATCGGTTCCGTACTCTTTATCAATTAAAGTTTGTAAATCTTTAATATACGAATAATAAACTTAAACCCCCCCCCCCCAAATTTCAAACCCGAGCAAGGCTACTGCACTCTTGAAAGTGTTAAGCGATACTCTTTAAAGTATTGCGCGACACTAAAAACACGGACTATGTTAGTAGGGCGACTATAGACGCCAACTTTTGTGACATGTCTTATCTTTATTTTGAGAAGCATTAGAGTAGAAAATGAAATTTTTTTAAATATTGTAGAGTAGATTAGGTCAAACGCGTTTCTGGTGCTCGAAAAATTCTTAGCGAAAAGAGATTATTAAATTTAAGGAGTACGTCTATGTCTACTGCTTGGATATTATGGCCTCCAAAACCAACTTAATACCCGATGATTTATACTAATTAAAAACTTTCTGCCTTTTTCAGAGGCTATTAAGTCGGTAAAAATTACCAACTTTTCATGCAGTTTTATGCTCGATTTAAAGTCGAACAAGTGGCCAGCTTTTATGCAGTTTCACACTGCATGCGAGAACTAGCATTCAGGGCCGGATTAAGCAATTTTGCACCGGGGGCCGCCCCCTTAAGTCGGAAAAAACAGAACAGCAAATGTCCCTAAGGGCGAATAGTTTAACTCTATGCGCCCCCAACAAGACTTGCGCCCGGGGGCCAGTGCCCCCTCGCCCCCTCTTAATCCGGCCCTGCAAGCATTGCTTAAAGGGGTATAGTTCTGCATGTAAGAACTTTCCTCTTAATTTAACTCAAAGTGGAACCTTGCTATGAATATAAGCACTGATTGCTAATAAATCACCCACTCTTTTAGGTGTTATGAGACACTCTGAAAGGTGATAGGCGACACTCTGAAAGGTGATAGGCGACACTCTGAAAGGTGTTATGCGACACTCTGAAAGGTGTTATGCGACACTCTGAAAGGTGTTATGAGACACTCTGAAAGGTGTTATACGACACTCTGAAAGGTGTTATGCGACACTCTGAAAGGTGTTATGAGACACTCTGAAAGGTGTTATGCGACACTCTGAAAGGTGTTATGAGACACTCTGAAAGGTGTTATGAGACACTCTGAAAGGTGTTATGAGACACTCTGAAAGGTGTTATGAGACACTCTGAAAGGTGTTATGAGACACTCTGAAAGGTGTTATGAGACACTCTGAAAGGTGTTATGAGACACTCTGAAAGGTGTTATGAGACACTCTGAAAGGTGTTATGAGACACTCTGTATGGTGTTATGCGACACTCTGAAAGGTGCTATGCCGCACCCTTTAAGGAATTGCACAACACTCATGTGAGAGTAAAAATTAAGTTAAGTTCGATATAAGAGTTAAAAAGGTGTTAAACTGCACCTCTGTTGCACCATTTTATAGCACTAATTGCTCAATAAGTGTTATTAAACCCTTTCAGGGGTGTAAATGAACACCTGTAATGATGTCAAATTTGGACCCAAACTACTTTTAAAGGTGTTAAAGCGCACCCCATTTTCTTAGAGTGTATGCTTAACACGTCAAAGACGTTCAACACCGAAACAAAAATCGTCTTGAACACATTAGAAAGTGGACATATTTTCACTTGAACATGTGCTCATTTTTGAACATGTATAGTAGAGAGAGTCGCATGAAGGTGTTCAGGGATTGTGTTCAGCTCCTGAACACATTTTCTGCATAATTAACATGTTCAGAGGCAGACCATTTAAATAAAAACACGTTCAAAATCAAACACAAAATGGCTTGAATACATTAGAAAAAAGAACAGATTTCTATTTGAACATGTTCTCATTTTTGAACATGTATAGGAGAGTGTTGCATGAAGATGTTCAGAGATTGTGTTCAATTTCCTAACACATTTTTTTCTGTGAATAGTCATCAATGATGGTGTAGGTTTGGTTATTTAAAATTTATGTTAAACATGCTTACATTTTATCAAAATGGTCTATGTGAATGTAGGTTAGGTTCGGTTATTTGAACCCCAGTATAGTATTTTTCGACGTCCATAGTATATAAGCAGTGAAATCAAGTGTTATATAAACGCAGCTAATTGTGTTCGTTCTCAAGTTGAGGCGTATACTAACGATTTGGTAACGGCGCAAAGTTTATTTGACATATGTTTAACTTCTTTTAAAGGGGTCAATCCTCGTATACTCAAACAGAACTATAAGGAGGAAAACTAAACGCGTTTTTGGACTTCATTGCCGAGCTTTCGCATTAGAGAGTTACTTTTATTCAATTAGTAGCATGAGCGAGTCCGTGAGTTAAAAACAGCCTTCGCAAAGTTCTAAATAAGTTAGACGTAAACAATTTAAATAGTTTTATTTTGGCGAATTACAACAAATAAAACCATG
The DNA here is from genome assembly GCA_019434445.1 of Phalangium opilio. NCBI lineage: Eukaryota > Metazoa > Arthropoda > Arachnida > Opiliones > Phalangiidae > Phalangium > Phalangium opilio. The sequence continues at coordinate 47,114 of JAEQBA010001738.1, forward strand.
TTATAAAATAGAACCATTTATACATTCACCTCGAGCCCATCTAAGAACTTCCGATTTCAAATTTTAGTTGCGATTTTAAATGAAAAATGTTGAAATCTCTTCATGGAACATTTCTAAGAAAAATGTGTCTTTCAAAATGAATTTTCTTTGTATTTGTTTTTCAAGTTACGGCGCTATTTCTTAAAAATTTCTTGCTCTGTAATTTGATTCCAATTTGTGTGTGTTATACCATTTAGTATGTTCTGTATGGTCACCATAGGTGTAGCAACACCTTGGGGACATATCTTAAGGCATCACTCCTTATTTGTTTCAAAATGATAATTTGTCTTTGTTGTCGCTATTAATTTACAATCAATACTGCTTCAATTAAAAACACTTGTATATCCTATATATTAGTAATTCAATATTCGTTCAAGGCTATAGCCGCTTGTGCATACATTAGAAGTTGATTAACACTATTTCATTTTAAATTTAACATTATGCACACTAATGCGTCTAAACTTTGACTATTACGTGCCAGTCAACATGGAAATGTGAAAAGTAGTTCCTATTTTGGGTTACAATAACTATTTTTATCGCTATTCTATGCATTCTATATTGTACTTTTAAAACGAGATGAGCCCAGCATAGTTACACTTTTGCGCAATTTCTACCGGGTGAAATTAGTATTATTAAAAAATTAACAAGTACTTTCTTGGAGAATAAACTAATGAAATGCAGATATCGTCAGCTCTTCTTTCAAAGACGAAATAGGTGTTTTAAGTTGTACACATGTGAACTTTCAACGAGTTCACGTATATTTCGAAAAAGAGAACGATGAAGGAGACGGAGAAACCCAAGATACAGACGCGAAAAATGGCCGTAAAAGCTTTCAAGTTGATTACGACGAAAGCATCTGGTTCTTCGACTGTCTGACAAGGATGAGATTCCACTTTGAGAGATGGGTTCAGGTCCTCGTAGCAATCACCCTCAGTCAGCTGGCGCAATCTGACAAATGAGAAATTTAACTGCAGCATAATTAACGCAGAAGTAAAGAGGGTGAAACTAACCTTTTGTTGACTGTCTTAATCAGGGTTTGAGAAATGTTTTTACTGAAATGCATCGCCATGTAGGATGTCATTAAAGGCTTGCTTAGTTTCATTTTACAAGTTCCTGTCTTGGCATATCTGGCTTTGATAACATTCCACAGAAAGGTTCCAGAATGGATAATGAATTTCTTTCGATTTTCAATTCCGGCATGAATGTTGCTATTTTTTAGTAAGTTGCTTAATTTCTGGTAACACGTATGTGGGTTCGCGTCAGCTCGCTTTGTTACTTCCGCAAATGCGGAGCTAGTAAATGCATTTTTCTAAAAGGGAAATTTTAAAAATTAGTCAATGATGCTCTATTTTTCTTAAAACCATTTAAAAGGAGACATGTCTTCACAAAAACTACCAATTTTCCAGTTCCTGGCAATCAATATCTAGCAGGGTAGCAGCGTTCCATACTACAAGGTTTAGTTGACAGGTGGATATGATGGTGTTTCACGTACCAAATTGAACTCTAGTAAAAAGATGGGTCCTCCAAGATAAAAATATGGAGTTCGGTTTGATGTGTAGAGCATTGAAGAACATGTAAGTTCTAACCTGTTAATTTTTAAGCCTAATCGTAAATTTTGTACAAGCTTAGAGGCTAACTGAGTCTCTAAATTTTCTTTCCCAATATCTTATGTCGTGATTACAAACACCCATTAAAGGGAGAGGATTGTGGAAAGTTGATAGTTTTCGTTCTTTCGTTTATTTAATTTAGGCCACTTCAGTAAAAGGTTCCATCCTCTAAGACACAAACAGTGAAATGTTCATAAACACCATTGCTTACTAAAATTACCTGAACAAAACTGGAAATTGCAGTGCCTTTCGTGAATAAAGGATCTGCATCCGGAAAGTGAAATACATCGTCAATGTTATCGAAGGGAAGGGCTTCCGATTTGTTCGAAAACTGCGATGTCATTTCCGAAGACACAAAAACCAATACTACGAAAGAAGCCAGACTCCACACGACTGAAAGAAACCGAGTAACTCCCTCGCACTTCAAACCTTGGGGACCTTAAGAAAACAGAAGGTTAAAATTGTAAAACGGACGAAGATTTTCTATTAAGGGATTTACTCGTTCCCAGAAGGCATTGCAACAAAAACATGGGAGGAAGTTCCGATTTCACTTTTCCGTATTTAGAGCTTAGTTTCCCCTCAATGTAAATGAGCAGAGCCAGCCCAAAGAGAACCACAACTATCTACATGAAACAACGATCAATTATGATTTTCGGCGTTTTTAGTATGACCTCAAATTTCAAGGTAACATATTAAACTGTTTAGTCTACGGCAGTTCGTGTCGTTATTAGCTTTTACAATTATTTACAAATTACTAATGTTAATTTACCCATTTGTCAACAACAGAGTAAAGGTCATTTTCGTTTGATTGATTTGTTCCGAATAATATTTCCGTCCTCACAATCAAAAACGGGTGTGAAGTATTAAAGCCATTGAAACGATCCTGGGACATGACCAATGGGTTTAAAGAAAAGTCTCCCTCCTGTGATAGGAAAGCGTTCATTGTATTAAAATAAGAAGCTGGTCGCGAATTTCAAATTACACAACGACTGACATTTCTCTGGAGCATACCAAGAACCCCATTCCACGAATTACCAACTTTCGCACCCCAACTATGTTCCGTATTGGGGATGATAGTAACGCTGTCAAAATATGTTGAGGAATGTGCTTATTGGATTGCAAAAACAACGTGAAAACTGACTCAAAATTTTATTACTTGATATTGTCAAAACCTTTCAGAACACGGAGGAATTTTATCATATAGCCTATCTCTCCTTGGCCATTCACAATAACCAATGGTGAAAACTGATTCGAAAGATTTCAAAAATCATGGGATTGGCATAAGAAAAAATTAACATTGTTTGGAAAGTGGGAAGAATTTTAATATTGAAGTTTTGCAACTCACTTCACCATAGACTGCTGTGTAGTTTTTGCAATTTCGCTGTTCATAACGTCTTTATGCCTTCTTTAGATTAATTTTGTTTACTCCAGTAAACCTGTTTTCTATTGCTAGGTGTAATATACAATCTAACAGAAGTCAATAGCAAAATTCCGAAAGGAACTTTATTTAGGTTCGATTTTTCTGTATTTTGCGTTCGTGTGACCAATATATTAATTTCCATAACATGTATTTCATTTCAAGTTTTCACACATTCCCTTAAAAGCTTTAATATGTACGCAACTGAGTGAAGTTTTCTTTTGTATAAATAACCACTTGGTAGCCAATCGATACTGTACCTATAAAATATAGCTTTAAATATAGAACATAGCTTTCAGTTATCGATTTAAATCCGACTTTATGTAACGTTTCCCTGAAAAAAATCGTAATATTATTATTTTAAATTGTCAATTGTGTCAACAAAATCAAGTCTTATCAATTACACCCAGTTTACAGTGGCATTTTGATTTTATTAATCAAAACTCCACAATTACAGCTAGTAAATTGTCAGGATTAATTAGTTCTACGTTGATGCATAGGATTTCGATTATCAATTTTAGCTCAATTCAAATGAATAAAAAATACAATTAATTTCATATTTTTAAGTAAGTTTTTCTTAATGTTCGTTTTTTCTTCCCAGCACGGGATAGACTAATCTGCTGAATGTCTGAACGTCTGAACTGCTGAAAATAGTAGAATTCCTACTATAAAATTCTCCCATCCTACCAAACCGTAAACTGTCTGAACCTTTTTGACTATTTTGCTGAAATGCCAAATTCTGAACCGTGAACTTTGAAATTAATGTAAGATAGAGACCGTTTGAACTTTTTTGACTATTTTACTGAAATGCCGAATTCTGAACCGAAATTAATGTAGATAGAGACCGTCTGAACTTTTTTGACTATTTTGCTGAAATGCCGAATTCTGAACCGTGAATTTTGAAAATGAAAATGGAAATAGTGTAACAATGTTACGCCTTTTCTAAAATATTGTTGTTTATCTTCATTGACTTCCCAAATAATAATATTGTTTTTCCAAACAATTACTGTTTACAATTATCGACTTCCAAAATAAAACAACCTTTCTCGACTTATAATATGCCTTTTCCAAAAAATTACTGTTTACAAAATAACCTTTCTCGAATTATAATATGCCTTTTCCAACAAAATACTGTTTAGAATTATCTACTTCCGAAATAAAATAACCTTTCTCAAATTATAAAATGCCTTTTCCAAAAAATTTCTGTTTAGAATTATTTACTTCCGAAATAAAATAACCTTTCTCGAATTATAATATGCCTTTTCCAAAAAATACTGTTTAGAATTATCTACTTCCGAAATAAAATAACCTTTCTCAAATTATAATACGCCTTTTCCAAAAAATTACTGTTTAGAATTATCTACTTCCGAAATAAAATAACCTTTCTCCTCCATTCTACTTCATTTTCAAAATTCACGGTTCAGAATTCAGTATTTCAGCAAAATAGTCAAAAAAGTTCAGACGGTCTCTATCTTACATCAATTTCGGTTCAGAATTCGGCATTTCAGCAAAATAGTCAAAAATGTTCAGACGGTCTCCATTCTACTTCATTTTCAAAATTCACGGTTCAGAATTCAGTATTTCTGCAAAATAATCAAAAAAGTTCAGACGCTCTCTATCTTACATTAATTTCAAAGTTCACGGTTCAGAATTCGGCATTTCAGCAAAATAGTCAAAAAAGTTCAGACGCTCTCTATCTTACATTAATTTCAAAATTCACGGTTCAGAATTCAGCATTTCAGCAACATAATCAAAAAAGTTCAGACGGTCTCTATCTTACATTAATTTCAAAGTTAACGGTTCAGAATTCGGCATTTCAGCAAAATAGTCAAAAAAGTTCAGACGCTCTCTATCTTACATTAATTTCAAAGTTCACGGTTCAGAATTCGGCATTTCAGCAAAATTGTCAAAAAAGTTCAGACGGTCTCCATTCTACTTCATTTTCAAAATTCGCGGTTCAGAATTCAGCGTTTCAGCAAAATAGTCAAAAATGTTCAGACGGTCTCTATCTTACATTAATTTCAAAGTTCATGGTTCAGAATTCTGCATTTCAGCAAAATAGTCAAAAAGGTTCAGACGATCTCTTACTTTAATTTCACTGTTCACTGTTCAGAATTCGGCATTTCAGCAAAATAGTCAAAAACGTTCAGACGCTCTCTATCTTACATTAATTTCAAAGTTCACGGTTCAGAATTCGGCATTTCAGCAAAATAGTCAAAAAAGTTCAGATGCTCTCTATCTTACATTAATTTCAAAATTCACGGTTCAGAATTCAGCATTTCAGCAAAATTGTCAAAAAAGTTCAGACGGTCTCTATCTTACATTAATATCATAGTTAACGGTTCAGAATTCGGCATTTCAGCAAAATAATCATAAAAGTTCAGACGGTCTCCATTCTACTTCATTTTCAATTTTCACGGTTCAGAATTCAGCATTTCAGCAAAATAGACAAAAAAGTTCAGACGGTCTCTATCTTACATTAATTTCGGTTCAGAATTCGGCATTTCAGTAAAATAGTCAAAAAAGTTCAGACGGTCTCCATTCTACTTCATTTTCAAAATTCGCGTTTCAGAATTCAGCGTTTCAGCAAAATAGTCAAAAATGTTCAGACGGTCTCTATCTTACATTAATTTCAAAGTTCATGGTTCAGAATTCTGCATTTCAGCAAAATAGTCAAAAAGGTTCAGACGATCTCTTACTTTAATTTCACTGTTCACTGTTCAGAATTCGGCATTTCAGCAAAATAGTCAAAAACGTTCAGACAGTTTATGGTTTGGTAGGATGGGAGAATTTTATAGTAGGAATTCTACTATTTTCAGCAGTTCAGACGTTCAGACATTCAGCAGATTAGTCGATCCCTCAAAGGACCTCTTCTTTATCACCATTCTTTCCTAAGCTAAAAACTAATCTAAATTTTAATCATTAAGTACTAGAGTAAACATTTTTAAAAGCCCCTCATAAACAACCATTATCTAAATGGAAATATAAAAAAAATACTTTTTTGTTTTCATTTATAGGATATGTTATAAAAAGCCAAAATCTTTATAAAAAAAGAAAAAAATTGTGGAAATGTGACAATTATTAACAAGTTGGAAAAACCAACTCTCCGATTTATTTATTTATTTATTTAGGTTGATGAATACATGTAAGCCTTATAGGCTTGGGTAGTACATTTTTTTTTCTCTTGTAAATTTTTATTAAGATAAGGATTGTGACTTCGACTTCGCAAAATGGAGGGATAATTCTGCGCGAAATTTATCTTTATTAGTGAGTGACACAATTGATTCTGGGAGGGTATTCCAATCAGTGATGACTGTATTAGTAAAGTGGTGTTGCCTAATGGTTGTATTTGCCCTTGGTTTTTGGAGCTTACGGGAGTGACCTCTAGTTGATTGTGAAAGGGTCGGACTGAAGAAAGTGTCGATATCTAATGCAAGTTTATTGTTGAAGAAGTCATGTAAGAGACACAGGTTATTGATACGGTGACGTGTGCTGACGGAGTCTAATTTTAGTTTGTTTAGGCGATCTGGGGCTGGTAGAGTTTCAAAGTTTTTGCTTGATTTCGTAAATTTGTTTTGGGCCTTTTGTAGGGCGTTTATATCAAGAGATGAGGAAGGGGTCCATATCGGGGAAGCATAGTCCAATATTGGTAGTGCTAAGCAAAGGCTTTATATATAGTTGTTATTAGTTTTGGGGCCCTATGGTTGAAGGTACGTCTTATTAAGCCTGAGAGGGAGGAGGACTACTTCTACAAACTTTTGTTCCTAGATATGGAATTATTTCTCTTTTTTTAAGTAAAAATTTAAGAATTATTAAAGCAGTATTCCAAGCATAGCGATTCATTAGCGAATATACAGTAAAGCAGACGACATAATATATCCAATGAGGATATGTCTTGGACACATTTAAATCAGTCAATCGGGGAAAAAACAGGAAATGAAGTGTATAGATTTTGGAGAGATATAACCTTTGTGTTTGTAAAGGCCCAATTATCTACTCATCAACTGGTTTGCAGTGTAAACAGTATCGTTTCGTTTCACCTCAACGATATGCTTAGTTTTCAGCATGAGTGTTAACGTTAAAGGGAATGAGAAGCTTTGTTTGAAAAACCTCTGATTTATATAACAAAAGATTAAATTAATTTCTGTGAATTCAAAAAATATCAAGCTTTTAATTCTCCGTTTTCTGGTTATTTGGCAATATGCATATGAAAATGCTTCATATGAAATTATTTGAAATGCACTTTTTCGAAAGACTAAAACGTTTCCCTTAGGCTGACGTCACAGATATATTTTTTCTCGTGAGATGGTGGCACTCTCTCTGCTTTCAGACCCAGAGTTTAGACTGGCGAGAAGCTCGAGACACGTATAGGATTCCCGCGCTTTTTTTCCACACGTCATAGTGATGTCATAAAACTGGCGAACAAGCTCGACAAGTCAAAATTATTGATATATCGAAACTGAGTTTTCGTGATTTTTCAATGGATTTTAAAATTAGAAACTTTGGTTCAATTATATTAAAAACTTCATTACAGACACTAAAATCGAAACCCAAAGTTTATTGCACCTCAGGCCTCAATTCTATACTCTTTGGTTCACTAGGTCTCTTGCTCAAGCAAAGATTATTCTAAATACAGATGTAGTATAGCTTAAGTAATATATAAACAGCCATTTCAAATAATAATATTAAAAAATATCCTTTTAATATCAAAATGAAACAGAGCTTTCAAGTTACAAAACTACTAATGGCATCGTAATTACGATAAGTATATTCTTATATTCACTTTATATTATGGAACAAGTTGGGAAAACCAAAATTTTATACGTTTTGCAGAGATATTACCATTATGTGTTGGTAAAGACCCAATTGTACACGCCTTTATGATCAAAGCTACATTAACACCTGGATTTCCGTGTGAACACCATCCTCTCGTTTCACCTCAACTATATTCATAATAGCTGTAAATTAATTACGACCAGACCTTTCACTGATCTTCTGGCCACCATGATGCTTTCTTTTATCTTAAACTCTAAACCCGATTATTTAAGTGTGTGTTTAACTTCCGGTTCACTCTGAACCGTTAATGTCTCTTCATTACAGACACGAATATCAAAACCATATGCTAATACACCTCGGGCCTGAATTGTTTACTCTTTGGTTCACTAGTCCTATTACGGATAAACCTTGATTTAACAACAGGATGGTGTTGTTAGACAGACAATGGAGTAATAGCCAGTGTAAGTGTAATGTAATATTCCGAATTTCCGAGAACTGTAAATGTGCTCCGGAAATTAAGAAGACATTTGCTCCGATTTACCAACTGCGAACGCGGTTCCCTAAGGTATAACAACAGACAGACACACAGACAGACCGTCGCAATTAGAACCTCTCCGTGACATACGTCACTCGGAGTGGTAAACAGAGGTAGACTATACTATTGTCCTCGCAATCCAACACTAGGTAAGGGGCAACTTGTTTCCTAACACGCTCATATCTCTCAAACCTTTCCTCATTGGATACTTCTTTCTTCCGTTTGCTTGCCCCGTTTATTAACAAATTCATTCGCGCCAAAATAATTCCTCTGGTTTTGTTCAGACATTCACCGCTGAGTTTCGCATCAGTGCTGAGAGAAAATAATGATGATGCACAGCGATGTTATAACGTCCAGTACATGAGGCAGAGCCAGTAGATATAGACAAAAAGGATTAACACGCTTTGAGAGTTTTAGTTGAACATGCTCATCCGTTCGAACGCTTTACCCTCTCTACAACATGGGTAACAATGTGCACCAAAGAGTTAGTTAAAGCCAAAGAATTAAACACGCTCTAGCTAGGAACTGAATCCTACTAATATTAATAGTGTGAAAGTTCGGAAGAACGGTTAAACACGCATAAACCACACGGAAAATTTCTAAAAGTCTGAAATTTGTTACTAAAAGGGTTGGTTTATGATTTTTCTTATGGCCAGAAGGTTTCTTTCCACAATGTGTATGAAGATTATCCTTCAATGCCGAGTGCCCCGTTACCGCATTGGTAACTTACCCTAAATTCATTATCCGTCACCACCCTTGCAAACCTCAAATGTTGATAAATCACATATACTGGCTAGAGGTGAGCGGGCCCTACAATGCCCGTCGCCAAACAGCGGGCCTGCCCGATTAGACGCAGGCGTATGTTTGCTAAGCAACGTCATTAAGTAGAGCAGAAGGCTTAAATCCCTATCAGAAATAATACGTCAGAGCAGGGGAAGGTAAACTGATTAAGGTGTGAAACCGATGTTGGCATGCGTTATCGCGCCCGCGGGCAAAATATGAAACGATACCACTGCCTGCTATCGTTCGTGGATAGTGGGTTGCCTATGTGGCGGGTTCAATTTTGAACTCGTTGCGTATGTTGGACTTAGGATTGTGAAGGATAAAGCCCCAACAGTCCTGGGCAATAGTATCATGTTAAGTGCAGCAGCGGTAAACAATTTTGACTTGGTATTTTGTTTTGAGTATATTTATTAGAGTTGAAAAGGAGTTTCATGAAATTTTATTATATGGCAGCCTGGTATCATTTTAAATATTACTACGTGGCGGCCGATTTCTAGCAGCTAATAGAAAACAGCATTATATAAAACATCTCTTTCCCACGTTATATACCTCGATTAGAAAATGCTTTTTCATTTTTTTTAATAACTGGGATGTCGATATCTACCTTTAGAAACTAACAATTTACCTTTGTGAGTCACGTACAAAGAGTTAGCAGGACGTCGTCTAAACATATTAACAGATACTAGTAACGATATCTGGTTATGAATGCGGGATACTTAGTTAATATTGACAAGCCAGAGGGAGTGAAAACAATCAATAGGAAGCCAGTTATTTCGCTAATAAACTTTGTGTTTTTGAAATTATTTGGGTCGGGTTTGCAAAATGTTGTCACGCATGAACTTCTATGCGTTTACTACATAGCCACAACAACTACACGAACTTCATGTACTTCTTACTCTATGGAAATATAAAAATGCTAATTGAGTAACGGTTGTAAAACTGGATTGCCATTTAAAAACGAAAACGTTATCTAATCGTCTAAAGTGACAGTCCACATTCGTACATTCTGTTTTATATAACCCTAGATTCTTGCCTAATTTGATATAGCATATTTTTTAAACCTATTAGATCCAATCTTGCTATATTCTACTTTTAAAGCATCTACTATCTGCGTATACCAGTTGGCCTAGTTAATATTTGTAAATAAAAATGCCTAATCTCTATAAAATTTCTTTGGAACGAAAACGTTATCTAATCGTCTAAAGTGACAGCCCACATTCGTACATAACCCTAGATTCTTGCCTAATTTGATATAGCATATTTTTTAAACCTATTAGATCCAATCTTGCTATATTCTACTTTTAAAGCAACTACTATCTGCGTATACCAGTTGGCCTAGTTAATATTTGTAAATAAAAATGCCTAATCTCTATAAAATTTCTTTGGAACGAAAACGTTATCTAATCGTCTAAAGTGACAGCCCACATTCGTACATAACCCTAGATTCTTGCCTAATTTGATATAGCATATTTTTTAAACCTATTAGATCCAATCTTGCTATATTCTACTTTTAAAGCATCTACTATCTGCGTATACCAGTTGGCCTAGTTAATATTTGTAAATAAAAATGCCTAATCTCTATAAAATTTCTTTGGAACGAAAACGTTATCTAATCGTCTAAAGTGACAGCCCACATTCGTACATAACCCTAGATTCTTGCCTAATTTGATATAGCATATTTTTAAACCTATTAGATCCAATCTTGCTATATTCTACTTTTAAAGCATCTACTATCTGCGTATACCAGTAGGCCTAGTTAATATTTGTAAATAAAAATGCCTAATCTCTATAAAATTTCTTTGGAAATAGTTATAAAACGGAGCTTCTTTCATGCATTACTAGTCTTAAAGGTAGCGTCGGCGACGTTTATTACCGATCTAGAACGCTAGATGGCGCTCGCGTTGGGGGCGGTGGCCTAAAATTTGAAAAAAGGACCATACCCTACGAGTGGATGAATCGCGTCACGTGGGTTACACAGACTCTATTTGCCCCTCAACCTGGACTCCACGTGTCAATATAAATGAAGCTCGCCTAGAGCGCAAAACCTTGCAGTCCATTTTGAACCCCTTTTCCTCATTCTTTCGTGACAGCGAGGAGCGGTTTTTCTTTTTCGCCCCTGGGAACTTCTTTTATTCTTGGAATTTTTTTTGTACTATGCTGTTATAGTCATAGCAGGGAGGGAAATTGACAGTTTGAACATTGGCAACACTGATTCGACTTGGTTTGGTTGGGGGCTTGGGGCCGGGCGCGTTTAGCGATCGGTTAGGTATCTTTCTTCGGGATTTCAGAAAGACGGTTGGTAAGAAACGAATTGAGCTTTCTTCATATCACATGAAGTCAATTGTGTTCTGAACTGTTTTATATGAAGATGAAAGGTAACTATTAATAAAAGCATCAAAACTATATCCATGCCTGGTTTTAATTCATGCTTTGTTTTATCAGGAAAATTATTTTAGTGGTGTTTGGTAATGAACATCAAAAATAAAATGAGGTAAAAATCGAATGTTAAGTTTGACCAATTAGTGACGAATGTTAAGTTTGACCAATTAGTGACTAAACATTTTGTGACTTTTATATTATACGTATACACCAGGACGTTACTGATAATTTAACAGGGCGTGTGAATAATGTTTGAAATTATTGGGGTGGGAGAAGTTGCTCCCTCTCCGAGCTTTATCTTCAGTGCCATGTTGTGATTGTGAGGCATTCTACGTCAGCCAAGATGGTCAAGTACTAATTCAAACTGCACTGCTAGCCTTTCTCCCTGCAGCCTCTTGGCTTACTAACACTGGGAGAACCAAAATGAAATTGAACTGGACGCTTGACAAAATTTAAATGGACGCTCGCGATATTTTAAATGGACACACGCGTTATTTTAAGTGGACGCTCGCGATATTTTAAATGGACACTCGCGATATTTTAAATGGACACTCGCGATATTTTAAATGGACACTCGCGATATTTTAAATGGACACTCGCGATATTTTAAATGGACACTCGCGATATTTTAAATGGACACTCGCGATATTTTAAATGGACACTCGCGATATTTTAAATGGACACTCGCGATATTTTAAATGGACACTCGCGTTATTTTAAGTGGACACTCGCGATATTTTAAGTGGACATTCGCGATATTTTAAATGGACGCTCGCGATATTTTAAATGGACACTCACGATATTTTAAATGGACACTCGCGTTATTTTAAGTGGACGCTCGCGATATTTTAAATGGACATTCGCGATATTTTAAATGGACATTCGCGATATTTTAAATGGACGCTCGCGATATTTTAAATGGACGCTCGCGATATTTTACGTGGACACTCGCGATATTTTAAGTGGACAGTCGCAATAGTTAGAATACTTTTTCAAACTTCGTATTTATAAAAACTTTTTGAGGATACAGTGTATAGACTAATGGTGGTAGAGAGGGGTGTAAACCGTGTATCCCTCCCTCTGGGCGCGCTTTTGTAAGAGAGGATACTGTACGCGCCCAGTAGGGGCATGACACTGAGCTAAGAGATAGGAGGTATGCCGTTTGCATAGGTAGTACTGCCATTACTCTATATCGGGCCTGACTTCAGTCTTACAACATCAGAACCAGTTTGTGTACCTGTACATGTATATAGACAAGCCTTTAGCAACCAGGGTTTTCTATACAATGTTGTGATTCTTTCTCGTATAACCGTGTCTAATCATAGAGCTGTTAAACTGCCAGCTTCAAGAGGGAAAGGGTGTGTAGCGCTTCAAACTATTGTATCTATAAATCGCGACAGGTTTGGGAGAGAAGAGGTAGGCTAAAGACATTTTCTACGATTTAGGAAAGGAGAAAAAACTTATGCGTCATGCACTGCACAGCCTTAGACCATTGTTGGGTATTGTACAACCTTAGCACATTGCAAAATAATTTTGGTCTTTGTTAGCAACATCGAATGATAGATAATACCAGGTGGTAATTAGCAAAGGAGATGTATGTATTCATCCTTATTGGCATTAAGGGCAGAGGTTATGGACTGGTACTTGCTTAGTTACTTTGAGTGGGGTAAGGGTGTGATGGTGTTGGAAAATTTTTGCGCCGGCTCGCTAAAGGCAAGGAGGATGTATAAGAGAGAAGACTCGTTTTGGAAATGTGGAAATAAAAAACATGCATCGGCGCGTAAGCCGTTGGTAAAGGCGCACGTCACGTGATCGTTCTTGCAAACGAGGAATATTCAAAATTATAAACAAGCTGATGAGGCTAGAAAAAGGGGGCTTGAACGCATGGGCGAGAACGTACGCTCTCTTGCCGTGAGGGGGTAGTGGTAATCATGGTAACTGGGGAAGTACGACACAGTGTAATTTTATGAACTGCGGACTACGTGCATTTTGTCTGACTCTGAACCTCCTCTCTTATAAATCCGCCTTGCTACGAGAATGCTACGGCATCTACCGTATAGACCATTTCAGAAATTAAAATACGGTACCATTGCGGTATCCTCCTTGGCGCCAAGAAACCCCGCTAGATTCAGTGCGAGTTGGCTAGCCTCCCGCGAGCAGTGAACTCGGGCTCATTCTGGCGTCTCTTCTTGGCGCGAGGGAGAATACCCCAATGGCCGCCTCTCCCTTGTGGGTTGGTTACTCAGTATTTATATTCCGAAATTTTCTATAGTTAGTAGGTAAAGGGGGTCTGTAAACCAGAAATGTGATTTTATTTTTGTTGGGTTCTAAGAATTCCCTCCAGATCCATGAATGTATACTATTTCTCAGTCTTGTCGGATGGTGTTAATTTCGGGAGGGAAATTGAGGTTTCCTACCCTTTTCTTAGTATCAACTCTGCTTTAAAGTGAAATTCCGGGTGGCTAGTGCTTCCCAAACACACCCATAATATCGGCCGGTTCTGACATTTTTACCTTGAATACAAGTTCATTCGTTCATTATTTTAAAAGGAGATAAAAGAAATGTTTAGGCGCATTGGAATGTGGTCACCGAAGAAATGGAGCGGAGAATTCAGTCACGTCGAGGGGATACTCACTATTACGGTTACTGCAGTGATTATAACATCATTATTTAATCGCCGCCTTTCATAATAAAGTGTACCCAGAACAACTCGCCAATTACACATGGCAAAGGTAATTGTAAAGCGATTAACGAGTCATTTCATTTCAGAAAGAAGTATGTTCGAAACACTTCGCAAATATCACACGATATAAGGAATTAGATCGGGATAAAAATAATCATTTCATGTCAGGTGTTCACAGGATATAGAGAAGGATCACGTCCCTTTCGTTTGAAGAACGTTCAAACCAATGTACTTTTTCAGTTTTTCCAAGAAATAAATAAAAAATGCTCATTATATACTCTTGTTCAACCTCACTTGACGGTATTGTAAAAGTTGAGGAGCATTAGCCAATATATAAGGGCAAGTACGGTTTCTCAAGTGCGGGTAAACAGGAGCATAGATGTTTGTCTCCATAGTTTCATTTTAAGTTAAAAGTATCGAATCCAAAAAATAGTGAATCTTTATAAAAGACCTTTCTATTCATAGCTACTAGCCTTTAGCACATAGAGAGTGAGAAAATGGATTGAAAGCGTGTGTATGCCATTGGGAAAAGGGAATAAAGGAATCAGGGGCATGCCAACATGGGCCCATATTTTCTGCTGGAGCGGGGGCAAAATGGCTGCCTAATGTTAAAGTCCCATGGAGTTGAAAATTTGAGCGCGGGGCGAAGGCCACCGATGCCCCCGTAGTTGGCACGCCCCTGAAAGGAATCAACTATAGGTGTTTGGTTGTCAAACTATTCAGATTGTCGAAGCTACCCTGCCCTTATTTAGAAAAAAGGGGGGGAGGTACCTCCTCCTTAGGGGTTTCAGTTCAAACCTTTGCCTCTAAAAACTCCGAACCCCAATACCGCAGTCCCTAGGAAAATCATGGCAGTAAGACTATAGAGTAATGGCACTTCCCTGTCTTTGGCTACGTTACGCTATATGAGAAATTAACATGGAGTGCCACTACTCTATATAGGGGCAAAAAGAAAACCCAGTCTGGCGTTTTTCGTCCCCCAGTTTAACATTCTTAAGCTATCCCTTCCATCAACGGTCACGTGGCGCGAGCATCATCCATGGGGGGAGGGGGTTTGGTGGAAAAAAAGAAGTGCGAAGCTAAAGGAAGCGTGGCTTCGTCGTTGGTGCGGTAACGGATGGGAGAAAGGGGGAGTAGAAAATTCGTTAGAAATAAACTGAGTTGCAAGCTTTTTCGCCTAGGCGGCAGCACATTTTCTCGGCGTTTGGAGCTACACAGGAAAGTTTCACTAAAGGGGCGCCAACCGAGCAGAGTTCCCCTTTAAACCATCACGACAAAACCAATATCCTTGCACAGATGCTTACGCATCACGGTATTGTTTCAAAAAATAGTGTCCTTTTATCGTGATGGGTAGCCAGTTGTAAACATCGTGGGCGGAAGCCTGGCGATTTTAGTTCTCTCTTTCACGTAGTAGAATAATACACGCATGGTCTAACGAACGCCTGTATATAAGTTTATGTTCGACGATAGGCCTGCACATAACTTTTTGTTCAATGATAGGCATGCAAAGTGAAAAA
>JAEQBA010001739.1:0-77225 GCA_019434445.1 Phalangium opilio
TTTGGTAAACTAAAACCGGTATAGTCTGGGAGTAGACTATGAATCCCTCGCTTTGGGGACACTTTTATAACAGAAGATTCTGTACTGCCCTGATAGTGAAATGTCACTGAGGGGGTATGACGTCAGTCATGCATAGAACTGAAAGAACTCTGTTGAACCAGGAATACATACAGCTAATTGGAATCATTGTGTAGCTGTTTTCTCAACATATCTAGGACTGCGGATTTTGTATGAAGAGCTAGTCCAATCATTGTAATGACCAATTTTTCCTCTCGAATAATGTTTATCACTGCACGTTGAACCTTGCTCGTTCCAAGAAACTTCTCAACCAATGAAATCATAGTCTAGAAAGACGTCAGAATAATGAGGCGTGAAGGATAGCCCGGCCCACAAAGCCCGTAGAGGTATGAACATGGTGCACAATGATTTCTATTAGCTGAATATGTATTCCAGATTGAGCCAAAGCTAGCTCTGAATTCTGATATGTAAATTGAAAGTTAAAGATCACGTCCGACAATCTATTCAACATCCCTTTTAAAAAGTCGATAAAATTAAGTTAATATAATAGTAGCTTTGGGAAAAGAGGTGGATTTTTCAAGTCACCCTATATGCGTGTCTGATGAAATGCAAGTGGGCGGTACCTAAACCTGAAGAAAGAAATAATAAAAAAAAATAAACTGAAATTTTTCATATCTCTCCATTTATTTTCTATATTTATATACAACAGTCCCTAAAATTTTGCACCCTTTCTAAACGAAAACCAAACATTGAAACACGCTTTAAGTACTTTGTTCCGGTGTGTTTACTTTCTAACACCTTCATATTTTCCCACTTTGAAAATATATTTCAAAGGCGCCTTTGTTTCTTAATCGTTCTATTCCCGCCCGCTTCGCGACAATTTAATTGTGGAAGTTCTGTAGTTTTAGTTGCGAGTTTAGTCTTTAATTTACATTACTTACATTGAAGAAACAAGCCCTGTTGATTCTTCAAGCTATTAACGATTGTACAGTTAAGAGTAAGAACTGACTGCAGGGTGTGTGTGCGTCAATTCTATTGGCTGTTTAGATGCTTGGTTGATTTATTTTTTTAGATTCCGTGACATTCGATTATTACCTCGTTTTTAATAGTCGCTAGCTGAATTTTTCTCTAATTTATACGCGTAGATTTGAGTAGTGTAGATTCGGTTTTATAGTTTTTAATAAGTTCTCACTAAAATCAAAAGTTCATTAGATATGCTTCATAAGTTTGTCAATGGTTACAAACTGGAGCTTGTCATGAAGTGACATAGGTCATAGATTCGAGGTAAAGCGACGCCTGGTTTTGGCGCTGTCAAAGGCTAATACAGACTAAATATGAAGATGGACTGCAATATTAACCGAGTGTAGGACTTCAATTCTCGCTTGTCGTTCTCGAACTAGCTCGAGCTGTAAGTCTCTAGCATTACTAAGTATGGCTAGCGTCATACTTTTGGAACATATCTTATAAACTTATGTTAATGCATAGTGAGTTACAAAATGGTGGTTGGACCGAAGTTCAGTGGGTTCTATGGGACATTTTGTGTTTAAAATGGTCTATGACATTTTGACCCAAGGGTCACCGTTTACAAGTTATGATGATTAATTAATTTAAAGTTTTAATTAAATTATAATGGGTTCTTTAGAGCCAATTTGAGTCTAAAATGTTCAGTGACGTTTTGACCCAAGGGTCAACTTTTGCAAGTAATAATAAAGATTTAATCAAATTAGAATTATCTTTCAATTTCTTCTAGTTCTATGTACCATTTTGAGTCTAAAATGTTCCATGACCCTAATCTTAACCTTTGGTCGGACAAAAATTGGCTAAATTAGATTTTGGTTAAACTGATGGGGAATATTAATTAAATTAGTTTGATAATTAAATTCAAGTTTAACTTTAATTGAAGACTGACTTTTATAAGGCCAAATATATCTTATCTTAACTTAAAGTTAAATTTATAATTTAAATTAACGGGCTAACTTAGTGGGTGCAATGAAAAATAACCCCCGCCTATGTCTCGGTGAAAACGAGAAATTTTATTTACTCAAAAGTAATTTGCATATTTCTGTAGAGAATAAAAAATTCAAGGAACAAATATGCATAACATTTAATTCCATCTAAAAATGTTGCGCAAAGGATTTAAACAGCGTTATTAAATTAAGATATAGTAACTAATATCTTCTCCTTAAAAATATGTCCCAAATACTTTAAATATCTATATAAACCTTTTTTTTAAATTAAGTTCTTTGCAAGCGAGAGATCGAGTCGGCATGCATTTCATCATATACAGTTCTTTAAAATTATTTACGACAAACTTATGGAAATTTCAATTTTCATCGGCCTTTTTTTAGGACAAGTATATTAGTTTCTAAAATTAATTACTACGAAATTAGGAATCTTAAAAAAAAAACCGTTTAATATAGCTGTGGATTACTATAGGCCTTGGCAGCATATGAAAGGTTTTACGTTCATTACAAGCTTAATAACTAACCTTGAGGAACTCAATTAGCAAACCACTACTAATGCAGTTTGGTCGAATTCGTAAATTAACGAATTGTGACCGTGCTTAAAGAATAAACATACAAATAAACAACAACATCTTTCTGAAATGTACAGGGTGTTCCAGAAAGGGTGGTATAAGCCAAATTTAGTTGGCTCTATTATCCAAGTTATGATTGAAGTGTTTTACGCATGACCCCTTTAATAAAATTAGCATCAGTTTCTTGTTTAATTTAATTAAGGGTTATCCATAAACACTGCAATCATAACTTGTAAATGGTGTCCATTGTGTCAAAATGTCATGAAGTTACATTTTCGACGACTCAAAATCACCCATTCATGGAGGATTGATACCATTTGCACCAGTAGGCCTGGCTACTTGGGGGCAGAGTGCGGTACCATGTAGTATGGCCTCCTGGTGTACATGGTATCACTTCTCCTAGTCTTAAAACCGCTGTATTTCGGCTACAGAACCTCGAGCAGAACCTTTTTGAAACACCTTGTATATTTCTTCAAAATTCATATTAAATTTATTATTTTAAGGACTTATTTTCTAGCAGAGGTAAATAGATGTCAAGATGAGTAATCGTAATTTATCTTGTTTGAAATGGCGTGTTTTAACCCGGCGACGACCTCCTATAGTTATTTTGTTAATTTCCCCACCACGTAGGCGCAACGGGTGGTTTTCCTCGAATAATCGGTTGTAAATTCAAGACTGTAAAATTTTGAAATACATTTTAACGCAAATTAGTTACTTGGAATATCAATGTTTGCACGTGCAAGATTGGTATACTTGGGTTTTCCATTCTTCGATGAATTCTCTCTCTCTCTTTAGGTCTTTGGGGAATTCAACTTTAAAGGTAAAGTTCTGGTAACATAACATTATACCTTAAAAGAAAGGACTTTTTCAAAATATAAAAGAAATTAAATATTTAAAAATAAATAAATGGTCTCTTATTACAAAAAATAGCATTTAATAAGTCTTATAAATAATGAAGGACTACTGCGCAATTGGTTTAGTGGCGTCTGCTAAATCGAACCACTTCCCCATACGGGAGCGGGATTGGTTGAATTCTCACAGCCTGAGAGGGGTAAGAGGTTCGGGCTAGCAGACGCCACTAACCAATGGTGAATGGCAAGGAAGTAGTCCTTGATTATTTTAAGACTAATTAAATGTTAATTATTTTGTAATAAGAGACGATTTAATTTTTAATATTTTTCCTTTCATATTTTGAAAAAGATCATTCCTTTGCTACCTGAACTTTGCCTTTAAACATGTCGGTTTGTCTTTTCAAGCTCCCGACTCCCGCGGGTGTTTTCCCCCAATGGCACAGTCGTCTTTCAAATACCTATTCTCTCTAATTAAAAGTCACCCCGGACCGTTTAACTCCCTATATAATTTATGCATAGTTTAACTGAGATGTAAATGTATAAATTTTCAACGTGATTGGCTTGAGTTGCGGTATATTTGATGCCATTTCTTGACGTCGCCTCAACTCCTCTGTTACGCGCAGTTTAAGTGTAAGCTTTTATTATTAATTTGTACTCAATTTATGAAACCATGACCTTATTTAATTCGATTTTAAGTGTACCGCGAAAATATTTTAAATATTTCAAGAAATTGAATTCAATTTTTCAGACGAAGTTATAGAAATAGGCTTTTAGTGATTTTTAAGAGTGTGTTATTAGCTAGGTCAATTAAACAGTAGAAGAAAGCCCCGTTTACACTGAACCACTTTTTAAACTGATTTGAACCGCATTTTTGAAAGGCCTAACACCATGTATTTTTAAAAATAAATTAATTGATTTATTTTTCTCATAAATATCTATATGGTTAATAGAAAAATGATAGATATGACCTAATTTCAAAACGGTTAGTTAAGAATTATTATTATTTAAAAGCCTGCCATTGACTGTGCTAAAATTATTACACTTAACCGTTATCAGTGTACAGGGAATTTGATAGTGATTAGCTCCTTGGGGAAATTACGGTTACCGGTATAGTATACAGGGTGTTCCAAAAAGGAAGGGTGTTAGTACCCAAGTACAGTTAAGGGTAGTCAATTTTATGACATTTTGCCCTAAGGGACACCGTTTACAAGTTATGATTGAAGTATTTTAGGAATGACCCCTTAATTTAATTAGCATTATATTTAGGTTTCTTACTTAAATATAAGGGGTCTTCCGTAAAACACTCCAATCATAACTTCTTTAGGGTGTCCCTCTATTAGGCAAAATGTCATAGAAATTACATTTTTGACCCTTACATATAAGGGGTCATTCGTAAAACACTTCAATCATAACTTGTCTAGGGGACAAAATGTCATAATTAAATAATACATTTTCGACTCAAATTTATTTCCCATATAGAACCCACAATTAAAAAATACCAATTAAGATTAAATGAAATCAATATGCGAAAGAACTTTTCCTGTACGCCAAATTAACCACGCCGTGTCTAGAAATTATACAGATATAAACAAGGCTAATTAATTCTTAAATTAAGATTGGTAAATTACTATTAAGGTATTAGAAAGTGCCACGTTTCCTTCTCGTAACATAAACCCGCCTTCTTAAAATCTCAAACAATTTATTTACCCATGTAGGGGGTGCTCGTTGGAAGATTCTTCTCTATACATTTTTCTTTTAAAATTTTCAATATGGGAGGTTAAAGAGGGTCACGTTAGGGGACAGGAAAGAGAGATATATTCCGAACGGAAGAAGGTAATAGAATTAATTCAAATATTCCACTGTGTCTGCAACCCCAGCTTACCCTTATTCGCGATAACCGCGTTAACGCCAGCAAAACGGGGGAAAAGGAGATTATCGTAAACGTTAATATCCCTCTTCCACCGTATTAACCATAGTCTGTCGTATATCAATTATAACTTTGTATATCATTTAAAATGCAACTAGTTCTCTTTTCTATTTTATTTTAAATAAACGGTAAATACTTCCTGTTCTAAACAATTTTTAATTTTTATTCTAGACGCCGCCGTGGGGGAGAATAGGAAGGAAAAAACGTGTTAAGAGTGAGTACCCCGAAATTCATGAATTTATTGATTATTGACATGAATTAGAAATTTGGTATTGTTACTTGAACTCGCGTTGAAACAAACAGAAAACCTTAGAGAAAACACTCGATTTCGGGAAATATCGAGCCCTTGCGAAACTTCCAATGGAAGAAATCGGCCTACTAAATTACAGTTACAATTAGTTATCAATTATGTTATCACTTATCATCTGATTAGTAATTAAAGATAATATACAGAATTAAGGGGGTGGGACTTCCCTAGAAAGTTTAAGGTCTGAGATTAGGAGCGACGCAAATATTTTAGCTCTCAAATTTTATGGTACTTTCGGTATAATAATTGATAAGTCCAATGCATCTCGCGTATTTCTAATTCTAAAACGAATTTCTTAGGTCTGTAGTTTACTATACCGATATTTTCCGTTGGCATATAGTGCACGTTCCGAGTTTGTACATCATAAAGGTCAATGCAGACTACAATCTAAAATCTTACGTTGACGTAGGTGAAGTCGCTTTGCTAGCTTACTTAGACACGTGTCTACTACTACTTAAAATCTGCGCGGGTTAAGTTCGAAAATTTTCAATTTCGTCCAGCAGTGAGTGTCGAGATGGCGCCACCTCGTTAGTGCCTTCTCTTTAGCGATAGCTCACTCGATCATGTCTTACTGACGCGTGATCTAGAGAGCTACGTTTTAGCAGATATATTTCAGGATTTGGTTATTTAGTATTCAATAGTCTTTTATCCAAGATTATCTCACTCGATCTAAGTCGTCTGAACACGGAGATTAACGTACCGACGCGACTGAAACTAAATTAACGATGAGACGACCGACAGGAAGGTAAGATTTTTATTGAGTCTGAATGGGCTTTAGACCACGTGCGAGGAGAATGCCAAGTGTAAATATTGAACATGGTTTTAAATCACCACGTGCCATGAGATTCTTCTCCTTTCACGTGAACTGTCAATCAACCCTGAAGCAAAGGTGCCTTTGATTTTAACAATTTACTGTATCTTGAACATTCCTGGGAACATTTGCGAGCATTCTTACCCAAAACTCGGAAGATTTCGGGAGGACCAAGGGGGGGTGCTGAGTGCTGATTATAAACTATATAGAACCCATACTAGGGAAAGAAGCATCTAGAGTAAATTTTGCCGTTCGTTTCGCGGGACTTAAGCTAGCCGTGACTCATTTAATTAGACAGAGTGCAAAATGCGTTTTTCTACTGCATTATAAATAAACTTTTTCTTTCACGGAGAGCTCTCTCTCTCGTATTCTCCCTGTAGAAGTTCTAAACGAACTGGCTAATTAACCCGGCTTTTTAAAGCGTGCATAATTTTCGGCTCAAAACTTAAGCCTCTAATTCAGGCGGTATTACCCTTTGACTATGACTAAAGTCGGCAGTTTTCTAATTTGAATGAAACTTTCGGTTGTAGGATTTAAGGCAGAGTTTCTTGGAGAGAAACAAACACACAGGCGGGAAGCCGCCCTCTTGGGTAATTTCCCATGGAGCCCGCCAAGAGGCAACGCCAGATGGAGCCCCGATTTCACTACATGTGCATGTTAGGCTAGCCTACTCGCACTGCCTCTAGCGGTACTTCTTGACGCCAGGGAAATAACCCAACAAGGTGGTCTCCTCGCACCTGTGGTGTTTGCTTATCTTCTGGAATTAATATAATAGTCTAAATGATAAAAAGGTGATGGACCTGCGATCATCTGGATGAAACCGTTATTTACAATTGTATAGACCAGCCATTCTTAGCGGGGATGGTCCAGTTTAAGATCATTAAACACAGATGGACATTTGGAATGTAAAACTAAGACCACAGTTCTTCCAATGGCATCGCCTGTCGTCGCTCCAAACGACGAGTCCCGAAACTTTTCGATTCATATTATGGCTGTGATTGTAGTTTAAAAAGTTTCAATATTGGTAGAGGAATGACGCTATAGAGGCGCTGCCGTGTATCTATTCCAGTTCACTCTTAGGTCCAGCTACAAGTTATTGATAATAGTGGAAAACCCATGGACTATGATGCTATGTCTCATGGTCAATTTGTTTACTGTATACGTGTTGACCTAGTGACGGACTTGGAATTCAAGAAAAAGAGACTGTTGAAGATAATAACGACATGGCCAGTATCTTTCTTCCTGTCCAAGACTTAACGCCATTTCCTTTAGATCAGACAAGTTGCCATTTCTGCGCATGTGTTATCAATAATACAGTATGTCCTATTCCATAAACCAACTTAAATTTTTAGTTATATTGTTTAGTTTAAGTGTGGCAGAAAAAGAAAGCTCGTAACTACAGCCGTTAGCTATTCCACTTACAGTTTATTTCAACCTATATATCAAGCTATACCCAGGCAGAACATTGTATCTCTTCAAGAACGAAATCTGCATTTGGTACATTGAAATTTATTTAATATTTCAA
This sequence comes from Phalangium opilio, assembly GCA_019434445.1. Lineage (NCBI taxonomy): Eukaryota > Metazoa > Arthropoda > Arachnida > Opiliones > Phalangiidae > Phalangium > Phalangium opilio. The sequence continues at coordinate 7,976 of JAEQBA010001739.1, forward strand.
CAGTCTCGGCCGCCGGAAGTTGAAATAAAACAATTTCTTGGTAGCATCGCCAGTATAACTTCCCCGCACCGGAAGTTAAGGAAGTTTTTCGTTTCCCCTCATCTTTATCCGCAGCTTCCCTTTTTAGGCTTAGCTTAGCCCGAGCTTTCTCGAATTATTCTCCTGCCCCCCCTCCTCGTGTTAGGGTTATTGTCTAGAAGTCGCTTGCCTTTCTCCCTTTTTAAAAGATGTTTTATTATAATTGTTTAGTAGTCGACTCATTAGGGACGGAACGCCACTTTTTTTTAAAAAGGGCCAAAGTACTTTAAGAGCGTAGTATAGCGAAGAACTGTATAGTGTCACGGCAAGGCCCGAAGAAATTGCCGTAAAATTTAATTAAGGGAGTCAATTTGTAACGCGGTTTTTTAAAATTACTTTAACAGGCAAGTAAAGGGATTGGATAGTTGTCATGAGTTGTTTTTCATTAGATCCCTTTGGTTATTTCATTGTAGCTCATTTTAGTTAGAAAACAATGAAAATTTCAAATTGGAACCACGTATTTATCACTTCAATACGCATTTACAAAGATTGGAGTCTACGAGTTAGGCCTATCTGTGAAGCAGACGACGGCAATAACTAAAATTTTCAATACAGTCCCCAAATCCAACTGAATGAATGAATGAATGATGAATGAATTTTTTGTTTATTTTCTCACCATTACTACAAATAAATCCCTTTTAGAACAGTTAGAAACAATGTTTCGTGCCAGAACGATATTATTATTTACCATAAGTTTATAAGATATGTTCCATAAGTATGACACTTTATATACTTCGTAATATTAGAGACTTACAGCTCGAGCTAGCTCGAGAACGACAAAGCGAGAATTGACTACATTCCTATAGTTTTGCAGGACTTCTATCTTTCTAGTTAGTCTGCAGTACTAAGACTTTGACAGCGCCTCATCAGGCGTCCCTTTGCGAGAATCTATGGCCTACGTTGTCACTTAATGACAAGCTCCAGTTTGTAGCCAGTGACAAACTTATGGAACATATCTTATGAACTTATGTATTTGCAATCGAAATATGTAGCTGATCACGTAAACACGTTGAAATAAAGAAAACTAGAAAATTATGTATAGTAAACAAACTGCTGGGAAACCACTTAAAAGTAAATGTTTGGTTGGTGGAAAGAGTTTTAGAGGACAAATTTGTACCAAGACATTAGAATTGTTTAGGTGGCAATCAATAGAGTTAAAGTGCACGGGGTCAAAGGTTGACAATGAGACCAATGACGTAAGTTTTACAGATAAGCCTAAATCCTAAGAAAGTTTCTCCCAAAATATGCGAGTTCCATATCATCCATTTTTGTACTACTGTCCTACTCTTTTTCGAGGACGAACAATGTGTCACATTCTTTAGGGTGGTTAGGCTTAGGAATTTTCTATAGAGCCTCAGCATCCTTTTGTTTTTAAATTAGATATTTAACGACTAGTTAAAAAAATGGTGGGTGGTGCGACGAAATTAAATTTTACACTTTACAATTATCTCTCAGCGTTCTTTTTCCGTTAGTCACCTTTGTGAAGACATCAACCTTAATGGTCCCATTCATGAAGAAATTTACACAATCAACTTCGAAAGGGTCATTACATGATGCCACAAGCTTTTTTTTCGCATGGCTTTTTATAATTACCCTGCAGGGTTTTAAACAATACATCTGGGTTTTTTGAAGTACATTAATTAGGTGTTTTTTAGCACCGATTATTAAGGCCCGTTCGGACTAGATTCTAAAATTGGTGAAGTCGCTTTGATAGCTTAATTTGACACGTGTCAACGCCTACTTAAAAGATTCGCGGGTTTAGTTTGAATTTTTTTTACTTTCGTCGGGTAGTGTCGAGATGGCACCACCTTCGTTAGCGCCTTTTCTTTATCCATAGCTCACTCAATCGTGCCTTACTGACGCATGATCGTGTGAGCAATGCTTTAGCCCTCGATATATAAAATGTATTAGGATGCTTGGCAGTATCTATCACTTTCTTTTTGGCTATTCAAAAGTCTTGGTTCAATAATTCCCATATATTTTAATTGCAATTCCAAATAAAGTGTATGAAATTTTAATATAATATAATTAACTATACCTCGCACCATAAAGTAATATCATAAATTTTTTTATCAAAAACGAACCAAGTTTTAAGCCATTCAATAGATAGTTCAAACTCTCCAAATTACTTAGTTTTGAAAGCTGTTTCCCAAGCTATTTAGAACAAATATTGTTATAAAGAACGGGGAAACTACACACACTTTCTTCACAATAAATATAGAACCGTACAACGCAGCTTGTTTAAAACAACCCTGTGTATCCGAGTCAGATATAGTTAGGTTCAACTAAAATCTTCGTAATACTCAATACCTTAAAGCAAATATTGCATGTATAAATGAAAATTACACGCTATATATCTCGTTACATCAAGCTACATGCAAATAAGAAAAACAAGAAAATAATATTTAATGAAATATAAACTAGGTAAAGTAGGCAGTGGAACTCGATTGCGAAACGCTACATACTCAAAACCATATTGATATTTTCAATAATTGCTTAAGCCTAACGACCGAGGCTTAGGGGGTCCCCACTCGGGTAGGGGTTACCTCCCTCCACGAGCTTTAACTTTCGTGTAAAAATAACTGAATGTTAAGCCTATAGCTGCAATAATGTATTATATGATATTGCATTGCATGAGAACCTAAATTCACGCATGATCTGAATCTTTAAATCGAGGTCGTTTTATTTATGGGGTTGTATTAAGGGGTAGGACACTTGATAAAAATTTTATATTTGAAAACAACATTGTACGTTTTTAATCGCGGATAAATTGCACAAACCAAGCTCTAGTACTATCCCTGACTGATAGTTCACAGGAAATCGAAAATTTGCAAGTGGGTACTCCGATAAGTTTATAAGATATTTTCCATAAGTATGACACCACCTGCACTTCGTAATGCTAGAGACTTACTGAGAGCTAGTTCTGGAACGACGCGAGAATTGACTGCATTTGGTTTTGTAGTCCATCTTGCTATTTAGTCTGTACTAAGCCTTTGACAGCGCCTCACCAGGTGTCTTCGCTTTACCAGAATCTATGACCTACGTCACTTCATGACAAGGTCCAGTTTGTAACCAGTGACAAACTTATGGAACATATCTTATGACGTTATGATACAGCTAATTAGCTGTTGGTACTGATTGCTGATTGCTTATTGCAATTAGGTGATTCACCTGCATAATAACGGGCGATTTTAAAAATAGAATCCATCAGATAGATTTAGATCATGTTGTTTACAATATTCTTATTTAGTTTAATAGTAAACATTCCAACGTAAATGTTTTCGTTGCATTCATAGAAATGATATTGTATGAACGTACGTAACCATAAGTGACGTAACCGCAATTAGTTACCGCAATTGATTACCTTAACCAACGAACTTGATATTAGTCTAAAACCTGCATATAAAAGAAACACGATGAACTAGAGCCAATAGGTATAAATACCAATGAGTAATATTGTGTTAGCGTTTCCCGAATATTACCCCTCCATTTCACATGCACTATGAACTCCCATTTGAAAAACCTTCCATAGAAATTAGGCATTAAACAGAAGAAGGAAATATCACACTTATTTTTGTAATCGTACCTATAACATTTGAACGTAAATATCTACCTAAAATTGTCGGTATTATTTTCTGCATTCCGTGCAGTTCCGCTTAACTTATTGTGGCCAATTTCTAGTCCGCTAAGTAGAAATACTGGTAAAAAAAACCGTGTGACCATATATATACAGGGTGTTTCATAAAGGAAGGTTAATTATCGGACCGAAGTGCAATGGGATGGTCTTATGGGAAATCAATTTTAAGTCGAAAATGTATACATAACTTCTACAACATATTGCCCTAAGAGCCATAGTTTACAAGTTATGATTGGAGTACGTGTTTTACGTATGACCCCTTTAAATTTAAGTAAGAAACTTATAGGCAATGCTAATTTAATTAAGGGGAAATCATAGGACCGAAGTGCAATGGGAAGGTTCTATGGGAAACAAATTTTGAGTCGAAAATGTATACATAACTTCTAAGGCATATTGCCCTAAGAGCCATAGTTTACAGGTTATTATTGGAGTACGTGTTTTACGAATGACCCCCTTAAACTTACGTAAATGAAATTTTTGTGAAAAAAGAAGATAAGTAATTCTTTCAAATAATTAATGTTTTATAATAATGCCTTTAAAACAGAATATTTTAATATCTGTTACTTCAGCCAAACAATTTTGACTATTTATCTTTTAGCTTTGCTATCAAAGGCACTTTTTTTTATTAAATAATTAAGGGGTCATCCGTAAAACAATCTAATCAAACCTTATTTTAGGCCATCCTTAGGTTAAAATGTCACAGAACTTACATAACATTTTCGACTCAAAATTGATATTCCACATAGAACCATTCCAACCATTCCACCTTTTATTTAACACCCTGTATATATATCAAAGGGATACGCTATTAAGGCGTTAAGTTGGATACGTGCTATTCAATCATTAGTAGAGATTGAGAGAGTGAGAGAGAGCGGCGGTGAGTTAAAGTGTGCAAAGGATAAGTTATAACCCATACATATCACGAAACTGAAGCGTGTGGAATCGGAATTCGAACGCTAAATAAGGATTTTCTTTGAGATTTCACAACATATTGACCGCGTGTGTATATAGTTAAGTCAAGAAGTGATATCTAGTTTATTAGGGAGAAAGTAATAAATTCGCCACATTTCTACGTAGGTCCAGAGTTAATCCCCGCCTCTAAATTTAAACCAGCATCTCATTGGTTCTTGAAAACTTACGTCAGCGCGACGCCAATGACGAAAATTACGTATTTTCCGACTGAGGAGAGGCGAAATAGCCCGGCCTCCTTTTACGTCCCCCCCCCTGGTATTTTGAAAGGGGGACTGGGACTATGGCGCGCGAATGTTTAGGCACCTTCTCCCTAGTAAACTAGATATCGCTTCTTGGTTAAGTATATTGTTCACCCCTTAAAATTTTGAAAGTGCGCCATGGCAGCAACCCTATTTACGACAAATCGTTCAGTTCTATAAGCAATTCAAGTGAAGTTAAGTAGAAAATCATGTCCTAACTTACGGTGTAATTTAAAGTGACGCTGAAAGTGTTTTTTCATTTCATATCTGGAAACGTAATGTATGTATACGGAATGATTGTTATTTTAAATTTATAGTTAATTAATAATTTTTTTAAAAAGGTCTGTACATCTGATCGGATAGAATCGAATTAAAACGCGAGGTATCACTTAGTAATAATATATATTTTTTATTAAATTATATAGTTTTATTAGAGAAATATAGGTACATCGTTTATTTTATTTGTTCAGCGTTTCTATATAGTTCTGTTTAGTTTTTCAGTTCTTAATTATAATGGGTTTAGGCTGGGTAAATTTTGTATAAAACTATTAAATTTGTATCAAGTATATAAAAATTTTAATTGCGTAAAAAGGGTTGTGCATACTGCGCAAACATTGACCCGGGTATATATCGCTTTGGGCTTAATCGTTATTTTTATTTTAATTAATTTTTTTTTCTTGGTATTGTGGAAATATGTATTAACCGAAGTCGATACCGATGCCGATAAGTTGAAATTTTACTGGAATCGATACCGATTTTAAACGATTATTTGAACTCGGCGATATAAGTGATTATTTAAACCCAATGAAACCGATTTTTACCCATTATTTTTAACCCAATGAAACCGATTTTTACCCATTATTTTTAACCCAATGAAACCGATTTTTACCTATTCCAATGAAACCGATTTTAAAACACTTTATTTATAACCCAATGAAACCGATTGAGCTCGAACCGATTAATCGAAAATCGGTAAATGAGCTCGAACCGATTAATCGGTAAAAATCGGTAAATTGAGCTCAAACCGACATCGGTTAAAGTGCCATCCATATTAGATACCGGTTTGTGCCCATCACTATAATTTAAAATTAAATACTAAGTTGGTAGTAGGATTAACTCAACATTATCTTAATTCACATTATATGTAAATTATTTTGCGGCCGTTAATTCAATGAAATCTTGAGCCAATTAAGTCTTATTTGAAATCAAAGATAATACGCACTACGGTTTCTATGCAAGAGTTAGAATTAGTTTGCCAAATTAATTATCCCAGTTATCCCAGATTCGTTAAAATGGTATAAATTTCCAAATCCTTTAAACTAAACGCATTACAATGTCAAACTTTGTTAACTAAACGGCGCGGGAGTTCATGAACTTAAAAATATAAAGTTAGTTCTCCGAGTACATAACCAGGTTTGAAATAAATTTATGATATTTTACCGCGCTCAAATTCACGTAAATTAACCATTTCTTTAATTTTTATAAAAATTTAAATTAATTTAAAGTGAGCAGTCAAATTTTAAAACCGTTTAAAAAAGTTTAAAATTTGAAACCATATCAAATTCTATCTGCAATCAAACTAACATGAAGTCAACTACCACACTAACTTTAAACATCTTGAAAAATAAGAAACTAACGACAGTAAAAAACAAAGAAACCCATTTTAAAATTACACATTAAACTAAAACGGTTTTAGAGTTCCTCAGACCTGCAGATCACTTAAACCCATAACGCATGGTATTAGCTATCACAATATAATCCGTACGTACGTACGATATCAAAAGGTAACTAACTAAATGAAGGGTACATACAGCTGCGGCACATTGCATAATAAAAACAACGAGAAGAAGAGAAAAAAAAAGAACTCAGACGTGCATACCCAAAAATTCACGTGTCAACGGAGAATTCTCAGTGAGTTGTTCGCGGCCGAAGAGAGAGGTTGCGCCGCCGGAACGTATAGATTAATCCGGGGTTGTCCCACTAACGGACGGAGCTCGGAGATCGGAGGAAAACCTCTCCCGAAGAAAGAGAAAGTTTCAAATGAAAAAACAACTTCCTTTTCCCAAGTTTAACACATGGAATTAATTGTAAAATCCCAATGAATTGAGTCCTTTAAATGTTTCTTCATGACACTGCATACACGAGCCACTAAGTGTTTTAAAAGATCCTTTTAATATCTTAATCTTTTGAAATTGAAGAGGTTTTTATTAGGCTATAGCAAGGGTATATACTCTCGATTGGGATTGCAGAGTCGTGCACCGTCCAAGGCGCACTACACTAAGCTCGTTTCGTCGTGGAGCGAGAGACTAAAGGCTCGCGCGACATTACTATTCACTCACGACACGTGCCCTAGTGTTTTACCCGCGTTTTAGGGCGGATACTTCTAATGAGTTTACACCACTCACAGTCAAAAGGTGGAGGAATATGAATAGAGTGTGCATGCTGCTGCTGTGTAAGGGGGATAGAAGATATATAGTGTATACTACGAAACAATATATATATATATACTATATACGCGATATGTATTGTTTTATACACGCTTGTGAAAAAAGGAGAGGTATTGTAGAGAATATTAAAGTTATATACCGTGTAGTGTTAGGTCTAAAATGTCGTATCTCAATTTGTTTTTAGTATAGGTTCTTACATTCTAATTTACAGTTTGAGTGTATTTTTTTTCACAAATGCTAACTTGTAGTTTGAGTGTGTTTTTTTCACATGCTAACTTATAGTTTGAGTGTAATTTTTCACATGCTAACTTATAGTTTGAGTGGAATTTTTCACGTGCTAACTTATAGTTTCAGTGGAATTTTTCATATGCTAACTTATAGTTTGAGAGTAATTTTTCACTTGCTAACTTATAGTTTGAGTGGAATTTTTCACATGCTAACTTTTAGTTTGAGTGTAGTTTTTCACATGCTAACTTATAGTTTGAGTGATTTTTCTTCACATGCTAACTTATAGTTTGAGTGTAGTTTTTCACATGCTAACTTTCAGTTTGAATGGAAGTTTTCACACGCTAACTTATAGTTTGAGTGTAATTTTTCACATGCTAATTAACTTATAGTTTGAGTGTAATTTTTCACATGCTAATTAACTTATAGTTTGAGTGTAATTTTTCACATGCTAATTAACTTATAGTTTGAGTGTAATTTTTCACATGCTAATTAACTTATAGTTTGAGTGTAATTTTTCACATGCTAATTAACTTATAGTTTGAGTGTAATTTTTCAATATGGAATGAGTATAGAGTCGCTGGACGGTAGACGTTGGTAGATTTTCACGCAGGATAACCACTAAATTTCAAGCTTCAAATACAATTCCACGTGAATAATAATCCTATATTTCTCGTTCGCCTTTAAAAATGTTTCTACCGCTTTGCACTGACGTCCCAGGAGAAGCCAAAATATTTTACAAAATTTTCAATAGCTTTAATTTGACTTGTTTTAAGGCGCCTTTTCAATCAAGATTTTCTTGATCAAAAATTAAAGATCCAAAAGCTGAAACACACATTCTAGGTGTGGTTTGCAAACAAGCTTAAAGATTTTCGTCTATTCAGGCTTTAAACCTTAGGGAAACGAGCAAATATCTAAACGAGTTTCATATTTTCTTCTCACTTTCATAACGATTTTTCTGCTCAAAGTAAAAGCAATTGAGTTGCAACACCTTTCCTAAATTTTAATAATTTAATGCTTGTTTGAAATACGCGTGAAAAGTTCGATAAAGTAGATTGACAACGAACGGCCCTCTAGTTAATTAGGACTGTTTGGCATATAGATTTAATCCGCCAATTTGAAAGTTTCCAATATCATCCGTCTCAAGAAACCAACTTCTTAACTAACTAATATAATTTGTGCTATGTGTACGTCTAATTTTGGCCTATTCTTGAGTATGAATTGTCCTTAATTTGCTCTCTTTTTCATATTTAAACCATAGATGTTACGACATTTTACCGTTAAAACTGCGTGTTGGGTTTCAAAGTAATCGTAAATTTTTATTCAAAACGTAAAATATTTTTTTGCCTACCGTCACCTATACATGTCCGATTAGGAAACTCTATAATATTATCAGAGACTGTCAACCGGAGGTGCATGGAATAAGTGAGGATATTTTTAATCTATGCATATACTTAATCCCCCTACACTATAACACTCACGAAGTGTACGTACGCGTATTGTATATTTAAAAAAAAAAAACAGTACAGAACTTTTCATATACATATACGGTAATGATTTTTTGCACTCCAGATGCATGTGTGTTCTTAATTTTTTTTTTTGATATTCCGTTTCGGTGTTTCTTGATTTTTCGCTACTCGACTCACGTACTTCTATAAGTTGTAGCATAAGTTTATTAGATATGTTTCATAAGTATGACACTACATATACTTCGTAATGTTTGTAGAGACTTACAGCTCGAGCTAGTTCGAGAACGACAAGCGAGAATTGACTATGCTACACTCGGTTAGTTTTGCAGGACTTCCATCTTCCTATTTAGTCAGTACTAAGCCTTTTAGGGCTCCTCACAAGGCGTCGCTTTAGAAAGAATCTATGACCTACGTCACTTCATGACATGCTCCAGTTTGTAACCAGGGACAATCTTATGGAACATATCTTATGAACTTATGGTTATAGGTGTATATATATATATATATATATATATATATATATATATATATATTCACGTGAAATGTGAAGGATTTAGGTATAATTATTGAGCACCTTACCGCAGCTTTAAATGTAAATTAGCACGTGCTAGTATAATTAAGGTTTTGTGCATGGAAATGAGCACAATAGGTAGCATTTTAATTGGATGAATATATAAAAAGAATTAAAAGCTAGCTTTTATTATGTGATGACGTGCATTTTTAAACGTGCGATTTTGCCGCACCTTTTCTTTATACTTTGTTTTAAACGTCTTGGTTAACTAAGACACGCGCTTTATTTCTAACTAGTTAAGCTACTTTTAGTTCTTAATTAGCTTTGTCAAGCGCAGTTTTTTCTGCAATACTAGCTTTTCTCTATGATTTCTAGCGCAAGTTATGAAATAAGTTCAACTACCATCTAATTAGTTCTGTCCTGTTGATTAGTGGTAAGTTTACAAGGGAGGTTCAAATTTTTTGGGTCTTAGCTTAGAGTTTCTGTGTAGTTAGCTACGCGCAAGTACTCTCTAGAGAATCCATCAGGTGGTACTAGGCGTCCAATTGGGGTACTCCAAGTGTGTGCTTCGTGGAATAGCCTAACGCGTAGTGTCCATTACGGAAACTTAATTGCGCTCGTATCTTCTTTAATATTGTAGATAGAAACATAATTCCAATTGATAACAATTATTATTTTATACGCTCTTTCGATTAAGAAAAGAAAAATTCTAGTTCCTCTTCTCCTACGAGTACGATTATCTATGAAAGTACAAGGCTACTTCCACAACTGGGGAGTTGTTCCCTTGTAGATGCATTATTGTTACCAAGAAGTGATATCTAGTTTATTACGGAGAAGGTATAAAGTGCCAAAGTGATCGCGCGCCATAGTCCCAGTCCCCTTTTCAAAATACAATTAACGGGGACGTAAAAGGAGGCCGGGCTATTTCACCTCTCCTCAGTTGGAAAATACAAGTAATTTTCGTCATTCGCGTCGGGCAGACGTGAGTTTTCAAGAACCAATGAGATGCTGGTTGTAATTTAGAGGCGGGGATTAACTCCGGACCTACGTTTGGACTGTAGAGAAAACTGGAAATGTGGCGAATTTACATCTTCTCCCTAATAAACTAGATATTACTTCTTGTTATTACTTTGTGATTTTAGTGGAAGGACGTTTTTAGTATTAAAACCCTTACGAAATATTTTTTATTTATGATTCATATTCATAAACAATGTAATGTATAGGTACATACTTTTTTTCTACACTGTTTTCTAATTTAAATGTTTTATTTACTTTTTTTCTTTCTCCCCTATTTGGCATATGCTAACGTATTCTCTCTCCCTCTACTCCCATTAAAGTTAACCAGTATCACGTTTTTCTCTTTTATTTTTATTTGGTCAAGCTTATTGACCCCCCTCTATAGTTTTATATTGTTTTATACATAGAATATTATTGTATAACGGAGTGTCCCCATACGCTTCGTTTTAGATGCTTTTTATTTACGCGTGTATAAATTCGCGTAAATGACTTTTCCCAAGTCACCATATCGTGACTTAATAATATTTAAGCTTATTTTTCTTATTTATATGTATATACTTTTCTATCTATAACGGACTCTCGTGTAAATATTATCCAGTAGATCTTTTATAATGATTAAGATATAGTTTTAAGGGCATATAAGGCCTTTATTAAGTTAAAAACCGTTCTATGAATATTTAGACTTACTATTGTTTTATGGCCTATGCTATTGACCAATCGGGAAACGAGAAACAATAAGATATTGTGCAACTTGAACTCTACTCAGTAAGTTGGGTCAAGAAGTGATATCTAGTTTATTAGGGAGAAGGTATGAGATGCCTAAGTATTCGCGCGCCATAGTCCCAGTCCCCCTTTCAAAATACAAGGGGGGACGTAAAAGGAGGCCCCGGGCTATTTCGCCTCTTTTAAGTCGGAAAATATGTAATTTTCGTCATTCGCGTCGCGCTGACTTGAAATTTCAAGAACCAATGAGATGCTGGTTGTAATTTAGAGGCGGGGATTAACTCCGGACCTACGTTTGGACTGGAGAGGACCTACGTTTGGACTGGAGATAAAGCTGGAAATGTGGCGATTTTATACCTTCTCCTTAATAAACTTGATATTACTTCTTAGTTAATTGGGTTAAGGACGTATGTAAAAATCGAAAAACTAGCTTATATAACATTTCATATCACTAAATCCGGGACACTTTTCTCTAACTCAAGTCAGTGCTGCTGAAATAAACGTTTGTTCCTCGATTAATCAAAAACTGTCCCTCTCAAGCCCGTTTTCCAGCATCCATTCCTTTCCTTGTGTTTGTATTGCTCGAGGGGTCAAATAATGGGTTCATCATGTTGGACCGAAAACGTCCGGTAGCTATGTCCTACCCTCCATCCCCAGCCCTCTAAACACCTCTATCTCTCTACACACACCAAGAGGAATAGGGGAAACCCCTCTCCACAAAACGGACGGGGCTGAGAAAACGGAGAAGTTGAGAGGAAGACCGAGGAAGAGGAGAAAGAGAGAGAGAGACAGGGCCGTTAAGACCTATATACACCGTCGTACGTCTCTCCCGGGGTCAGACTAGCTCCGACGATCTTTAAGAGACATCGGATAAAAGTTCTCTTAGGATAAATAAAAGGACCCTTTAACCGATTTCTTCCCTTTTCATTGGAAGTAGATGAACCCAAAGTTATCCGCCGTTAATATTCAGCGTGTTTCTGATAAGTTTGCCATAAATTAAAGGGGACATGTTCTTTGGGTCAAACTGAGTGGAAAGTGTCAAAGAACATGGGATCTACAACATTTAGTGAAAGGAGATATGGGATTCCAAACATTGATTGGCCCCGTAACAACAAGGAAAGTGGAGTAAGACATATCAGCCTCAAAATGTACTATTAAATGGCTAAAACAGTGCGTACCCTCACATGTGTAATCTATTTCCTTAATTGTTTTAGAGGCCAATCACTGGTTGGGATCCGGATCTCCTTAACTAAACGTTGTGGACCCCTGTATGGTCTGTGACACTTTTCATTCATTTTGACCCATAGAACACACAGAGCCACTCTGTATATTAGAGGTCATCAAGAATATCAATGACCTTCCATTTCCATGTACCAAGAGAAAGTGATAACTTTTGGGATCATCATCTTCAGTTCATCCTCCATCCATTCACCCCCGTTCCGTTCCACATCCTCACTACGTTTAATTTCCCAGCATCTCCTCCGCATCACCCCTATAGCTCCGGCCCAATCTCACATTTTTCTCGTCCATGGATGCCCATCTTTTGGGCCGTTTTACCGCAGTTCTGAGCCGCTTTTTAACGCGTCTTTAAAAGGCATGGGCCGTTTGAATGTGGGCGGAGTCGAGGCGGAGTTTATTTTAAGCTCCCGTTCCAAGAGAAGAGAAGAGAAGCTCCCGAAGCAAATTTTCTTCATCATTTTTGAATCGAGAATCTAAGAAGATGGGAGGAGGGATAAACGTTTCCCCTTAAGATTCTGCGCCGCTCGTGCCCTTACTTTCTTTATATATATTTTTCCATTTTATTAATGAAATGACTTCGGTTTTGCTTATCCTATAAACTATCCTCCCTTTCCCAGTTTTGCAGAGAATACGCAAACATTTTTACCTTTTTTTTCTTTTTTTGAATATTTGAATATTGGAGTTAGTTTTGGAAGGAAGGAATAAATGAATATTTATTTGGGAATCTTCTTACTAACTTTCTTTTGAAACTGTAAATTGAAACCCACGGTATAGCTTAACTTAGCTTAGTTTACCCTTTTTACTCGTTTTCAGAATCAGGTTGAAATTTCAGCGTTTTCAAAGCTGGAGCCCCTCGTATCTCTCCCTGATTAAATACTAATGATATAATAGAGTATGTAGCTTTGTACACACTGACTTTTCAACATGATTCCGAATGAGGTTTAACTCGAACTCGCTGCTGACTTAATTTGGAGACAACTTATATATATTCTTTCTCGTGGGAAAATTTAAACGTTCATTTTTCTTTTTCCAAGGTTTATTTACCGTTTGTTTTTCTCATGACTAAATATATGGATTTGGATTAAGAGTGAATATATTTCTGTATATTATTTTTTTCGAATTAGTTCGCAAAACACGTACACGTCTGTAGTTTATTAGTTTTTCGATTGAATTTAAATGATTTTCGTAATTGTTTTTTAACGATTGTAGAAATAGACTGCAGTTTAACTACTTCTTCCATATAATGAAAATAATTTTGAATAATCATAAATACAGAACCAAATCCAATAAAAGTATACAGAAAAATATAAATATAAATATAAAATTAAATTTAGGTAGTCATTCAGAGGTACTTTGTTGAAAACGTAGCACCCTAATAATTATGGGAAATTTTTCCAAAGTTAAATTACAGGTAACATAACAATATACCTTAGAAGAACGGCCTTTTTCTAAATATAAAAGGGAAACTATTGAATAAAAATCAATGATTACTTATTACAAAATAATTAGCATTTAATTAGTCTTAAAAACGTGGACTACTGCGCCATTCGCCATTGCTTTAGTGGCGTCTGCAAAATTGGACCACTTACTCCTACGGGATTGGTTGAATTCTCACAGGTTCAGAGAGGTAGGGGCTCGTGCTAGCAGACGCCCAAAATGGCGGTGCAGTAGTCCTTTGTTTTTAAGACTAATGAACTGCTAATTATTTTACCTGAACTTTTCCTTTAAAAAGAGTAGATTAAAAACGGGGGTTAGAACACTTATCTACTCATAATTGGAAAAACAAATTGAAAGTCTGAAATTATAATTATAATTAAAACGATATAAGTATTCATAAAAAAATGTTTAATTTTTTTTCTCTTTTTATTTTCAACAGGTTATCTTTATCAAAAGTCTGAAAATTTCCAAAAAGAATTAAAGTGTAAACTCATCCTAACCAATTTCAAAAATTAAACACCGAACCATCCATAAGAAGCGGAGAGCATCTCGACTTGGGAGGTCAAGCACACTGATAATAATTATTAAAGGTAAGAAAAATTATATAAATTAAGGTAAAGGTATTTTAGTCTATCGAAAAAAGAATCGAGGGAGAGAGAAAGATGTACACCTTTCGTAGGTACGTTCGCTTTGAACTAAATATTGTAATTTTATACAAACTCGGTTAATTAGTGCGGGGGTCCCCCGGTTTTGATTAATGTTTTGTTAAGCTTTAGAAAGTTCCCCTTCAGCTAATGAGAAAAAATTAATGAACACACAACCGAAGTCTCTCTCTCTCTCTCTCTCTCTCTCTCTCTCTCTCTCTCTCTCTCTCTCTCTCTCTCTCTCTCTCTCTCTCTCTCTCTCTCTCAGCTAGCTACCGGTATAACCAATGAGTTTCTAAACATAGTTTCATGAATATTAGCTAGCGTACAATCGTGTCAACTCATTTAGACCAATAAATAGTTGTGAGACTTCGAACCCAATATTTTAATATTAACGTTAAATAACAAAAAATCAGGAACATTTATGGGGAATAGTAAAAAAATTGTAAACGGACTATACTTTGAAATTTTGAAGGATATGCTAATATTTAGCCCTGTTTGGCACAGGTTACGGCGAAAAAATTGGTAAAATATCCGTTCTAAAGGGGTGTGTAAAAGTTATTTGAAATACGTCAGAGGCACGTGACCGAGGAGAGGTATGGTTCAAAAAATTTGTTTTATTTCGAAAACTAGTCCTCACTTCGGGGAATTGGCGCTGCAATCAGGCATAAAACAAGGCCTACTCTGTACGGAACCTTTGGATCTTGGCGTCACGTGGTGCCGTGACGAATTTCAAATAATATTTACCGATGCACCCTCCGATGCCTTCTTTACAGTCCCTTTAAAGTATAGAGTTTGTTGAAACTTCTGTTATAAAGACAATACTTGCGGTGAAACCAACACACAGGGGGAGGCTGAAATCTTAGGTTATATCCCTCGCTCCAAGAGGCAACGCCAGATGGAGCCCGAGTCGTTACAAGCCTCTAGCGGTGCTTTTTGGCACCAGGGTAATAACCCTGTTTTAATCTTAGCTTCGCTGTTCATTGTTCTGCCATCGTTTTAAATCTCATAGCATTGTGCCTTGTATTATTCAATTGTTTACATATCACACATTATGATGGCTCCCCCTGTTGCAAAAGGGATCTTTGTAATGAAACCTAATAAACCTTTTATTCTCAGTAGGAATTACAGACAGGAATGGTCTATTTTTACAAATATTTATTCAGGGTAGAATGGAAGTTATTCCTGTCGACAGTACTAGTAACTTTTGCGCCATCTCTCTCTTTTCCTAATCTTCATCTTCTTCATCCTTCTGCCACCCCATCATTTCATCCCCCCAGTTTCCCTCCCCTCTACCAAAGAGAGCTCCAGAAAAATTTACTTCTCTACCATCTACTTAATAAACTTTATAATTAATTAAAAGTTTACTTCAAAAATATCCCCTAACCCAGATTAGCGGGTATACCCGTCTTCAAATTAAGAAGTGCGGGAGCAAAGAGAGAGAGGAGAGAGAGAGAGAGAGGGAGATGAGGCAACCAGCTTTGGATGGAGGTGCAAAAAATGTTGTTTGATTAGAGAGGGTTTTTATTTGGGCACGTTGATGATTAAAAAAAAAAAAAAAGGTTTTTCGTACGGTTAGCCTGAGGGAAAGGAAAGGTAGAAGGATTTTTATCTTTGGATGAGAATTTTCACCTAGCTTCGTGGGATTGAGATGCTTGTATATCTCTCTCTCTCTCTCTCTCTCTCTCTCTCTCACTCTCATCTTGCTCCAATCCCTCCTCGCCAATACCTGTCGTAAGTTTTTCAGTAAACCCTTATTTATATTTTATATCTGAATAAATTAAGCGAAAAAACGTTAATTATATTTAATTAGAAAAATCTTGATGCCAATGGCACGGGGATTTATTTACCTTAATGAAAGTAATTTATATTTTACTAAGGAAAATTAAATCTATCAGATGTTAATTCTAATGCTTCGGAATTATAAATTCAAATTCATAAATATTTCAGTGTATTTATAAAATATTTTAATTTCTCATTTACTATTTTTAAAAGTTGTTATTCAAAGTAGTACATACCTCCTGGACTGTATCTAATACAGATTCCTTATGATAGTGTTTATACAGTCAGCAAAAAACCTGAAAAATATAGAAAAGAAACTCTGATTAATATGACGCCAAAGTCGTGGTATACAGGGTGTTTCTGATAAGTCTGCCATAAATTAAAGGGTGTGCGTTCTTTGGGTCTAACTGAGTGGAAAGTGTTCTTCAAAAAACACTTAGTTTACAACATTTAGTTATGGAGATATAGGCTCCCAGACATTTATTGGCCTCTTCATGTCCTTGAGATGACCCCAAAGAGTTGACATTTTGAACAATATCTCTAAATAACTGTGTTAACTTTGTGCGAAGTAAAGTTTACCTTAGCTCGAAACACTTGTACTGGGTGCTGTGAGATCTTGCAACAAAATGACACTTTGATTTAGCTTTACTTTACCAGTGTATGCTCAATTCTACCCAACTGTTAGAACACTTCTGCTAGATAAAGAGATAAAGGTTCAATATCGTTCTAATATTGATTCCGACTATTGAAGACTGATAAGTCATATTTGTGACTCTTTCATTGATTTAGGGGGCAGTCAATGTTTGGGAGCCCATACTGATCCGTAACTAAATGTTACAGACCCCATCCATGTTCTTTGTCACTTTCCACTCAGTTTGACCCATAAGAACACTCTTTTTAATTTATGGCAGACTTATCAAAAACACCCTGTATATAAATAACACCAAGATTTAGTTAACGAATTATCAACATATTTTCCCAAGCTTTATTCTTTCTAGACTCCCTCCCTCTTTCTCATAATGAAGCATCTCTGTATTAATTTTTAGTTCCCTGAGGGGAATAAGGGTTTCTAAAATATATAGAAGTCCCTGTACCCCCTTGACTCCAAATTTAGAAGGACGATTTCCTAGGCCTAACCTAACGAATCATTCTATTAAAGGATGAGAAGAGAGAAAAGGGGTGAGATAAAAAAGATGCGGGAGGAGGGAAAGAAGAATTTTTAGAGATGCCGAGAAGTAGAGTGATCACTCCTTCGTTCGCGACCCCCGTTCCCCCTTTTTGTTGTAGTCAGGATTGGGATGGGAATTTTGGGATTGAGATGGAAAGAGGAGAGAGAGATGATGCGGAGGGAGAAGGGAAGCTCAAGAGCGAGAGCTCTCTGAAATTATGAAGAAATGGTTTTAGAAAACTCTCCAAAACTCTGATGAAAGAAAGATTTTTCCAAAAGGGATGGGAAGGGGGATGCGGATGTGTTGTCCAACTTAGAGAGAGAGAGAGGGGGGGGCAGTTTCATAAATTGGAAGTTCGCGCCGTTACCAACCCGAGATATAAGCGCCTTAAATCTGGTTTCTATTGGTGAAAAGGAGATGAAGAAGTTTTAGTTTAGAGAAAAGGGATGCTGGATGAGGAGGACAAGGGGATGAGAAAAAGTTTTTGGGGAATCTAGAGGTGGGAGACCAAAAAGGGGATGGAGAATGAAAATTCCATCCCTGTTCTTTGCCCCCCCCCCTCCCTTAATACAACCAATTCTTTTCAAACATCACCCCTTTTTCTCTCGGCTTGTTGTGTACATATCGTGTGAGGGGGGATGCTGCTTGTGTACCAGCCAGAGTTGGTTGTGGAAGAAAGTATATTGAGGGGGAAGAGGGGTGATTGCAAAATACTAGTTATAAGTTTTGTAGATCTAAAAATATATAGGGGGGGTATGAATTTGCGCATGGCGCGCGCTCGTCGTTGGCCGGACCCTATGCTAAAGTTCTAATTAAATTAATTCCACGACTTTCAGGGGCCCTTTTCCGCCAGCTGTACCCCTTCTTTTTCCCTCTTACGCAAAACCTAGGCTGACTGCCCCCCTTTTCCACCATGGGTTTTCAACTCTACCCCCCCCCATCTAAACCCACCTCCCCTTTTTGTTCAAACTCCCGCCCCCTTTTACCCCTTTTCCCTTCTTTTTACCCCTTCCTTCTGCCCCTCGCACCTCACTCCTTTCTCTTTCTCACTCTCTGACGCTGTTCTGGGGGGAGTGTGGGCCCCCTCACCCAACAACGGCGCAAACCCCACTTTTCCTCCCAAACGAACGGCTAATTGAGTTTCGGAATTATGAAGTGACCCTGGCATTTTATTATTGAGCTGATTCAATTAGCGGGAGCGCAGTAATTAAATTCTAAAATAAAACTACGGGCATTCCTAGGCCTTAGGTCTCCCCTCACTTTCTCCCTGCCCCCCCCCCAAAACCGAAGAACCTTTTCCGAAAGAGGGGTTTTTCGGAGGAGAGAAAGGGTAAGGATGCTTTCGAACCAGGGGTAGAAACGAGGAAGGGAGGGTGACCCAACTCGGAGTTTTACTAAAGCTAGGGCCGAGGCTTAGAGGGATGCGGAAGGTGCCTGGGATGAGAGGGGCTGCATTCGCCTTCGTTAGAAAGAGGAGCAAAATGAAAGTGGAAGCTAGAAAAATGGATGGGGAGGACGGAGAGGAGAGAAGGATGGAAAACACTTTTTGGGGAAAAAGATGAGGGGTATACCAAGGGGGACGAGGAAGATGGGGGTCAATAAAAAGGGATATTCTTCAGTGTACAGCGACGTTAAAAATTTGCATAGATTCTCGCGTTTTCCAACCTAACTGGCCTTCCACCGTGGTGTAAAAATCCCTAGCATCCATACCCTGCCTACTCATCCTCCATTCCGTTTTCCAAAATCCACATCCACATTTGCCTTTTCTTTCTTTCCCCTTCAATATGCTATTCGCCTTTTAATTGTTAATTCGTAAAAAGCTAGAGTGGGTTGATCTATAAAAACCCCAACACCGACGTTTTCTCTTCTCCAGCATCATCACGTAATTACTTCTTAAAATTTGTAAAGTTTCGTACGGATCCCACTAGCTTTAGTTTTCTTCTCTTATTATTTTGCTTTTGCTTTTTCTTCCACGGGGTCTCTCTCTCTCTCTCTCTCTCTCTCTCTCTCTCTCTCTCTCTCTCTCTCTCTCTCTCTCTCTCTCTCTCTCTCTCTCTCTCTCTCTCTCTCTCTCTCTCTCTCTCTCCAGAAAAGGGGGAGGGGTCAGACAGCCTTGATAACGCCGCCACCCAACCGTTCGGGATAGCCCCAACTGCCCCTTACTTCTTCTGACCAGCGCTGTACCATGGGGTGAGGAGTAAAAATGTATTTTTACACTGCGCGGCCCGTTCCCTCACCCAAACCACCCTTAGGCAGGCCTTAACGTTGATGTCTGAGAGGAAAGGGAACTCTAGGTGTAGGGAGCCCACTAGTCAAGGGACGTGGAAAAAGGAGGGTATAAAACTTTCGCCGACTAGAGCTCACTGCGGCGAAGCTTACATAATTGATGGTATACAGATGCAAAACAGCAGGTGAAGCTTCTCTTAGGCCTTTGCCTGCCTTAGCCTTTAGTAAAAAGGAGCAAAAAGGGGGTGGAAAAACTAGGAGAAGAGGACTAGAGAAAAGTCGCGTCCCCGGCCCCGGCAGCTCTACCCCTGCGGTTTTAATTAAATTAAACAATGTAGCCGGCGTAATTAAAATTTCACATATTCCCCGCGTTCTGTCCTATCCCCCATCCCATACACCCTCTTTACCCCAGCGCCCTTCATTTCGCAAGGGTCTCAACTCTCTCTCCCCACATCATCTCTCCCATTCTCTTTTTCCCAGAGTGACGATCTTACCCCCAACACGATCCACACTTCTCTCTAAGCCTTGGCTCGCTACTAGCTAGCTTCTCCTGATCTTTCACTCTATTTCTACTTTTATATTAACCGAAAAAGGAGGGAAAGAGATCGCGCGCGCGAGGATACTGTAGAAGCAAGGACCCAGGAAAAAGGGAAAACAACTGGGGGAAAAACACTTTTCCAGTCTAAATCTTATGGCCTTACCTTTTTCGTCGCACTGTGTACAGGGGTGGGAGGGGGCGGAATTTTGCTCTCGCGACGCGTTTAACGAAATTAATGCCCACGTTTTACAGCTAGGGACTAGGCTAGAGAACCCCAAAGTCCTTCTTTTTCCTTTTAGTCTTATGGTTCGCCACTAGTTTACCAACGTAACTTATGAGTGGGACGCGTGTGCTTTCTGAGGGTCTAGGGGTGACCCTAAGTCCGTAGGGCATTTCAAAAACCCCCCCTGTGATAGCTATAGCCGCTTTTCCTACTCTTTCTATACTAGCACGCGTGGGCCTTACAACTTTTACTCGTAATTTTGTTATATACGACCATGCAGATCTTTTTAATGTCATCTACACTCTTAGGCTGGCTCCTGGACACTCGGTTTGGTTGATATATTTAGCTATACTGCTCTTAAACCCCCTAGAGATATAAATAAATATGAAAATGCAAATTTGGCGTTTGAAGTTCAAGCCAAATTTTGAAAGGGTTTCGTTCAAACTAAAGGATGTTTTTTATGTAATTTAATTTTGCTAAATGTATACTAAGACGCGTTATCTTTGGGCATATACTAATTTTATTACAGTTTTTTCTTTCGCCTAAGGGCTCTGTCATTATCAATATTGTGAAACATCAATATCTTGCTGTTTTCCATATGAAATTGCTCTTGATATTATCAGGAATAGATTTAATTTTAGAAGTAGGAATGGAGAACGGTTAGTATTTACTTCAGTCCGACTCATTGACCACCCAGTATAGAGCCCCTCCCTCTAACACGTAGGGAAAAGTTTAAATTATCTTATTGGCTCACTTAAACTACGTTTTGATGACGTTGCTGACGAGGACGGCGAAAAATACGTAATTCCTTTTTACCTCTGTCGCTCGCTATGACCCGCCTCTTCTTTCATACCCCCCTCCCTCGTCCCGTGGAAGGGGGTCCGGGACTGTGACGTCGGCCACATTACACTGTTCTCCATTCCTATTTCTAAAATTAAATCTATCCCTGGTATCCCTGGTATACTAAAACGCGAATCTATGGGCATATTCTCATTTTCTTACTGTTTTTTTCTTTCGCCTAAGGGCTCTGTCAGTATCAATATTGTAAAACATCAATATCATGATGTAAAACTATGTATATACCATATGAAATTCCTCTTGGTATTACCAATTAATTACTAATTAATATTGTAGGATGAACTGAATTAATTCTTGTCATGTGCAGGCGTTGCAATTACCCGAAACTTTATTACGCACTTGTGAATTAAAAATAAAAAACGCATGGACATTAGCGCAAAAACTAAATATACAGCGGACATTTAGCTTCAAGGTAAGCTTTTATTTAGCAGTTGGGAAAATAACTCACTACTACTTCCCCTTCCTTTTGGTCTTCTTTTTTTCTTTACTAATGTTGTCTGCTATTCCAAGCACTCTAACCAACTCTCTCTCTTTTAAAGCGCATTCTGCCCCTTAATAGCGTCATTTAAATTAGCCCCGGTTTTAATTTCGGATGCGTCTAGTTTCGCTTTCGCTCTTGGCTATTTTTTCCCCTTTAACTTAGTTTCTTAACGACATTTTACCAACCGACCTCCATCCCTACACGCTTTTGAAAACGTGAAAGTACAGAAGTAAATAACCACTAAGTTCTCAAGACACAAACTTTCAATCCCCTTGATATTATAAACTATGATGAAGGCTGTAGTAGTGTTGATGATAAGGCCGATAGTAGTGTTGAAGATAAGGGTGTAGTAGTGTTGAAGATAAGGGTGTAGTAGTGTTGAAGATAAGGGTGTAGTAGTGTTGAAGATAAGGCTGTAGTAGTGTTGAAGATAAGGCTGTAGTAGTGTTGAAGATAAGGCTGTAGTAGTGATGAAGATAAGGCTGTAGTAGTGATGAAGATAAGGGCGGTAGTAGTGATGCAGGTAAGGGCGGTAGTAGTGATGCAGGTAAGGCCGATAGTAGTGATGCAGATAAGGCCGATAGTAGTGATGCAGATAAGGCTGTAGTAGCGTTGAAGACAAGGCTGTAGTAGCGTTGAAGACAAGGCTGTAGTAGCGTTGAAGATAAGGCTGTAGTAGCGTTGAAGATAAGGCTGTAGTAGCGTTGAAGATAAGGCTGTAGTAGCGTTGAAGACAAGGCTGTAGTAGTGTTGAAGATAAAGCTGTAGTAGTGTTGAAGATAAAGCTGTAGTAGTGTTGAAGATAAGGCTGTAGTAGTGTTGAAGATAAGGCCGGTAGTAGTGTTGAAGATAAGGCCGGTAGTAGTGTTGAAGATAAGGCCGGTAGTGGTTTTGAAGATAAGGCCGGTAGTGGTTTTGAAGATAAGGCCGGTAGTGGTGTTGAAGATAAGGCCGGTAGTGGTGTTGAAGATAAGGCCGGTAGTGGTGTTGAAGATAAGGCCGGTAGTGGTGTTGAAGATAAGGCCGGTAGTGGTGTTGAAGATAAGGCCGGTAGTGGTGTTGAAGATAAGGCCGGTAGTGGTGTTGAAGATAAGGCCGGTAGTGGTGTTGAAGATAAGGCCGGTAGTGGTGTTGAAGATAAGGCCGGTAGTGGTGTTGAAGATAAGGCCGGTAGTGGTGTTGAAGATAAGGCCGGTAGTGGTGTTGAAGATAAGGCCGGTAGTGGTGTTGAAGATAAGGCCGGTAGTGGTGTTGAAGATAAGGCCGGTAGTAGTGTTGAAGATAAGGCCGGTAGTAGTGTTGAAGATAAGGCCGGTAGTGTTGAAGATAAGGCCGGTAGTAGTGTTGAAGATAAGGCCGGTAGTAGTGTTGAAGATAAGGCCGGTAGTAGTGTTGAAGATAAGGCCGGTAGTAGTGTTGAAGATAAGGCCGGTAGTAGTGTTGAAGATAAGGCCGGTAGTAGTGTTGAAGATAAGGCCGGTAGTAGTGTTGAAGATAAGGCCGGTAGTAGTGTTGAAGATAAGGCCGGTAGTAGTGTTGAAGATAAGGCCGGTAGTAGTGTTGAAGATAAGGCCGATAGTAGTGTTGAAGATAAGGCCGATAGTAGTGTTGAAGATAAGGCCGATAGTAGTGTTGAAGATAAGGCCAATACTTCCGTCAAGTCTCTCTTTGAACTTTTTCAAACCATATCGTACTATCTTGACATTGTTACTTCGCGTCAATATACTCCTGACAATCCCTATACTACCACCCTTATATGCTTCTGTTATAATGAGCAACCCAAAAAAATTATGAGATATTTTAACCCTCTTTAGTTTGAGCGGGAAAATTTCACCCGCGAATGAATTTTTTTGGGGGGCGGATCCACATGTACATGTACATCTCTAAAGCCAGAACGAGCACTTGGGGAGGAGGGGGGGGGGAGAGAAAGTCTATTTGAATTTTTAATTTACTTTTTTAATTAAATTAAAAAGCTTCGGTTAGGGGAGAAAACCTCTGAAATTTTGCCTAACGAGTGAGGAGA
Source organism: Phalangium opilio (assembly GCA_019434445.1). Lineage (NCBI taxonomy): Eukaryota > Metazoa > Arthropoda > Arachnida > Opiliones > Phalangiidae > Phalangium > Phalangium opilio. Next base: position 31,914 of record JAEQBA010001739.1, read on the forward strand.
GAGAAGACAGGGGTGAGCTTGATATAACCCTCTTCTTACATGTATATAAAATTATGGCGGGAATTCTATATGTATATATGTTGCGTGCATGCCTATGTCTAACGTTTTTTTTTTTCAACTTCTCTCCAACGTTTTTCCCCGTATTCTCTCCATGCCGCCCCGTTAAATTTTAATTGAACCCGACGTGTTTTCAATTCATTATTAGGCTTAGCAAGTTCTCTCTCGCGCTTTCTCTTTCTATCGCTAATGAAATGGGTGGGTATGCTTTAGTTTTATTACATTTTGAAAATTAAAAAAATATATACCTATGCGGTATAAAATCATAAGTTTATGATCTACCCTCCCAAGTCTCTCTTCAAAGCAAAATAATATTTATCTACCCATTTTGCAACATAGAGGAATAAGGAAGAGGAGTAGAAATCTGGATGGTCTGGAGAGTTTAGGTGTTTACCTAATCTTTATCTCCCCTCTTATAATGCCATAGAAGGTACATTAAGAAAAATAATAAATATTTACTTATTAACTTCTAAATATCTTGCCTACCGTAATTTTACAATGGTAATTTACCGAACAGTTTCCAAATTGAGGCGCTTAAAGTCAAAATATTTTTGAGTAAAACCAAGAAGTGATATCTTTTTATTAGGGAGAAGGTATATTTGCCTAAGTATTCGCACGCCATAGTCCAGTCCCCATTCAAGATACAAGGGGGAGGGGGGCGTAAAAGCAGGCCGGCTATTTCGTCTCTCCTCAGTGGGAAAATACGTAATGTTCGTCATTTGCGTCGCGCTGACGTGAGTTTTCAAGAACCAATGAGATTGTGGTTGTAATTTAGAGGCGGGGATTAACTCCGGACCTACGTTTGGACTGGAGAAAAAGCTGGAAATGTGGCCCATTAAGTTTAAAGCGCTTAAACTAAGTTTAAAGTGCTCGCAATTCAACGTGATTTGATTGACATTTGAAGAAATAGATTACCGGCAGAACGGTACTTTCACATCCCCAACGCAGGTTTTATTATTTCACACTTAAGGCACTATGCAACGTTGTACACTTACGTTCATATACTTATGACAAACGTATTGAGGGAATTAATGTTGAAAGCTTTTTAATTTAGAAACATATTTTTTCTTCTAAAGACAAGTCTACATCGGTGTTTTAATTTTGGGTCCTTGTAATTTTCAAATCTCGTGATTTTAAGTCGTAATTTACGTTTTGGGAAAGCAAAATTTAATTTTAGCTTTTTATTAGCAAAAGATTAAATGGTTATACGAATTATGTTGTCCTGTTATGTTACGAAATTAAACGAGCGCTTAACTGACCCCCTTAATTGGCGTGAATTTTTGTACGGACGTGTTTTAAAACACGCTTTGACTTTTGAAGTTTTGCCGGTATTAAAAATGGGAGTGCCTAAATGTCTAAATGGACTTTCTTATCTTTAATATATAACTTTAAAATTTATTATTATTATAATTTTTTTGTAATATTTGGCTTCAGGGCTGCAGTTTTAATTTTTATTTTAATTAACGAAATATTTAAGGTTTAAATTAGCAAAAAGGGGCGTGTATTCGTTTTAATTTATTCCAAAAATTTATTTGATGAATATTTTAGGTTCAGAACATAATTTTGTAAAAAAAATTAATATTTTTTTCACATCTTACTGTCTCCAAGGCCTAGTTGATCTTTGTGCCACTGGACAGAGGACTACTTAATCTATCACGTGTGACATTCTCAAACGGTTTCTCCTTAGCATTTAAATTTCAAGTATTTTGACGTCTGAAATTCCAAATATTCTCTTTTACCAGGCTTGGACTGACAATATATCTCATTAAAACGAATTTAAGTAATTTTCCAATTACATAAAATAGGCACTTTCCATTCCTTTTCGTATACTAATGTCTAGGGCCTTGGTCATTGAAAAATGAAATTTTTGTATAAGCGATCGAAATTTTAACGAACCTTCAAACGCTAATTAACATAAACTTAAAGCCCAAATAAACACTACATCTAAAAGGCAGGTAGCCTATTTCATTCATTTTTGTAGACCACTGTGTGCCTCACCTATTCTTAAGCCTTGGTCATTAAAAATGCAATTTAAAAGCACTCTAACTAAAACAGTTCTAAAGTCCTCCATATAAATAAATTCAACCTTTGCGGAAATTATTCGAGATAAAATTAATCTCAAACAGTCAAGCTGGCAAGTATGCAAAATAGGTTCTATATAGTTTAAAGATTGCACTTTCACTGTAATTGCTTAGTTAATGCCGGTGTGCGTGACCCCTTAAAGCTGGTTTCACCCGACAGCGGTCATAGTTCGTATACTAAACCTCCATATGTCGGGTTTGGTTTTTAGGATTAAATGTTTTTTATTATTATTGTTCTTATATAAAACGTAAGCCGGGGTCATTTTTAATAGGGCTCGAAATTTACGATTGCTTGATAGGAATTTTATGAAGGGTGCGGTCCTCTCTCTTCTCCCTTGTCGCTCTTTTGAACTGAACAGAGTTCACTCTATAATATTGGAGTAAATAATCGGAGGAGTTGAAATTGTTTTCATTTTTTACCAGAAAGGTTTTTGTTGTTAAATAGAACGTTAGCTGTTCCCTAACAAGAGTGCAAAGATCTTTTTCAAAAGTCGATTTGGGGGGGGGGGGTAAAATTTAGTCTAATGTTTAGCAACTTTGTTGTCTTAAACAAAAATATCATTAGTTATGTCTTCAAACAATATGGACCAAATATGGTGAAGTCCAATCTAACGTCTTTGGGTCTAAAAACCCAATCAATGTTCCGTTTTAACCCTAAATTGAGCAGGTTATTGCCCCCTTCCTTAAATGAAAAGGGTCTGAAGAGAGTATTAGACGTGTATGTCTATTGGATCCCTAAAGGTTTTTCGTCAACTATGAATCTCATTGGTTTAAATCCAGGGATAGAGTAATATCGACAATAGTAAGCTCCGACCAATTCGCCCTTTTGAGGGGTAATATTTATCACAACCTCTATAGCCACTAGAGGGTGCTATAGGGGATGAGTTCATCCATTTTATGGCACGCACCAGTGACGTATCATCGCCCATACTAAATACAACTCTATTGGCATTTATTCCTGACTTTAAAATAATATATCAAATCACCCTTTTTTAATTATTTCCCAGGTTTATTGTACATTTAGTCTCATTCCCCCCCCCTCCCCCAGTTTTTTCCCGCCAAATTACAAAATGGCATTCGACTGAGGCGCGCGCCCAAATTTCTATTTTCCTCAAAAACTACTCTCTCCAATTAGAACTTATGTTCAGCCCTTCCACCCCCACACCTGGTGGTCACCTTTCTACCCGCGATTCCACTACTACTGGTTCTTCCATTCCCATTTTTTGATAGTTAATGAGGAAATGCTTTTATCAAACTTCTAATTTTGATGAAAATAAACAGTCAGCGATTATAAAAGGTTGTCCTTTTTTATACTCTTCACTTTATAGGGGGGGGGGACTGATATTCATTTCACTATTTAAACAAGGACAGTCTAGGTTTATTTTATGAAATAGGGAAGTTTACTCCATTGAATCAACTTGTTAGACGGACGAACTAGAAGTGGTGGTGCTGGTGGTGTGGTAGGGGGAGTTAGGGAATAATAATTACTCAAGCTCATTTTGTGATTAAAAATTTTCGTGCTTTAGGCCTTTGCGCGGTGCTTTTATTCTTTATAATCGTAACCCCCTCTGCTTGAATTCATTCTATGACCTCCTTACCCCTTCTTCTTGCCCGGCCCTTCTCTGGCTTTTCACCCGCGGCTTAGTGTGGTTTTAACTATATATTTTTCCACCCCATATTTGTATTTTTAACGTTTTAATAAGCCTAAGTACTTTTGACAAAATGAACCACCCTCGTCTAGCTAGTATTGTTATTAGAAAGGAGGGTTTTTTATATTGCGTCACTCGTTTCTACGAATGCGACGTAATTGGGAAGTGTTTAGTTTAGGAATATGGTAATGGAATATTTGAAGTTGTAATGTAATTAAATTTAATTTAAATTAAAGAATTATTAGTATAACTCTTTACAAAAATCAGGGGTGTTAAATTGAGTTTGGTGTTTAAGCACCTTTGTTTTCTTAAGATAGATTAACATCCGGTATGTGGTCAACAAAGACATCAAACCATAAGGACTGGTAGCGTTGAAGTCCTATTTAAAGTCTTTGTATCCATATAACGTCTTAATCAGACGATATTGCGCCCCATCCTTTGAAAAGCGTCTATTTCACATCATTAACAGTTAATTTCATATTCAATTTAATTTTTAAATTGATTAAGCATAATTTATTTGAATATCTCTATGCATTGTGGTGATGCAAAGGGAAGCCATCTTATAGGCGCAAACCATCCCATGTATTTTCAATCAGCCCCTGTAGAAATGTTTACCTTACAACACACCCGTGTTCAAGGAAAAGCCATCTTACAGGCGACTATGGTGTTTTTATTTATTTATTTATTGACTGGTTTATTCATCAACGCCCCGCCCAAACTACTTAACCTACAAAGCTGAAATTTTTTATAGACGTTACTCATAGTTATTAGCCACTCTGTACGAAATATTTTAGTAATCCGTAGCCATCTTTTAAAATGGCGGCCCAAAATGTACGAAAACCAAATTAACTTCCTGCAATATCATTTCAATCCATATGCTTTTAAATATAATTGTACTGTAACAAATGATAAACAATGTAACTTTCCCCGATACTTTTAAATTGGGTAACATAAATCGAAACCCTTAAAACAATAACGTATAAAATCTAAATAGTTTCTGATACATCATTTCCCACTTTTAAAAAATAAAATAAAAACAAGAACCGCTGTAATATCCAATATTTCGTAACTCCCATATTGTCCGGTACAACTACGTACTATAAACTTTAGGAAATGAGCGTTATTTTCATTCTGTTTTTTTTTAAATAAATCGTTGTACGATCAGGTACGAGCAGAGGGGGAAAAAAAGGTCAAGTATTTCCCAAGCTATCGAGAGAAAATATCTTTTCTAAATTATAGTCTTTTAAAAATTGCTATCAACGTTTTTTTTCTTTTATATATATTTAAGTTATATATATATATTTTTGGGGGAACCTTATAAGTTTCTGGCGTAGTTCCTTCGCGTTCAATTTAGTCAAAACACGAGAATACTTTTATTGTAAAATCGAAATTGCCTTAAACTAGGCAACAAAAAAAAAGAAGAATAGATTTATTATCAACCATAAACTCTTAATATTGCTTTTATTTTTTTTTTGAAAAATGTTTTAGTCAAGAAAGACTATATGTTATTGCGTGATTACATATTCAAGGTACAATCTTCCGTTTCGTGTTTTTGATATAAAATATTTATCCTTATCGAAAAGTATTTGAATTATTGCCATTGGTAATTATCAGAAGTTTATTATATGGGAGTACTAAGAAGAATATGCTTTATACTGTGTCCGGCGTTGGCGATGAAAAACTCCCTTTTTTAGTACACGTGGGGTTGAAATTTTGCTCCCTTCAAAACTCGAGAGGGTATGAGATTCAGGAGAGGAAAATTTTTGTAAAAGGGTTTTGACGTCACTACAAATATATCCTATCAAATTTGAAAAACATTTACCAGCCTCTGCTTGTATCTATTTTTTTTTAACCAGAATGATGTTTTCCCCCGTCCCCCTTTGCGTTCTCATTACCTCTAACTAAAATGGCAACGCCCCTTTTAGCTAAAGGAACGTTTTTTTATTTATTTTTGGTTTTTCGGCAGACAAAAATTGAAAAGTCCGCATAAGCGCGCTGCGGTCGCGGCGATAGAAAATTTCATCGCCAACGCCAAGGGTTTCAAATGTGAACTTTGTTTATGGTTATAAGCTTCTGTGAGGAAAATAGGTTTTTTTTTGCGAGAACGTTTTTAATGGTTCAACGATCTTGTTTTATGTAAATATTCCTTGAGATTTAGTTTCAGACATAAGTATCAAATTAGGAAATTAGCAACAAAGAAACGGTTACTCGCCCCCCTCCATAAATTAACTCCTGTTACATATCCCATAAGTTAAAGGTATTTCCATAAAGGGCTTATATATAAAATAAAGCTAATAATATGTATATATATAGAAACCCTTGGAAAAATATCAGGCGTGAAATATGCTAATAAAGAGTGAACGAGAGTTTGATATGGCTCGTCATTTAGAAGATAGAGGAACCCATCTTCTCTCTTTCTCTCTCTCTCATCCCCATTTTCCTCTCTGTTATTCTCTTTAGAGAGAGATGGAGAGAAGTTACGTGAATCATTGACATTCTCGCATAAATATTGATGTTACAATCATTTTGGCTTGTAAGTTCTGTAGTTAGTTGCTCTTCTAGTACAGAAGCAGAAGTTATTCTCTGTATGGTTTTCTTAATACTGTCTTTCTTCCACTTATCAGAGTCCTCTTTTCTACAGCCTTTGAGCGGCTTTCAAGACACCAAAATTCCCAGTTTGGTATAATGTGTAATATTTTTTAAGTTAAATCATATTTAAACCTAATAAGATAGGCAAACCTATGTTTCTATACACGTATTTATTTTTTACTTCTTCAGTAGTTTAGTTCCCTTCTATCCTGCTTTAAATTTATTCCCTATTTCGACTTCACCCCTGGCCTTCCTTGTTTTTACGCGCTACGTGACGTGTTTAATCCGTTTATGATAGGTTATTCGCTGGGAATGAGCGCCTGGCTTTTCTGCGCAACAGTTTACGCTTGAAGGAGAGAGGTGACATAGAGCAGCTATCTCCATACCTCTAACGTCTACTGCATCCTCGGTGGGGAAACGTTTTGGTAGGGTTGTAAGGTACGAAAATGTCGACAATACATAACCCCCTGTGTCTTAGAAATAGAAGCTAATTCATGAGAACTATCTTCTATTTTAAAATGGCGCTAGGCGCCAGCACTTAACAATCCCCTACCAAAAATAGGGGCGTGGCCATGGTACTGTGGTAGACTATCATTTCCACACAGAACCCACCAACATTTTAACTCCATCTCACCTCTCTCTCTATTCCAATGTTTATGGGAAGGCTATGGAATCCTTTCCACGTTGGTATACACCGTCATACTCGTGAAATGATTAAATAAACTCATAATTGACGTCGTAAACTGGAAGGCGTCAGCTTCAAACCGCCACTTATTAATTACGAGAAAAATCTTTCATTTTAAACACGCCATCGGGCAAGATTCTCCTTTTTTAAAAAAAGAATACGAAAGATGCGGCTAAACAGCTAAACGAGTGAAGAGAGAGAAAGAGAGAGAGAGAGAGAAAAGTTGAACGGGGCTGTTTACAAGCCAGCAGCCTCTTTAAGCTCTTAAGGGATTTTAGAAAGGCTTCAACCGTCGTCTCGCACTCTTTTCTCTTTCTCTCCCATCTTCCTCTTTAACACTCTCTCCCTCCTCCCCTTTTTAAATCTTTTGACAAGAGAAATTTAGAAGGGGAAAATCCCCCTTTAGCTCGGCTCGGTGATGATGGTGGTAGTGGTGGTGATTTTTGAACCTGTTTTCGGATCCGCGACGACACTTTGTGTATGTGTTTTGCGTATATGGGGATGTGTGCCAATTGCTCCTTTAATTAATACGATTTTTCTGCTCATTCGCTTTTTGAAATATGACTTCAGTCTCGTATTTGTATGACCCCCGTTTCGGGGTTGAAATGATGTAACTCTTTAAAATTGGGGTTTGTTTTTGGGAAAATTGTGATTCGATACGGGATTTTTCGCGCCAAAAGCCAATGGGGCAAGAATTAATTAATTAATATCTTTATAAAATTTTCGTGTTGCTTCTCTATTACGAACTCTATGCGCATGTCCTTGGCGGAATAGCTTACAATAACTGTAATCGACTAATCTAAAATTGACACTTGAATCTGCCATGAAACTATAAATCCAAGAGAGTTCAAGATTTTGTGAAAAAATTGCAGTTAATTGGCTTTATTAGTTCTCATTAAAATTATTGTGCTAGAAACTCGTGACCTTTTCCTATTAAACTTCTGGTGTTTTTTTCATCTAATTGATCCACAACTACCCCGAAAATGGTACAAATTAAGATTAAAGTATATATGGTTATTTATTGGTGTTAAATGCAACGCGCATTTAAACTATATACAACTTTGTAGGTTATAACGACATCATGAAGTAAATTTTGACCACTGATACAAAAGTTACAAACTTCCAAGATTTCATTTAAATTTGACTCACGACACTTTAGCTTTAAATACTTCCAATAGCCTCGTACCCTTTTTAAGGGCTTACCATCCATTTCACCCCGATTCTTACTTTGTTTTATTTTTCCATAAATTTTTAAAAATTGGACTGGTGCGGTGTAAGAAGAGGGGTTCGCATTTAAAACAGATTTGTCGTTGTTGCAATATACTCCCTTCAAATGCGGGGAATGAGGGAGAGAGATTTTATTTCTCTCTTTTCTCTCTCTCTATCTTTTCTATTTCTCTTTGTCGTTGAATTTATTTAATTTGCCTTTTTGGAGTTTTGTTCATTTGTTATTTTTGTCTTCACGGTGCGCTGCTTTTAAAAGGGGGATACTTTTCCTCTAAATTATATTGTTAACATTGTTTTTATATCCAGTGTTAAATTGAATTTATTTGAACAAGCTGTAGTTTAATTCAATTCAATTGAATGAAATTAGTTTATCTGTCCCATAGTTTGTTTTAGGGTTTGTTCAGGGCTTACTCGTATGGATAGAATGTCAAATATTTCGTTTAATACGACGATTAGTATATTCGGTATTTAGAAATTATTAAACATTCAAGGGAAGGTGAATCTATTGTGGGGTAATCGTGTCTTCAAATATACAGTCTGGCATAATTTAAGGGGGATGTCCTTTGTTTTGAGTCGAAAATGCAATTTTTATGACATTTTTTTTCGTCCGGGCCAGCACTGTTTTCGAGTTACGATTTGAGTGTTTTAGGGATGACCCCTTAATTTAATTAGATATCATCAGGAGCAGATGACAAAGGAGTCTCGGACGCTAGCTTCCACAATATAGAGGGCAATTTGACCCGCGTACGTCACAGCTGTAGCGGTATCGTTTGCCATAGAGGCGCTATCAGACATTATAGCAGACGATGCTTTTGGTGGATTATATCTGGCATCAAAGTCTGCTGGGAATTTTTTTTGTAATAACGGACTAACGGTGGCTACTGAGGTTCGTCTTACCCGATCGCGACATAAATATACACAATATAATTACTTTTTTCAAACAGCTGTAATCGTTGGTATTAAGATAAAAGATAAGACTACATTTTGTGACCTTAAAGGTAGGAATTAATTGTCTGCTACAAGAGGTTGGAAACGAAATCACTGTCTCTTACTTTTTGGGTTTTAAAAGATCGTGAGTGATTTCTTTTCCCAACCTCTTGTAGCTATCATTTAATTCAAGAAGAAATTTAGAAAAAATTGGCACTTAAACACATTTTAGTTTTTTAATAGTGTACATACGTTACTCGCTGGGCTTTTCATTATCAATTTTAGTCTAAAAAAAAGATTAAAAAGTCGTTGAAATCCATTTTTTAACTCTAATACTCGTTAAGCCTAGGCTAATTATAAGCAGACGATACATATTTTTAAAGAGAGGCTCCAGACGCGATTTCCCAGATCTCCTTTCGAGACTTTGCAGCCACGCTATTGGTTGGAAAATAAAGCTCAAATTTCCTACGAGAGGTGGCACTGGCGTAATGATTTTGGTTAATAACCGTGACGTTCGCGGATCCCATTGCCCTCTACATTATGGAAGCTAGCGTCCGAGACTCCTTTGTCATCTGCTCCTGATATCATTGTCTCAATCAGTTTCTTAAATAAATTGAAGGGGTCATCCGTAAAATACTCTAATCTTAACTTGAAAACAGTGGCCCGGACGATAAAATGTCATGAAAGTTACATTTTCGACTCATAATCGCAGCAAAGGCCCAACATCGTCCTCAAATATAAATAAGATCAATTAGAAATGAAACCTTAATTTAAAGTAAACACCTTATTAATTATTTTAAATTAATCTCCATTTTAATTACTCACGCCATATCATAAATATTTAAATTAAGATTCTAAAGATTAAATACTGAAATTAAAACTTTTATGACTAACCCCTGAATAGAAACAATCAGAGTTTTATCTTTGAAGTTATATTTTGAAATATTTAAAAAAGAAATTTGTAAAAAAGTTTCTTTTTTACCATTCAACCTTGCCACAAAAAAAATTACATTGTTCAATGATTGGCTGTCTCGTATCACGTGATGATACGGAACCCGAAAAAAGTTGCGTTCCCATCATTAGCGCGCTAGCAACCAACGACTGAAGTTCACCCGTATTTTATGCTTCTTAATTTAGTTTCGTTGCATTGGACCGAAGTCACCGAAGTAAATTTTAACCCTAAAATGATGGAAGCTGAAGATGAAACCCCAACGAGTTCAACAACAGGACAACAACAACGCCTTAAGAAGAGAAAAAGCACCAAATCAGAGACGACTACCAAGAAAATAGCCAAAAAGGTACTTTTAACCCTAAATATCGTGTATCAATGTTTCTATTGCTACAAATACCTTATTTAGACTGTAATAATATATTAATAAGTGTTGTGTTTTGTAGACCAAATAGTATTTTATCGACAGTAGGTCAAATCATATGTATTATACTTTATTATCGTGTAGGCCTATTAACTTTTTATCTATCCACATATAAAGACGGGAGATCAATTAATGGCGCGCAGTATGTAACGGACGATGCTACTAGTTAATTCAATAAATGCTTTAAGACACGTTTGAGATCCTTTATTGAAAGCACGGCCCAGCCCTAACAATTGGTTAATTGTTTAATGCATGCTGAATTTAGCTATACTTAAAATAGGCCTACTGTTAATTAGGATGCTAAACTACATACATAGATATCTATGACTACATAGTTTGTTACCTTTGCCTTCATAGTTACTAAAAAAATGTTGTCTCATACGTGCTATGGGCTCTGTTTCTCCAATACTTTTACCTTTTTGGTTTATCGAACAAACTCCTTGTCATTTCAGTAACGATTTTTTGTCGGCAAACTAAGAAAATAAAGTCGTAACTTAACATTAAGACGTCAAAACTTAAATTGAATAGTCCGTCATTGTATATTTATCGAAATTGTTAAGCGGTAAAGTTTCTTCGCGTCTTGAATGCTAAATATCGACATTTTCGAAAGAAAAAAAAAGGAAACCGTTTTCAACATCATAACGCCTTGTTAAGACGGCAGTTTTATGGAAATAAACTTGTCTCTGCCTGTTCTTGCAAAATTGACGGATTGAAGTTAGGGAAAAAAGGACGATCTAGGCTTGTAACTTCGATCTTTCAATATTTGACTCCCTCCCCTATTATCGAACACTTTCTAACTCGTTTAAATTCTAATTTGAAACGTGATCGGACTCGGTTAAAGACTTAAAAGGACACTTAATTCTGAAGGAAGAATTTTATGAGCTTGTTATCAAGGAATCGCCAAATAAATTGAAATTTTCATTTCATCTTGATAAAACTCCATGTTCAATAACAAAGAGCTTTTTAATATTTCACTGGTTATGAGAATGATGTAGTTGCGTGTGTATTATTGAACACATGTTGTTCTTCAATTAATAACATGTACTGGGTGTTCTATGGGTGATTATGAGTCGAAAATTTAATTAATATGATATTTTGCGCTAAGAGTAACCGTTTACTAGTTATTTTTGAATTTTTTTACGGATGGTCCCTTAATTAAATTTAGGGGTTATCCATAAAACCATTCGATCATGGCTTGCAAACGGTGACCTTTTGTACTCTTTCACCCGTAAAACCCCGTGTACCTCGGGCCTAACGCATCCTTTTGGAACACCCAATATAAGTTAAACACCTTAGATTATGGCATTACAACCCAAGAAGATTATTGGCGCTAGATACATCTTGTTACGAACGTGTTAGCTAACTTCATACATCACGTGTACATTAAACCAAGGCCTACGTATGAAATATTCAATACTTTAACCCCGAAAAAGGTCGATTTAGGGTCGAAACTGTAGTTTAACCCTCGGTAACCTTTTAATCAAGGTTGATGGAAGTAACGAAATCTTTCCGCTTGTCTGATAATATTTCTGATCATATTTCTCGTCGTAGGCTAACGCGTGTACTAACCCTAACTCAGTCCTCAATATATATACGACGTTGCACTTACATATCTTGAAAACTAACTCTTGTCAACGGCCGTTGCAGGCGACGGAGACTTTCAGCCGGGAGGAATTGAATTTGCGGCTGGATTTGCACCCCCTGAGTCACTACGTTTCCGACCGCGATAACTTGGTGGATCAACTCTTCACCATCCTTTCCGGAGACCAACTTCAAAAGATGATCCCCGCCACTCTACAGGTATTTATACGTTTCTATATCAATTCTGGCCTATTTTAGTCTACAGGGTGTTTCACTAGGGATAAGGAACCCGGCGTTTCTTGCCAGGCCGTCGGGATATTTTTGATAGTTTTAGGGCCGCCATGACTACAAAATCGAAGTCTAAAAGCCCTAAGGCTCAGCTAAGGGATATAGGCAACCATTGTATTAAATATTAATGAAATCGATTGAAATGCACGGATGTTATTTTACGTTTATGGCCGCCATTTTTCAAGATGGTGGTGGATTGGAAAAATATTTTTTTATTGTGTACCTACTACTTAAGGGTAACGTCCCTGCAAAATTTCAGCTTCATATATAAAGCGGTTTAGCTGTGCGTTGATTATCAGTTAGACATTTCTTTGACTTATTCATTTAAATTGCACGTTTTCAATAATTTTTCTGAGGACGAGCTAAAACAGCACCATGGTGATAGTCTCACCGCTCTTAGCTTCAACAGTGCCGTGAAATTTCAAAGGACATTGATAGACTAGATCCTAAGTTTCCTTCTCGTGACGCAGTTTTTTGAACCGCTAGTTTTCCCATCTTCTATGAATTAAGGGTTTATAAAATCGGTGGGTCATTCAATTGACTATAATTAAGTTGTGGAAATAATGATTTCCTTCGGTACAGTCATCGAGTTATAAACTTACTGGCACCTTAAAATTTAACTCAAAGTTAAGAATGTTTATTATATATATCATTGAACTATTATTATATGGGGTGTTTCTGATAAGTCTGCCATAAATTAAATGGTGCGTTCTTTGGGTCAAACTGAATGGAAAGTGTCGCAAAGAACATGGGACTGTCTACAACATTTAGTTACGGTTCAATATGGGCTCCCAAACATTGATTGGTCCCTATAACAAGGAAATATAGTCACACATGTTTAGCTTTACTTTACCAGCGTACGCACAGTTCTACCCATTTAATATTAGACACTTCTGCTAGATAAAGGTTCGATAACGTTATATTGAAGTCTGATATGTCTCACTCCACACCATTTCCTTGTTTTAGGCGCCAATCAATGTTTGGGATGTCCATGCTTTTTTGACACATTCCGCTCAGTATGACCGTAAGAACAAACCCTTCAATTTATGGCACCCAGTATAATGGAGTTAAATAGTACAATTAATGTATTTTAGCGGCGTGAAAAATATACCAAAAGTTAAGAGGTCATTTCAATTATTTTCTGCTTAAATGTTGTGTTATTGAATACAATCTCTTCACGGTTGTTATTGAAAACAATTTAAAAGACATATAGATATGTACTGTGCACACCCTGTCGATTCTAGAGACATCATCGTTTCCGTACACCGGGGCAACCCACGTACGTTTCATCGCGCGGCAGATCCCCCTTCATCGGTCTCGTCATCGAAATTACAACTTCACCCCCATCAACATCCCCGCTTCGAAATTGTCGGGTTTCTGTATACCACCGTATTCGCGTGTTACCTAATTAATAAAGTCGAAGGTAGGGATGGGTTAGCTTTTCATTAACTCTGTTAAATAGTTTCTCCGCATCACCTAGCGTGCTATCATTCATGGAGACTTCCCGTACACGCGGAACGGGGAACTAGACAAGCCCCGTGCACCATGCAACAACCTTTAACATCACATCACTTCCCTTCCATTCATTCTTTTTATACTCACGTGCCGAGCTAGCGGCTAACCAACCCCCCTTTTCTAATTCAAAGTTTTAAATTGAATCTAAAAATTTTCAAGAAGTTCTCCCCCCATCGCTGTTGCATACCGCCTAATGAACTTCTCGTAATTAAGTAATTTAAATTTTGTAACGACGCTCTCTCTCTCTTTCTCTCTCGCGCTAGGCCGGAAATTTACAATTAGGGCTTCTAGTTTTTCACTAATTTAATTTCATTTTGTAATGTAATTTCTAAGTTTTAAATTTCTCGTCTTTTATATATATAGAGTTATTCGCTAACTGAAATTCGAGAGAGAGTTATGTTGGAAGCCAAGAAGTACAAGAATGAAGAAATCTTAGAGATCATTCACGGTAAGATTGATTACCTTTTTTCAAATTGACGCTTCTGAAGCAGAGTCGAATTCTTCAATTAAGTTAATTAGCGTTGTTATAATGCCTTAAATAGGTTTTGGGTAAAATATAATTCTCATAACGATGACACGAAAAATAGTTATTTCGTAAGTGTATTTGCTTTGCAACACCAGGTAGTGCTGAAGCGCAGCCTACATTCAGGGGATATGCTATACGGTTCAAGTTCAAAACATTGTCGCATTTTAGGACTCAAATTTAGATAGAGTACATTCCAATGCGTTTTAAGATGAAAATGAGAACTTTATCTTAAAAATCTGATACGTAGCTCCTATCTCAAAATTTGTTTTTGAGACCAACTTAGTTAAATATCTAACTAATTAAACATTAAGGACCCGCAATACTCGCGATACTACTGGGATTTCAAACGGGACCAAAGAGCCAACAGAAAACGGATACCATATCTTTCAATGCTTTTTAAGTTGAAAACCAGGCAGGCTTCCGCATTACTTAAAATTCTAATTTGTAGCTGAGCACCGTCTATAAAATTTTAATTTGGAGACCGACTTCGTTAAAAATCTAACTAATTAAACATTTTAAAAGGAGGACACTCAATAGAAGAGCAATTATCCTTGTCCTTTTTCAAAATTTTAATTTGAAAACCGACTTAGTTAAATATCTAAGTAATTAAACGTTAAGGACATCCAATAGAAGTAATTGTCAATCTGTCCCTATCTTCTGAATCCTACTGGGATTTTAAACTGGGTACAAGAGCCAATAGAATTTTTGAAAACTGATACCATACCTTTCAATGCGTTTTAAGTTTTATTTTTAAACCGACTTAGTTCAATATATATTTAAACATTTAAGGACCCTCAATAGATGAGCAATTATCCTTGTCCCATCTCAAAATTTAAATTTGGAAACCGACTTAGTTAAATATCTAACTAATTATACATTTAAGTACGAGGACACTCAATAGAAGAGCAATGCAATTATCCTTGTCCTCTTAGTAATTGTTACCCTGCATCCCAATCCTGCAGCGCGATTCCACTTTGACTTTTAACGGGATGGAAGCAACAGCTTGGCGATAGAGGGGAAAACTTTTCGTCCCGGATACGGGGGTTCTCCGATACTTTACTCCGGTCGCTCCTTGCTGGAGAGGAGATTCCTCGGTAACCTCTTTTCCCTTCCTTAACTTTTACTATTCCGCCGCCCACCATGCACGACCGATCGGAAAAGTCCGCCCGTCTGCCCCGCCTAAAAGAGCCCCCCGAACCATCCATTCACCACCACCACCACGCGCCACTTTATAATACTGGACCCGAAAGGAGACTTACGTAACGAAAGGGGGAAACCCAACCAAAAAAAAAAAAATCCCGACGGTGTAAGAGCTAGATTAAAGACCCGATTACGTGAGGGTACTTGCTACTATAGGTGAGCTATAAAAAAAGGGGTTGCCAGCTTCAAGAACTCTATTTTCCTATCCCCATACCATAAAGAGAGGGGGGAGACGAAATGCCATTGAAACCCAGTAGAAGATGTGGAGCGAGTGCAGTAGGGGAACGAACAATCTCACCTTCTCTTCAGTTGGTGCTACTTGGAACCCAAAAAAATTACGTTGAGAGAGATGGGTTTATTTTTTATATATATATACACACACGATTCACCCACCGATGGTGCGGTGCACTTTTTAGTTCCGAGAGTTTTAGTTAAAATAAACTGACCCCGAGCGATACTTCTTAAAAGTATGTTTTTTAAAGTTTGTAAATTATCGCCTAGGTTTCAATATTATACACCACCGAACAAGTTTAACTTCGAATTCAATTTTTTTTTCAAAGTCTTCGTGAACGAGGTTTTTTTTAATCACTAAAGGTTTTCAGTTAATTTTTTAGTTAATCACGACACTGATATACACACTGTTTTGAAGTTAGTTTTAGTATTATTATTATTATTTTTTTTAAATTCTGCTTCCTTCTTTTTTTTTCTGGTAGAAAGGGTTAATAACTTGTTGAGACACTACGAGAAGATATTGTTTTGTCACTTTTATGAAACTTGGAAAAGTTTGTTTTAAACTCTCCCAGTTTGAAAGTTTTTATAAAGTTTTTAAATTTAAATTTTAACCTCGCGGTTTATTTGGTAATTCATGATTAAATTGTTGTTTTAAACGATAGCACGACGATTAGAAGGTTAAAATCGCGGGGTTAGTCCGTAATACCTCGTGACCGATGCGGGGAACTACTACCGATGTCGTCGTAGTTGCTGGCATCATTTTTAGTAGCCATCTGACGATGCAAAAAGAGGGTGATGTTGTTTTGCTGGTCGGGATTTCACCCCTCTCTAATTCGCGAGCACATCGTGAGACACACACACGCAGCACGAGGAGTAAGCTAGGTTATGGTTTTACGTACGTACGCTTTGCTATGGTGTGCTTGTGCTCATCAAACCACCCACTTCTCACCCTCTCATTTCCCTCATCAGCGTTGGCTCTTACTCCACCCCTCTTTTCATCAAGAAAGCAGATTGGCTGTTTTGCCAAAACCATCTCACTCCCATCCCCCTTTAGTTTCGTTCCTTTTTCCGCGTACATCCCAAAGTTCGGACCCCCACCTCACTCTCACTCTCTTTTACGTCGACTTATTAAGCAAAACCCCCTTTTAGGAATAAAGCGAACTACTAGGGGTTGGGGTATTGCCAGGGTATAGCCGGGGTTATACACGTGGGGGGTACGGAATCGTACCCCTTTTCTGGTATCACCCCCTCTCTCCCTCTCTCTCCTTCCCGTTTTGCCACACTCTTTTCTCTCTTTTTCTCTCACTCTTAGGCCTCTTTTCTCTCTCTTTCGCGAGAAACTGCGAATGAACAACGCGTTTATACCATCCACGGATTTTTCCCTCCTAATATAGGATCGAGACACGCGCTGGGAGAAGAAGACCTCACCCATGCAGCAGGCGCGACAAAATATTCCGTAGGGACAGATCCTGTCTAAACATCTCATCTCAGAAATTTAACCCGAGATAATAGTTCTGAAATATCTCTACTGGAATTAAGGAGGAAAGATGAATGCTCTAAACGCCAATTGGACCAAAGTATTGCAATATTTTTCGAGCAGTATGAGAAAAACGAAGACATCAATATGTTATTTTCGTATTTCTCTTCTCTTGAAGATGCGTTAAATGACGCGGTTGCTCTTGGTACTCCCTATGGAATTTCACTGTTTCGCATCGTACACTTCAGATTTTTAGTTCAAAAAAATTGCTATCCTTCTTGTCCCCATGGAATATTATTAGTCTTTTATTTCTACCCAAGTTTCTCTCTTTCTCTCTCTCTCTCTCTCTTTGGTTCTTTGCTAAGCCTCGTCCCCTTGCTCGCTCGCGCTCCGCTCCGGTTCGGGATATTCAATTATTCTAATTGCGTCGGTGCCTGAAAATTAAATTAAATTTAATTAAACTGGATGTAATGAAATGAAATTAGGAATGAAATTAACTTTGATGAAATTAAAATTAGATTAGCAAAGCAAAAGGGGGGGACGGTGTGGAGACCCGAGAGTAACGGAGGAAAGAGAGAGAGAGAGACTCCCACACTCCCCGAAGTTTCGCGATGCATGCCCCTAGTATAGAGGAGAAAATCCAGGGGTTTTTCCACGAAGAGCTTTGGCTTGGCCGAGCGTAAAAGTTTTCCATCTCTCTTTCTCTCTCCTCTTTTCCGTCTCTAGATTTTCCACCCACTTTTCCCGTCATCTTTTGGCACCCTCTTTTTGCCTACGTTATGGTTGCCTACGCCGATTTCACTGGCCTATATATATGCCATCTCGGGGGTTTAGGCATATTCTCTGGTTTGAACCAGAAGCAAATGTATAGTGCTCATGCTTGCTTCGATTGCATGCCTGTTTTGCAGGGAAACTCTTCCCCTATACCTATCTTCTTTTTTAACCCTTTACTCTCACGAGCTGCAATATTCTTTTTAGAGGGAGGATGGAACGGGGACTTTTATATTATAAGGGGGATGAAAGGGTTGAGTCTGGTTTCCGGAAGGAAAGGGAAAGGAAGGCCTGTTCGTATGATGACATAATATTTTGACTCAATACCTTAGGTAAAAGCGAGCAAACGTGTATGACAAATTGAGCTTAATATTGACATAAACATTAGCAGCATTATTTGACTGTGATTATCTCAACTTTAACGACGTAACGTGACCATTTACCTTAGTATCATGGCGTAGTGATGACGTTTTTTTTTTTAAATTTTGCGTCCTCGTCCTCATCTTGTTTTGAGAAATCAAGGAGTAACAGGCGACAGCAAGGAATGCATGCAGATAATTGGAATAATTGTGCCCATGTTACTTTCTATGCGGGTTTTGTGGGCCGGGTCCCTTTACATTGCATAGAGGGGTGGTGGCTAGCCCCTATGCCACAGCTAACCTACAGCGCCCTATACTAACTATTACCGTTAACCTCTGCAAGTTTTGATGGAAAGGAGAAACCGGCCGGGTTAGACCGCGGAGGAAAACTCCTTTTACCAAACGGGGAGAGAACTTGCAAACTCTACGCAGAAGGATTTGTTCCCAGATTTTCACCCGCTTGCCACAGGCCGGGATCGAAACCAGGATCCTCTTGCTGCGAGGCAAGTCTAGTTCTTCCTTGAAATTCCGCAGTCCTTGATATGTTTGAAATAATGACTAGAAATTATTCCTGTTAACGGTGTATTTATTCCTGGTGAATATTTTAAAAGGGCAAAATTATTGAACTCAATTCATATTTGTACGAACAGTCCCTAAATCTCATCGATGTTTTACATCCTCGAGTTCAACTCTTTTAGACCCTCTCATTTCTTAACCTTTAACCTTTTGAAAATTCTCGCCATCTTTTTTGCGACTCGACCCGGGGATTTCATTTTAGGATTCAGTTGTGTGGGTGTTTAGAACGAAAAGAAGGCTGTTAGTTAGCTTGGACTTAATTCGCGCCTAAATTGCAATGAGATGGACGTACTTCTGTGATGTGTATAACAGAGTTACGACGAATTTCGTTAGTGCATCTCCGAGTAATTGCTCCTTTGCCAACTTGAGGGGGAAAAATGGAGGGAGTGGAAATTTTAGGTATAATTATGAATGAGGGTGAAATAATTGTAACTCTGTTTTGGTTAATTTTATTTTTTTTTAATATTTGGAGTGATTTGTATAGCAGATTAGTGTTAATCTATTTGAAAGGCAAGTCTAATTTAAATTGTAAAATTTCAAACATGTCATTAAAATGTCTATTACTTAGCACGTATAAAGAACATGATTTTTCAATCATTTAAAACTTTTACCAAAAGAAAACTTTTGTCACCTCAAAACAAAATGTTGAAAGTTACGCGTTACCGGAAGTTAATGTTAGGTTCCCTATGACGTAGAAGGTGGAAAGTGTACAAGAAATAAGGCTTGGGCTTTATCTTATACTCAGTGTTATGCTAAGCCTAGTTTGAAATTTTAAACCTTTTAAGTAATTAGGTCGCAGATAGATTATTTTATATTGAACAGTTAATTAATTTTAATTGTAACCTTTTGAACCACACCATACCCAACTTTTTCTTAAATGAAAATAAGACCAATTTCATCATTTTGAAATTAATTTTCTTTTGGGGCAGTCTTGCGATATTTTAACACTGAAAGCGCGAAAACCAGTTCATACTTAGAGAACGACAGAGAAGTCTGTAAGAGCTTGGAAAGATATGCTAAGCAAACCACCACCGAAATTAGTGAAGAACTTTTCAGAGATGAAGAGTCGAGAGATGTGCATGGGGGGGATGCAGAGTGGGAAATGAGCAAAAAAGGGCGAAAAACGGTTTTGTAAAACTGCCGACTTTGAATCCGTTTATTAAAAAGGGGGCGGGCTACGGAACGAATGTCGTTTAATACTTGGGGTTTTTCGTCGCCCAAAATGAAAATGAGCGTCTCTATAACGCCATCCCCTCCCAAACACTCCGGTTGTCCACTAATTTGAACACCCCCCTCTCATTCCCGGCACCCAGCACCCTTCTTTCATTTGCGTCTACCCTCCCCTAACCTTCCACGTCGCCGTATATTCCCCTTCCCCCATCACGACCAACTTCACTCTCTTCTCCATCTTTCCTTCCTCTTGAGCTTCTTCATCTTTGGTATACGTACACGTAGAATCTGGTGGTGGCTTTCTCTTTCAGCGATTTTTTTTGGACCGCGCGTCTTCTTGACTGGCAGTCCGTATAGTCTCATCCTTTCCAAGGAATAATCTTAAGGGGTAGGATACTTGAAATTGACATTCTTTCGAGTAGGTATTAAGCGAAATATTGGTAGAAGTTGTGAGAGAATTTTGTCATATTCTAGGAATGATTTTTTTGTGGGCATTGAATGTTCCTCCAAGACTAAATGTTCACGTCCTGTTTAAAATTAGCTCTTTGATTAAAAAATAATTAAGAACTGCATCCAACCCCACGAATAATCCAACATAATTTTCCCCCTCATCCAAACGTGGTCGTTCCCTCAATATTGCTTCAGTTTCTTCTCCTGGTGTTTTTTCTTCTTTTAACTTACGCAAGATCTTAATGAACGTTATTTCCTTGTTGACATGTATCTCGGGGTAATGATGTTAGAACTACGTGTTTTAGGCCTTCTACTCCATCCTTCTTACCCACCGGATCACCCCCGCCTTTTTTCATCCCTTCTCCGGCTTCTTTCGTCATAAAAAACCTCTCCTCTCCTCTCATTGAAAATGGTTAAGGATGGAGAG
The DNA here is from genome assembly GCA_019434445.1 of Phalangium opilio. Lineage (NCBI taxonomy): Eukaryota > Metazoa > Arthropoda > Arachnida > Opiliones > Phalangiidae > Phalangium > Phalangium opilio. The sequence goes on from JAEQBA010001739.1 coordinate 53,073, forward strand.
CTCGACGAGGGTGTCGATGATATACCGTATACAAACTCTGCATGCTTTTCGTGGTTTTTTTATGCATATCCTCGGATCCGTGTCGGTAAGGTAGCCTCGAGGCTTCTTACGTCGACCCCTAGAAAGATGAGGATGCATGAGGATGAGGTGATGGAGCTAGGTTATAGACTTATTTGAAGCGTATGAGACGGCCGGGTTATTGCCAGAAGGTAGAGATTAGCGGTAAACGCAAAAAGATGTTGCGGGTAGTAAAAACCCTGTTTTTTCTCCTGCCTCTCTCGCTCTCTCCGCTCTTATTTTGCATGCAAGGGAAAGAAAAAGTCAGTGTGAGGATCAGGGAGTTTTCAAAGGGCTGGTGTAATCAAGTACTTTAAAATATTTTTAAACGTAAAGATATACAATATTTTTTAAATCAATCAAGTGTACTTACTATTAAACAGGTACAAGTGAACTGGTTAAGTAAAGCTGTTTACTTCACATGTGATTTTATTATTTCTTTGTTTTAGGAGGTAATCAAGGTTTGGGAGCCCATATCTCCGTAACTAAGACGTTGTTGACACTTTCCACTCATTTTGACCCAAATCACTTACTCCTTAATTATGACAAACTTATCAGAAACACCCATATTTAGACTCAAACGCCCATGCAATTTAAAACCATAATTTCACTGCGACGAATAGACCTTTTCCATATGAAAATGGGGTAGGCAACACTCAGTATCGGGACATTGATACATTGCCATCCGTCTCTGCGCATGCACTCTCATGATACAAAGAGACTACAGCGCAGGCGCCAAAAAAAGCGAGCTGGAAGTCAAAGTTTTACCACCGGTGTCTTTCCCTCTTAGTTACATCGAAATGGTCTATTGAAATTTTAGTTCCACCACACCTTTAGGAAGTTTAGGTATATGATGAAAGGTATGGAATTTTTTTAATCTCTCTCTCTCTCTCTCTCTCTCCCTCCCCATCTTTTTTCTCTCCACTCTCATAAGGGGATCCTTACGCGGTCGGTCGGTTAAGATTATAGTGGTGATGACGAGAGGGGAATGGATAGATTGGCTCTCGTTTCTTTATGCTTTTTAAACAGGTGGTGAAGACAAGATGACTATGAACTACCACAACCCAAGCTGTACATACCTTTTTCCACTATTTTTTTTTATATCCTCCCTCAAAAATCTCCTGGTTTTTTTTCTTCTATCATCTTAACTTCATCCCTACCCTAGCTACAATCCCCATCTCATACTTTAACCCAAGGATTCTCAGAGGAGAGAGAGAAAAACCAGGGGAGGGTAGGAGGGGAAAGGACTCAATTGGAATTGAAGAGAATTTTATTGCGCGAACGAGGAAGTTAAAAGGGGTGGGGAGATGAGGGTATGCGTGGAAATCGAGACTTTAAACGGGCAGGAGGACAAATAGGTGGTGAGGCTAGTGGTTTTCATCGTTTATGAGGGAGAAAAGGCGAGGGAGGCGATTGTGTAGTCGTTAGCAAAGGCTTAGGGATGTTGCGCTCTTTTTTTATACATTCTCCAAGCTCTTCTCTGCCTTTCTGTTCACGAAGTCTTTGCCTTATCTCCGGCCACTTTAGGAAGTAGCTCGTTTTCTTGTAACCTGTTGAATCTAAAGCTTTCTCATTTTTTAAACTGCGTTTTATTTTTTGGTTCCTGCCATTTTTTAAAGCCTCGGGAAATGGAAGAGTATTTTAAAATGTTAAATCAATTTTTTTTATTTGTTTTAACGTGTTTACTCACATAATACTAATAATTGACCGAAAATACGTAGCACTCTAGTCGTTCTGCACTTTAATTTAGTTAAGCCTAAATTTCAGTACGCGTTAAGCCTAACGCTTGAAATTAAAATTGTAAAACACTCGTGATGTTCTGGAGATCTAAACGTTTCCACACAAATTTTTCATCCAATTTCTTAAATTTTTTAATTTTGTGTTGTGAAAGAGGGTTGCAGTAATTTGTGTAATTTATAAAAATTTAAATTTTTATTTATCTCTTATTGTTCTTGAAAAGAAATTGAAATTTGTGAAAGATCGTGGAGTTTTGCAATATCGCGTGAATGATAGCTTCACCCTGAGATTTGGTGTGCAGCAGGAACAACATTTCTACAGGGGCTGGTAAGAAATACATTAGAAATTTACCCCTAAATGCTGGCTTTTTCCTTAGCACCCAAGATCGGAGATACGATAATTTCTTCAAACGCTCTTAACAAATATTTAATAAATTCATTAACGAAAGACCCAAATTCCTAGTCTATAACGTTTATGAAGTCGAGTTTGTTAGTGTAAATGATATAGAAAATTTAAATATAAAAATTCATATAATACCCTTTCGAAACTGAAGATAAACGGTTCTTTTTCAGACTATAAACTATATAATTAAAAGACCTCAATTTCCACAAAGGTTGAAGAAGGATTCTAAATTTTTAATTAAGCTAGAATAATTTCAATCTAAATTAAAGTACCTTTACGTATCATTACACCGGGCCTTTAAAACCCATATAGTTGTTTATAAATTCATTTAGGTAAGCAAGTACCTTCTCCAAAAATAAACCCATTAAAACGTTCATGGGAGCGAGATAGTGGAACGGTGGGTGTTAAAACAGGCACGGAGAGTACATACACACACACACACTCTTGGTCGTGGCGGCGATACCGCTTCCAACGTTTAATTATTTAAAAAATCAAGGCGTTTTAATTACGAGAGAAGTTTAACGGCTTTTGGGTTTCCCCTTTTAATGAGCTCACACCCTTCTCTTACCCCAACCCTTTACCCCCTTTTCGCTGTTTTAATCTTGTTTTGAACGATGAGAATTTCAAACCCCCTTACACCCTCTCCCCTTCACGACGACTCCTGTCCCCTTTTTACCCCTCGAGGACTAAATGAAAAGTCGAGTCGAGAATTTTCCAACTCTACTCCCGAAAAGAGAGAGAGAGAGATGGAAAATTTCGACTGCGGAGGGTATCGACACTATTTTCGCTCATTTCTAAGATTCCATGATTTTGTGTTGATATTTATCGTAACAGGTATGCATAGAGTTAATAGGAATTATTGCGTATCCTTTTTCCAAAGGTATCTCGGCGGAATTTATGGGAAGAGCTAAACTAATCATTATGCATGACGAATTTTACCTAGCGAATAATCTATCTTCCACCTTTAGTGCGCCTAGAAACCCGCTTTGGAATCACAGCTAGAAAAACCTTAGAATTATGAGGCGTGACAGATAGAACTTAATCCCGGCCCACAAAACCCCGCGTTCAAATTAACATGGGAGATATGGTGGCACAATGATTCCGGTTTACTGTATGTATTCCCGATTACAAGGGATACTGGTACCTGAAATTTAATTGTGCATTTTGGGACTTGTCTTAAAAAAAGTTAATGTCATTAGGTGTAGTTATTTAGTGATGAGGCAGCTAGCAAAGTACCTGACATACTTGAAGTAGGGACTGAATACTTTCGGTGATAACTAACAAGGATTCTGCTTGTAACCAATTTCATTGGAAAATTTAATTAATGCTGCTAAAATTAAATACCAAAGCGGCAAGATATACTGTATATTTTTGGAATCTGTTTTAAATTCTGAAACGTATCAAATCAATTTAAAATCTGTTAATTCGCGTAATTTATTTCAAACTTGGGTATGATAATTACAGAGTGCCGAATCCCTCGCGGGCTAGAACCCTTCACCCTTCCCCCCTTGTCCCCCCCTGTAAATTTGGTTAGTCTGTCGCTTCTAAATTCCAAACAGTATATCTTTCAAATTGGTCTCGGTTGTCCCATTTAAGGGACCTCCTGTAACGACGGAATTTTCAGTTTTAACAAACCTCCAAAGCTTACTGGCTTGGCTGTGTTTCTAGAATATTTTAATGATTCCGAACGTTGTTGCCGAAATTTAGTAGCGACTTATTCGTCGGTTAAGCGACCTTGCAGCTCCCGCCTGCGCTCTTGTAATAGCTTTTGTTAAAATTCTTTCAAAGAATATATTTGAATATATGTCAGCGTCCCCTTTGTCTTAAGACTTATAAATGACTTAATTCGTTTTAATTTACAGTGTCTTTGGAATTAAGTTTGTGGCCTCCCGATTCGGTCGCCTTTTAAAAATTGAAAACAAACCATTATAAGGTCTTTGTTTAATGGCCTAAGAATTAATTTCACTTAATTTAAATAATTGTCAGGGTTAGTTTTAAGCGCCTTGCTGATGTTATTCTTAGTTAAAATGGGCCAGCATCGAAAAACCTAATACAAATAAAATAGTTTTAAAACTATTTTCTTTCTGTGTACCGAGTATTATCCGCTGTACATTCTTTGGGCGATTTTGAGTCGAAAATGTTCTATGAAGACATTTTAACGTCCGGGTCTGACTTCAGTGTTTTAAGGATGAGCCCTTAATTAAATTAGAAATCATTCTCTTTCAGTTTATTTAAATTTAAGGGGCCATGCTTAAAATACTTCAATCTTAACTTGTAAACAGTGACCCGGACGGAAAAATGTAATAGAAAATACATTTTCGACTCAAAATTGATTTCCCAAAGAACATCCCCCCTTAATTTATGGCAAACTTACCAGAAACACCCTGTATAGTTTATGGTCTGAAAAAGAACTCTTTATCTTTAGTTTCGAAAGGGTATATGAAAGTTTCGAAAGGTATGTCATTTACACAAACAAACTCGACTAGATAAACGTTATATCCCCTCAATTTAGGTCTTTAATTAATGAATTTAATTGATATTTGTTAAGGGCCTTGGTAGAAATTATCATATTTCCGATTTTGGGTGTTAGTTAAAAAGCCAGCATTTAGGGGGAAATTTTCTAATGTATTTCTTACCCACCCCTGTAGAAATGTTGTTCCTGCTGCACACCAAATCTCAGGGAGAAGCTATTATTTAGGCGATATTGTAAAACTCCACGATCTTATCTCAAATTTAAATTTCTTTCAAGATCAATAAAATACGTATAAAAATATTTGATTTTTACAAATTACATAAATTACTGTAACTCCCTTTTTATAATACAAAATTATCCGTAAAATACTTCAATCTTAACTTGAAAACAGTGGCCCGGAGATATAAATTACATTTTCGACTCGAAATCGTTCGTCCGTCCAAAGAACATCCCCCTTAATTTATGGCAGACTTATCAGAAGCAGCCTGTATGTACATAAAGAAATAATCACTTGAAGGCAAATACTTTTGCACACGCAATCAAAACCATTTAAAAATCCCCGACATATTTATATTCAATATTGAATCATCACGTTAATCTATAAACGAATTTTGATATTATATATTTTCCGCATCGATTTTCTTAAACTATTAAATCATGATGTCGTTTTGAAACATAATAAAAATCGTGTTTGTAAAATTTCTATATAAAAAACTAACAGCCATTCAGTGCATGGAAATATATAAATAGTTCAATATTTATTGCTTCTCTCTTCGGGTTAACTTTAAAGGAAAGCTATCACCTTGCTAATATTTATAAAACTACTAAGGGAAAACACCCTTGGCTTGCTTAGTTGTACAGTTAGTTGTAGCAGAACCAAATGTATAAATAACACAAAGTTGACGCGGTAATTATATCTTATAATGCCTTAATGTTTTTAAAACCAATATGTCAACTAAGAACAAGTGATTGAACAATATTTCAACTAGTAACAATTAATTTAACTATTTAAACCAATATTTCAGCTAGGAACAAATAATTTAACTATTTAAGTTTTAGGCTAGTTATAGACACTTTTCAAAGGGGAAGGGGCAGTGTCGTCTGCTTTGATATATACGGTTAAGGCTAAACATTAATTGGTATATAGACAACAAAGACGTTAAATTGGGCTTCTAAGTTACTAGTCCACCAAAATAATTTTGTTTAAAGCCATGTATAACGTGTCCAGATACCCATCAGTGTTCCGTCTTTAAGAAAACCACGTGATCAAACACCAGACTATCTTAATTTTGAAAAGAGGTCTATTTGGCATTAACTTTGGAACGTAACCAATCTCGTTACGCGCATCAATATTTTATGAAAAACATTAGTTTCGGGTTAAAGTGTTTCTATTTTCAAAATCGAATTTGGGTGGAATATTATTTGAAACGGCTTTCTCAACTTGAAAGAGCATTAATAGTGTTTGGGTGTGACCCGATTGAAAACGAAACACAGAAAGGGACGGTTTTAGGGATGCGCATTGTCATATTTTTTTAAATAATATCTAACTATATGGTTTGGAATCGCTAGCTCTGGTTACGGTGTATTAAAGAGAGCTATCTAAATTCGGGTAATCCCACTACTCGGATCATCGCGCGCCAAAATCTGTTTTAGAAAAAGAGCGCGAAAGAAGGCGAAACCGAATCACCCCATTTATTCGCGCTCTTTTTTTTATTACCGACCCGTTACTGAGAAATTTATTTTCATTTCCCCAGTCATTTTTTTTTTATTTCGATTTGTTTGGTTAAAAAATGTCTGCCAAAGCATCGTTTTGCTTTTAGTCCGGGCGTACTCGTGTCTGAATCGGTGAAACGAAAATTAAAATGAAATCCAAAAAAGGCGTTCGAAATCTATATGGAAAAGCGTTTATCCAAAATTTTATTCTAAACGATTTTTTCTTGAAGGAGGAAGGCTAAGTTGGAACTCTTGACCATTCCGAATTCCCCCTCCCAAGTTCTTAAAGCCAGTTTTGACCAAACTTTATGGGGTAGGAAAGCTGAGGATTTAACTTAAATATTACGACACAACTTGTAGAAAATCCCGTTACAGCAAATTCATTTTGAAAAAATTGTTAAGCCTATTTTGATTGTTGACATATTGTCTTTGTTTTTGTTTTCGTTCTGAAATTCCTCGCGCTTTGACAATTGATAATGTCACGTGATTAGTTAATACGGAGGTTAGTTGTCTAGAGGACAATTTAAATTAAAATTAGCGCCTTTTTCGTGAACAGTAAAATAGTGTATTTCACTAAATTATATTTTTAAATATCAAGTTTTGCTCCTTGAAGTGTTTTTCTACTCTCTTGGATAATAGAGTGGTACTCAGATGGGAGGAGCTACATACTTGACGTCAATATTGATAGTCTAAATTAATTATTATGGCCTGAGCTGACTACTTCCAATATGGATGCCAAAACCGAAGTAAGAGTTAGGAGGGTATGACGTAACGAGAAAGTTCGTAGTAGCAGACGATACGGCAAACAGACACCCTCCCCATAGTATTCATAGTGTGTCAGGCTAAGGTTAGGCTTAGCTATTTATTTCTTAATCGGGGTCATTTGCCGTCTTTTAGGCCTATTTTCGCGCTTCAGTATTGCGAGACAAGTTGCCTCTCAAGAATATTTATAAAAATTGCGCCTTATTTTCAAACCCTTAGAAACGTAAACACCACCCCCCTGAAGCGTACGATTAAATTATTACTTTACTAATGAATTTAGTTCTTGGAGAACCTGTTTCCAAAGTTCGTGGTTAAACTTTAATGATGTTTATCTTATATTTGAACACGATTAAAGTCTCTCTCGGAAAATATATATAAAATATTATTATTCTTTTGTCTTATGTCCGCGTCGTCTAGCGTCATGTTGATTTACTCTCTAGGGTAAATAATTCCCTTGTCTCTTGAACAAAGCAAACGCGTCATACCAGCTTCTACACCTTGCCTGCCTTTAATGGGACTCCAGTTTTAAAAATGATAACGGCTAGTTCGCGTTTAAATGGACTCTCAAAAGTAGCCGTTGTCTTTATTGTTAGAAGTAGGCAAATTCAAAGTTGTATAGCCTTAACTCCGATCGAACGATTTCTTAATAACAATCCAAAGAAGTCGCTGTTGTTTGAATTATTGCAGCTCTAGAAACACGTGACTTTTTCCCACGAATCAATGAATCAGGGCTTTGAAAATCTCAAAGCCCTTAAAGGCCGACTTCCAGCAAAAATGGTTGTATCTAACTGAAAACCGAGCATCGAGACCAACAATGCGGAGACCGTGCAGATATTTGAGGAGTTTGTGAAAGGTTAATTCTAACTAACTGAAAACTGTGAAGGGCGGGCTCTAACGAACTGAAGATGAACAACAGAAAGCCTTTTAAAAAAACATTTCCTCCCTATTTTTTTTTTTTGTGATGAAATTGTTTTATACAGACTAGGAGGATGTATCAATCATTTAAACCAGGAGGCCAGGATACTTGGCGGACAAAGCGCAGCACCAAGTAACCTCTACTCCTGGTGTAAATGGTATCAATTCTCCTATATAGTCTGAAAACTATGTATTGTTTATCTTCAGTTCGCTAGAACCATATTACACGCCTTTCAGTTAACTATAAAACCCTTCCAACTTTTTCCCCGTGCAGAGGGGATTCGAAAATTTGAGAGGTCACTTTGTTTTTAGTCTCGATGCTCGGTTTTAAGTTTGCTAGAACCCTTTTCGCTGGTAGTCGGCCTTTAATTGACGATTTTACTACTTTATCAGTAAGCTAGTTTCAGTTTCTACCATTTAGCGAGACTCTATTGTAGCAAAGAGATTACAATTACCACTGCTAAATTGATTACTCGTAAGTCGTTACTGGTGTAGCTCTGGGGATCTGAGAGTGGTTAACCCCTTGTAAACAACGTAATAAGTACAGGACCCATCTTTTCGTTACTAACATTTTCCAACCTTATTTCAGGGAAAGTTTTAGAATCGATTTAATAATTTTAAGTTGGGTATTCCTTAACTTCAATGGCTTAATCTATTTCGGTTTCATTTGAGGAAATCGAATAACAACGTGCGTAAAGACAAAAGAAAGTACAACGCGCGCTGGACAAACGCTTAAAATTTTGGAATTTGCGTGCAACCCATGAGGTACTGTTGTCCCAACAAAACACCCCAAGACACTCTGGAGATACGACTTAAATATTCGTGTGTACAAAAAGGGGGGGGAGGGAGAGATGTTTTTAACTTACTTTAGACTTGATTAAAAGTATAAATTATCAGGGGGTCATTACGATAAACTACACGAAGAGGTGTTTAATGTTTTGACCTGTATTTTTGTTGTTACCAAAATAGATATATTTTATTCAGGTTTATTAACTTTATTTTGCATTTTTGGGTCATTAAACGGTAACGAGCCGCTTTCTGTTTAAGTTGAGACCTACATTAATGCAATTTCGTTTAATCATTGATTATATATCGTTATACTTAATTATGGCATTTTGTTTGCTTATTATAATACGAAATTTAACAAAACATTTGTCAGAGTTAGGTTTAAGTTGAGACCTACATTAATCGCAATTTCGTTTAATTTATGGCATTTTGTTTGCTTATTATAATACGAAATTTAACAAAACCTTCGTCAGTGTTTGGTTGTATGTTGAAACACTTTCGATATATTTAAGTTGTCTTTTGTACTATTATACACAATTTAAAAATAGGGGAAAAAATTCAGATTTTTCTCACACAGATTGACAACGCCGAGAACCTCAGCTGCTAGTTAAACCATGAACTAATAAAGACTCCTAAAGGTTTGCGACATTGCCAAACGAAAACTCAATAACCAGTTTCGTCATCTAACCTTACATTATATTCATTTCAAACAATATTATTCAGTGTTGCAATTTGTCCCTGTCCCCACTGTAGTTTATACCATAAGCAGATCATATTCTCCGCAGAATATTGCCTACGACCACGGATCCTTCATAAGAAAGGTATAGAGAGGCGTCTAGTGGCCATTTACGTCTCGTAGAGGGGCACATCCTGGTGGAAAATTTGCCTTTAAACAGAATCTATCGTTTACTGTAATCTCCGTTTCTTCAGAAGAAAAATCACAGATGGCTCTGCCTCCATTCTGTTCCAGTTTCTAAAAGAAAACATTTAACATAGATGGCGCTGTAGTCTCTTTAATTTTGTCTCCCATAAAATTTCCTACTTTGTAGGAGGAAAGATTCATACTAGAGGAGCAATTCTATAGCACTAACACTGGATTCCCTTTTCCACTCATGAACGTAAAATTTACCCATAGTACCCCAATTTTGCTTGGGCATACGCTTTAGGCGCCGCCTGGTCTGGTCATATCAACAAGACTTTCTATTTTTAATACTATTCGCTTCTAAAATATTTCCATCGAGATGTGGCTGCACTCACTGATGTCCAACCATGAAAAGTATGCTGGGATTTTTAACATCTGCGGAAGCCCACCAACAACGTTACTCCGGAATCAAAATTTTCTCCTTCAGGGCCCTACTGCAGGCTCAGACTTATGCATTACAGGGCTATGTTTATACGAAAAACTCGTACATATATTCCCTCCTTCAGTAACGGGTCAAACGTGGGGGGAAATAAGACCTTAATTGCCCCACTCCACAATTACTTAAGCCTCACCAGATCATTTCACTCTTGTTATTAAATATACGATTGTAACTTTATTTAATTGTACCATAAGGAGAGCGGGAGTAGGGGTGGTGGTAGTGGTGGAAGTTTGTTTATAACGGGGCCTGTACCTTTACAATATGTGGGGAAGGAAGAAACGGACCCTTCCACGTTAATAATGAATTTTTAATTTATATTGTATCATAATGTGCAAAAAACACGAATATCCAGTTTTGGGCCCCTATAGTAATAAGTACTTTTGGGTTGTTGGAAATTTTTTTTGTTGATTTTGACTTGGTTGCCTTGGTAACGTCAAAATATATTTTTTCTTTCTTTTTTTAGCGTGTACCAATAAAAAATATTTAAATGAAACTCCGTTTTAAATAGAAATTAGATAATGCTTATTTGCGTATCTAGAATAATTTGGGCTCCGTGGGACCTGGGTAGTAGTACTGAGCGACTTTACTTCCAATTTTTTTTTTATTTGAATTCTATTCTATTTTTGGTTGGGAGCTTAGCTTTTGGGCTCTTAAGTTGTAAAACCTGGTGGCGATGTGTCTTGAATACTAATTTGTGATTCATGCGTTTCCTCGATATTGAAATAATTTAGTTTTTATGTATTACATTTTTACGGACTTGGTTTAAGAGAGAGTGTAACTATGTTTAGTTTAGGTACGCTATGGTCAGGGGAAATGCAACAATGTACGCGTCTAAGAGTGAACTCTGTCGGTTCTTTTATTTATTTATATGTTTTTTTTTTTTCGATATTGGCGTCTTTCACCCTTATTTTAATCTTGCATTTAGGCTTAAGAACTTTGTCTTGGGTTCATTAAGTTTATTTTGAAAATTATATTAAGAGTCATTTGAAGTTTGGGAACGGGTTGTTATAGTTATAGGGTTATATAGGGTGGAACAGATCTATTCTGCTCTACTGACCCCTGAAGCAAAATCGGCATGAAAACTGTCAGATTGTTTAAAGATAGAAGTTTGTGTGACCTTTTTAACCATGTATACTGTATTCTTTTAAATCAATTTCAATTTTTAAATTGTTATCATAGTTTAAGAACTTGAATTTTAGGCTTAATCAACTATATCAGATGTATTCGAGAGAAGTGTACCACAATGCGGGGTAATTGTAACACGATTCTTCCCAACGTCATTTTATATTTGGAGCAAGGTTACTAAACCGAATCACATACGCGATAAATAGTTCCCTCATCATTACTATATTATCGTTTAACTATTTGCCAAGGCGCAGGCGCATGCGCTTGTGGTTTTTTGTACCACGTCAAGACAATCAAGGTTTGTGGGTTGATTTAGTACCGGCAAACTGTTATAGAATTGACCCTAGCACGGTGCGATGTCCATCTGAACTTAGTTTGATGAGCAGCATAGCAAAAAAAAAGGTACATGAGCCTGGGAAGAATTGTGTTACATAACTAAAGAATTAAGAGGGTACAGAGTGTCATCCTTCTTCTATTATCCCCTTCTTATTATATACATTTTTCAAGCCTCGTGTTAGCCTCCCTTTAAACTTAAAGGGTCTATTTTATATTCGAGGCCTAGCCCTAAAATTAACCGACAATTGAGATATTTACCCAGATTTAAATAAAATTCGTATTAAACGTTGACAATTTTAATGATTTCTTGCCATGAAAAGCGGTTTTTAAATGCCGATTTGTTTCTGTTTCAGTGAGGTCACTACAGCAACAAAAAATCTACGTTTTGCATAGAACATTAGTTTAAAGAGTTAAACAGTTATGTCTAAGAGAAGAATGAAAATTTTCCAATGCGAAATGTAAAAATGAATGAATACGCGGGTAATCGTAAAACCACGACAATAATTCAGTTTTTATTCAAATTTCTCATAATTAAAGAAGTAGCGAAAAATCGAACCATTTTTTTTCTCGCGGTAATAACCAAATAATTTTTGTTTTTGAGCTCAGAATCTGTTCCAAATAAAATTATTTAGTAAAATCAGAAGGGGATAATAGAAGAAGGGCGACACTCTATATCCTCTTAATAATTTAGTTATGTAACATCATTCTTCCCAGGCTCACGTTTTTTTTATATCTTGCTCACCTACTCATCAAATTTCAGATGGGCATCGCACCGTGGGGTGAATTCTTTAACGTTTTGGTACTAAATCCTTAGCAATCAGCCCACAAACCTTGATTGTCTTGACGGGCATTGGACAAAAATCCACAATCACGCCTTGGCAAATAGTTAAGCGATAATAGAGTTTCTTCAAATGTAAAATGATGTTGGGAAGAATCATGTTACAATTATCACGCTTTGTGGTGTACACGTCTCACATATTTTCGACTCAAAATCGCTCAAAGAACATATCCCCCTTAATTTATGGCGGACTTGTTAAAAACACCCTGTATATTTTATTTTTAAGTTCCCGTGGGAATGTTGCTCCAGTTCGTTATGACTTCATTTGAATATAAACAATAATGCAGTGTTTATTTTTTTGGTTGATATTTTCTTTTTACATTTACTTTTAATTCATTATGAACTCAATAGATACGTGACAAAAATAATAATAGAGTATTTTCCAAATACATGCATTATTAACTGCAGTTTTTATTTTCTCATTGTATGGGTTTGGTATTCTTGATAGATTTGTATACATTCTTATAAATATTTTATTTCATCACATGATATGCTTTAGTTCTGTTTTATATTTTTTGAAGTGCTCATTTTCTAATTTTTCATAATGTATTTTTCTTTTCATTGATATAGAAGCTGTTCCGAATGTTTCCAAATCACGCGAGACTGATGTCAACCAGGAAGGTCATTCTGAAGTCGGGTACGCTAGCTACTTTGCGTATTTATCTTTGAAGTACTAACTAACACAGTGTCATTTAAACATCACTAGGGACGAAATGGTAAATGATCCGCCACATCAAAAACGTCACCACGATACTCTGGAACTTTGTCCTGATCAAGGAGAAGTCGATAGTTTAATTGGTTCCGAATCGAAGGAGTCTCGATTGTTTTCTGAAGCCAAAGAAGATTCAACCATCGGTAACGAAAGGCAAGACGATCAGGACCAAACCGAAGAAGGTGGGGTAGCCGATTTATCTGGTGTTGGAACTGAATGGGTTTCGTCTCTGGCCAAATCCCAGCTTGAAATTCTGGAACTGGAAATGAGGGCCAGAGCAATCAAGTCTCTAATGAAAGCTCAAGGTAAGGGAGCCTGGTTAGTTTCATTTGAGGTGTTGGCGTGAATCGTTTGTCTCCATCACGCGTTAAGGTATGCCAGTTCCCGACGATTCGGAAGAAGAAGCGGAAGTAGAGGAAGAAGAATCGGAACAACCAGAAATAGAAGAAATGTCGTGTTCTCCGCTAGCCGAATTAACCGAACCGGATACGCTTCCAGTCGACGATCTAGAGGAAAAGGAAGAAAGAGAAACGGAAGTTGAAAGCGATAGTTCTTCTTCCAAACGCGAATCTAGCGCTTCCCATTACAAAAACGAAGATGTTACGTCGCGAGAATCCGCGGTAAAATTCAGCCACGATGAGTTACCAACGGAAATGATGGACGAGGAAGACTTGGTCGAACCCAACGTTACTTTAGATGATATGGAGATCCCAATAGAAGACCAAGAGGAACGAATCATTGTCGAAGATGACAAACCGGAAGAAGAAATAGTGGAAGACAATGGGCAATATCGCGGAAATATCGAGGAAGAAGTTGAAGAAGTGGTCTCCATGATGCTCTTGAAGGTCGTGAGTGACGAGGTTGTGGCTCGGGAGAAGCGAGAGAGACGCAACAGGCGGCAGTTACGGAGGAAAGCCAAGATCGTAGAAAGTGACATTGAGGAGGGACAGATTATGGACGATTCCGATAGTGGCGATCTCTCGTACTGAGTCTGCAAAGGTGCTTGGAAAATCGATAGAGTTAAGATGTTCACTAACAACTCTTAGAATTTTATGCCATTGAGACAATACGTTTTATCCACTTATTTTTTTAAAAAGAAAATGCTCATTCAATTATTTGTTTAAATGTGTAATTATACTTATCGATTAATTAACGCGGATTGAACTGAATATTTTTTCACGAGTGGACTCAACATTTTCGCGTAAAAATGATATTTTAAGGGAAAAATCATTTCCGTTAAAACGCGCACAATTTGAAGTTGAAAACATTCTTAATTTGGGGCGTGATGTCGTTATCTTGTTTTATTTTTAATTATTTTACTTCACCCACTTCAATCAATATATCGACTACTTTTACGTGTCGCTTTCCCTAAGAAGGGGACTTCTGGTGGTACATTTCACGGATATTATAAATTAAAACTTTAATTATTTCGATCCTCACAACTAATTTTCAACGTATGATTTAACCATACATTAAAATATACATTTTTTCAGAGCTAAATGGTGCAAGGAGACTTAAGAATTTAATATGGTTGCAGTAACGGATTTGAGGTAATAGATGTTACAGTGTGTTTATTTATTCCTTTGCCAAGATAGTAGGAAGAGATTAAAGAGAGAGAAGGCGTGAACGTTGAGCAGACAGAAAGAAGAATGGCTGTAAGTTGTTGCGTAAGTTGAGTTGTCCTGTGTAGAGACACCGTGGTTATGTCCTTGGTTATGCCTTGTGGATGTGATCGAAACATTCTATGATTGGACCCATGGAATCGCTTTAAACTGTATAGTAGTAGCTGCGAGAATTACGTGGCCTTTACACGCAATATTTTGCACAAATTTGAAGGGGGACATCTATGAAATTCATCATGTTATAGATTATTCCAAAACTTTTCACTAATTGTGCAAATAAAATCCTACATGATGTTGAACGGCCAATATTTAGAAAAAATATATAAATTTTGAAGCTTTCCATGTTAGTGAGGAATTTAAGTTCCAGCATGTCGGGCGTTAGATATGACTTAACTTCTAATTTACTTCTTAGCACAAGCTTCTCCATTTATCTGTTCTCGATAAATTGTAGTGCAAGTTAGGTACTAAGTTGAACTAACTTCTAATCATGTCTGTCCTGTTGATCAGAGGTTATTTTACAAACGAGGCCTATTGGTTTAGCGGAAACGGGTGATGTTGTCATAGCAGATGAAGAGTAAAAAGTCTTTAGACTGAGTTGCCATTGTCGTCAATTTTAGTGGTAAGGGCTGCTTAGTATTGAGGACGGCAGGTTTTAATATGTCGAGCGTTAGATGAACAGGTCAGATCAGTTTTATATTTTAGGATAGTTTATTCTCAAAGCAAGTGCTCGAACCTTAAATATGCCTGTACAAGAGATAGTACTACTTTCGATTTAGGTTTAATCTAGGGAAATTTGTGAATCCACAAATTTGCCTGAAGATTATTTCGCCATTTGATCTCTTTGTTTCAAATTAACCAAGATTGAAATTTACGTTTTCATAAGAGTTGAAACCCGTACCGATAATTTTAATGGGACGTTAATCGGAGTTGGTCAAAAATAGATCTAAGTTTCGTTCCGCAAAACCCTGTAGCAACTAACACTACCCGTCAGGTTCAGCTTTAGGGGTTTTATGGGTTGGAATGCGTTGTTTTTTGCCAAGTAATTTTTTGAGGTCCCCAAAAACAATTTGAACGAAAATGACAATCTATCGCTATCATCAGAAGTGAGATGAGACCAGAAGTACTGAGCTAACCAAATTCTTCACTCGGCGAAAGTGAATATTCTTGATAACACAAGAACGGTTGGCCCTCTAGTAGCGGTTTCTGAATTTCCCCTCCAAAACGTGAGACGCTCGTGGCGGTAGACGGCCGAACTAGATTCAAGGAGCCGCGTCCGTGTTCCTCGGCTTTAGGTTGAGGGGAAGGGGGTAGGAAATGTTTTTGGAACTCAACCAATTTTTTTCTCAGTAGTGTAGGAGCGTGGGAAGCAGCATAAAATCGTCAAATTTGTTCACTAGTGCCAGGATCTACTACCAATGCTAGAGCCCTTCACTTCTAGTCTCATCTCACTTCTGCTATCATATATAGCCAAGATCGAAGTACGTTTTAATTTTACATTACGAGTCATGTTTTGTAGCTCTTGGTATTACTTTATTTTAATCTTGGTTTTAATTTGAGCTACGGATGATCGAAATGGTCAAATTTATTCGAGCATACTTTGACACGTTTAATTTTTGAGACCCACATCTTTCCAAATAAAATTTGCTTGCGAAAATCCTTTATTTTATTCTAGTTTGTGAACTTCCAAAATATTTCTGATCCTTTAAATGCTTTATATAATTCACGATTAACATTCAATCACCTAAATTTTAAGGGAAATCAGCAAATTTTTACGACGTTGAACTCCCTCCAACTCCCTTAGCCATAACACTTTGGAAAATGTGGAGATATCCGGTTAATACGTTTTGGCGTGTGTACAGTGCACGAATATAATGGTATCATCGCAAGTGTTTATAACTGTTTTACACCTATGTGTATGACAATTAATATAGTGGTAAGCGGAATCCATAGGACGGTTGCTAATGAATAGGGCCTGCCTGGGGTATAGTTATATAACTGTATCCCGTTACTTTTTTATTTTAGTTGGATCGTTGATGGCATCTCTGCAGATGAACTATGAACTCCTGACAGTGTCTCTTTCTAATGGAATCACTTTTGAACGCGGTTGAGATGATTTAGATGTATTGAAGGTGTTTCTAATAAGAAGTTAGAGTTTTAATGGTTTTTTATACTCTTAGAGGAAGCCGACGATGTTATGATTGCGGTTGGATTTGTATCGATCGCAAGTTAAATGAGATCAGTTCAAGATAAAATCATGTGACGGTAAAATTGAGGGATGGACGACAGCCGTTTTAAATGGTTATAGCTGAATGAGTGCTTATCTTAATTTTTATTTAAATTTGAGGTGCAGTTCAACTTTCAGAAGAGAAATTTAGAAGTGTGTCTGATGGCAAAGGACTAAAACTAAGGTGAAGATTTTTGGTGGAATTAACAAGTAATTTTAACTTAAAATTGGCAGTCTAAGTCGATGGTCCCGAAAAAGGTCATTGTAATAAAAATGTAAAGTTTTTTATTGTTATTTAATTATATTTTGCAGATGTAGGGTGGGTAGCTGTAAAATGTGAATTTTGACGATTATTGAAAGTTTGTGTAAGGTTCTAGGTTTAGTTATAACATAAGTAACATAATAAACATAAGTATGACACTTCCCATTGTTTCAATGTTAAATTTGTAAGCCACTGTGTGTTTCATTAGTATAGATAAATGTTTTTAAGAAGAAAAGAGTGAGTAACTAACAAATCATACATGAATCCTTGGTCTTTATAGCCATTGGCTCTTTCTCGCTGAAACGTAGTTCAATTTTGTCCAATTACAGCAGTTTATAAAAATAGTCCTCTTATAAAATAGTGCTCCACGGGATTCATTATTTACTACACCTTAGAGAGCAGCAAAGGCCCGAACTTTACCGGCAGAGATTTAAAAGCTGTCTGCTAGAGTGCTAGACGATTCACGGTTTTCTAACTCCGCAAACGCGGTCGCACCGCCGAGCAAGATTTTGGAACTTTTTGCCACTAGCGGTCTCTATTAGAAAAACAAACAAGCTGGTTCGTACGGACTTTATACTGTACACCGAAACACACACTGACTAAGAAATTTAACGAAATGTCATACTTATGTTTATTATGTTACTTATGGTTATAACATCAGGTTATAAGCATATTTTCCTTATTGTTGTGAATGCGAGAGTGAGTGCGTTAGGCTTACTCTAAATGGTGACTTTTGCTTCAAAGTTGTGTGGGAAAGTAAACGTTTGGGTATTTTTGTTGAATACTTTTAACGAGTTTGGTTTAAAGTAGTTAGGAATCGCAAAATGACGAATGGTGCCCGTTGGACGAAGATGTGACGCTCAAGTCAGACAATAGAATGGGTAATGGTCATTATTACATTAGTTTCAGTTGTGAAGCGACACGTACAGATGGATGATTAAGTTTGGTGTGTCTTTGATTTCAGGTGATCGTTGGGCTTTGGAAGTGGAACGGAGTGTCTTGGACGAATTAATACTGTTTCGGACTTTTAATTAGAATCTAATTTAATTATTTTTTAAATAAATTTATGTTCATATTTTCAGTTTGAGTGGAAGGGAACAAAGAGGTCGGCGATAGCAAGGAAGCGGCGGAAGGAATTTATGAAAATGAAATATATTTAAGGCGAATGGTTTGTTTCAATGGTGATAATTGTTTTTTTTTATCAGCGTTATCGTTGCCCCATGCTAGTGATATTTTTGAAGATGGCCGAGCATTGCTAAGTCCGTTTCTACTGTTCCTTTGTAAGTAGGATGTATTTTCGCCAGACTGCGTGATTGAGTTATCAATTAGGATATTGATAGGGGTTCGCAATTTAAAGTTTCATTCATTGACCGTAATGAAAACACTCTGAAGCCAATGATTTCGAATAATTTGATTAAGAGAAAACAGACAAATTTTATGGAATTTTAAGGAAACTTTCATTTTCGCTCCAAGAAAACTACTCCATGGAATAGGCCAACGGAAAAACGGTATTACTCCTTGGTTGAATTTACACCAATTAGTGTCGTCTGCTTTTAACGCCTTGAGGGTGTAAATCTTGCGGGAGAGTAGTTTGTTCTTGAGTAACCGGCCGAAATTTCTTTCTTCGATTGGCATCGTGGAGTCAAGATCGTTTCCTGCTCAGCTCTTGGAAATCAAGACTTTCGCCGACGATCAGCCATTTTTCTTTTCGTCGTCAAGGAATAAATCCAGAATCTAGAGCCCTTATCCGCCATTGAATGTTCTTTTGGAATCAATTTATCAAGGCCATGTTGGAATGAGCAAACTTCTTAATGCGCAGCAAATGTAAGCCTTTTAATAATAATTAGCTTATTGTTTTAATAAATTCAGTAGTTTTTATGAAACAGGCAGTTAATTATTATTATTTACGTAAATTCAGTCTATTAAATAATAATTTTGAATTAAAATAAACCACGACCACGAGGTTAAGACATTTGAACGAGGCTTAAGAAATTTAGCTTAGATTATTAAAAAATTTCTTAGCAATATATCGCCCGAATTTCGCTAATTATTTAAATATATGGGATTATTTCGGTAAATTATTACTTTGTTAGGCTTAAAGTACCATTTATTCTAAAATTAGGCATTGTCTTAATATTTGTAATTAATTTATTTTAATTTTTAGACGCGAATGATTTTCTTGTATCATCTGTTGCTGGTCATTCAGAGACGTTTTCAAGTAGACTTGGAAGTTCATCCGATGTTAAGGACCCTCATTCCAGATGATATCTTTCTTGGATTTTCGAAACACGAGGCCTTCAAACTGATTGGACCGTGAAGTTTTTCCGCTAACGAACTTGATTTTATTCTTAAATTCAATCGGTAAATAAGCCTACCCCTTTTAATTTTACGCGGTGAAATTTTAATTTATGGAATACTTAAAATATTTTTTGTAGAAATTTTTTGTAAACACCTCAATTGTTTTTTTCTCAATAAAGAATTTTTACCTTGACTCACGTTATTTGTTTTCTTGAAATAGTTTGGATAAGAGGGATGGCTTGAATTTTTTAGGGTCTGGACTTAGGGTAGTATTTTTGGGACCCTTTTATAGGCTTTTTAAAACAATTTAAGCTTATTTTTGCTTATATTTTTCGTTTTAAAATCTGTTTAGAGCTAAAAAATTCAAACCTTCCCTCTTAATCAAATAATTTCTAAGAAAACAAAAAAAGTGGTTTAAGGCAAAATTTATTGAACAAAATGTAAAAAAATTAGGTCTTTACAAAAATTTTCAACAAAAAATAATATAAATTGTGACGTAAATTAAAGTTTGAACGCGTTAAAAGAAACTAAGTAGTTGCAAGTATAATTCTAATTAAAATTTGAATTTTTCTAGATTCGGTTATGTTCATCGCCAGTAATTGTAGAGAATGGTTGCAAGGCCACATCAGGTTGAAAACATCTTTTATCGCAAATCCAAGGAAGATGTCAACTGGAACGAGCGTCTCTAACAAAGGTTGAAATCATCTACTAGAAAACGTCTCTGAATGACCAGCAACAGAATATCCAAGAAAATCAGTCACATCTAAAAATGAAAATATATTTATAACAAATATTAAGTCATTGCCTAGTAAGAATTAAAGGGGTCCTAACAAAAAATATATTAATCTATGGTAATGTTTCCGTAAATTATTGAAGGAATATTTCGTTAAATATTTCCATAAATAAAAATCACACAAAATATTAAGCCATTACCAAATCGGAATTAATGGGCTACTTTAAGGTCCTAGCAAAATAATAATTAACGGAAAGAATACCTTAGATTAAAATAATTTAAGGAGAAAAACTAAAATATTCCCTTAAGAAAAATTTAAGGATCGCACTAAATATTAAGCCGTTTCCAAACCAGAATTAAAGGGCTGCTTTAAGGTCCTAGCAAAATTATGATTTACGGAAACAGAATCATAGATTAAAATTATTTAAGTAAAAGCTAAGTAATATATTCCCATAAGAAGAAATTAAGAATCTCAAGCCTTAACTTCGCGTGCACGGCTCATTTTACGATTATTAAAAGGACTTAATTTGCACTAATTTATTATCAGTTAACCCTAATTTATTTAAACTATTTAATTAAATACCGCCATAAAGAAATTTTAAAATCTCAAATATTTAAAATAACGAGTTTATTTTTAACTTTTGCGCTCAAATTAACTTGAATTAAAATGCCGGCATAAAGTAAAAGCTTAGAGATTAGTGCCAGGCCCGGAAAAAAATTTTAAATGTTTAGCCTAGTGCAGCTTAATCTCGCCCCGTTAGGCCTATATACACGAGACTTATTTTAGCTTCGCGCCGTTAAATGAGACCTAATTTGCAAACAGTCGAGGTTTATTATTTAAAATAAATAAGGAATTTAATTTCCCCTAATATGAGCCCAAGTACATGATTAAAGATGTCTAACTGACCTCGCGTCTGGAAATGTTTTCATATTGTAGTTAACTTTCAATAAATAAACATAATTAACTAACAATTAACTCTACCTAAATAATTTAAACTCTAGGATTAAATAAAATAATAAAATGCTAGCTGGATGGCTTTGGATTATTGAAAGACTTTCACACATACCGTACTAGGCTTAACCTTTCGCGTTGATGTCAACGCTCTAATGGACATTCAATGGCGGAGAGATTAGAGTCACGTCCCGACTACGGCGTAAAACGTGGCTTTCCATCCAATATTGCCTTCTAATATCAGCATGACGAGGAGCTGATCAAGGAACGATGTTGACTGGTCGCCGGCGCAGAGAGAAAAGAGAACTGGACAAGTGGCGTCCGAGTTTTATAGTGAATTCCGTCGTTGGGGGCGCTTCGAAGTGTCACGTGGGCGCTAATTCAAATAAGAGAACACACCGTTAGGCCTATATAAATTTCTTTATGTATTAGATGTCAGTAAATACGTAACTACGTATACAGCGCCCCTAGCGGCAATTTATGAACTATACTTTGCTTACACGAATGTCTAGCAGAATTTTGTCATGTTTTAGATGTCAGTACATACGTAACTACGTATACAGCGCCCCTAGCGGCAATTTATGAACTATCTATTACTTACACGAATGTCTAGCAGAATTTTATCATGTTTTAGATGTCAGTAAATACGTAACTACGTATACAGCGCCCCTAGCGGCAATGGGATAAAGGAAAGCTTCTCGTATTACGCGGTGCGAGCAAGTTTCAACGAAGCGTACTTTTTGTTTTTTTGTCTATATACTTTTGTTTATACTTTATAAGTGTACAATGGAATAAAAACAAGTTGGGAAAACCAAAATATAACCTCTCCGTGTCAAGAGGTCTACTACTACAAACGTATTTACCTAGAAATGGAATTATTTCACTTTTTTGAAGTAAAAATTTACGAAATATTGAAGCAGTATTCCAAACATAGCGAATGTACAGTAAAGCAGACGACATTTTACATCCAATAAGGATAAATCTTGGACACATGGAAATCAGTCAATGGGGAAAAGAACAGGAAATGAAGTCTACGCTTCAGCTGTTTACCCTTTATTCTGAAAGCTACATTCACAACTGGTTTGCAGTGTAAACACTATCGTCTCGTCTCACCTCAACAATATTCTTAGTTTGCCAACATGAATGTTAACGTTAAATAACACCAAAGCTAAATTGTAGCTAGACGCACTAATAGTCAATGCGCACCATAAAGAGAATAATAAGTCTGTAGTTACTAGCCGTTAACCATTAGCCCTTTTACTAACCTTATTATTATTATTTAAGAGTGTATTTAACTTTCGGCTCACTCTGAACCGTTGATGTCTGTTCATTTCAGACACGAAAATCAAAGCCAAAAGTTTACTTCACCTCAGGCCTCAATTATTTACTCTTTGTTTCACTAAGCCTATTGCGGATAATTCTTGTTATACGCTCCTAAGTCTAGGTCTTAGTTTTCTTCATGAAATTTCTAAACCAAGGATTATTCTATATACAGATGTAGTATAGCTTACGCAATATATAAACAGCCATTTCAAATAACAATATTAAAATAAATCTTTGGAATATCAAAATGAAACAGAGCTTTTAAGCCACAAAAGTACTAAATGCATCATAATTAAGAAAAATACTTCCACATATTCACTTTATATTATGGAAAAAGGGAATATTAATGTTCTGTATGATTTCTTAACACATCAGCACAAGGCTATCTGCTAACGCGACGCACTAGTGTAACAATGGACGGACACACACAGACAAAAACATAGACTGCTTGTTAAATCTTTCCGTATTAATTTTGAGTTGAGAAACAAGATTATCTTTAATATTTAAATAAATATAATTATTTTTAATTATTTTAATCTTCAATTATTAACATTAATAATAGTTAAATCGTTTAAAATAAAGTTATACCTATTATCTTCTCAAACTTTTCTAATATTGACGTTTAAAGTGAAGGGTACCCCTCTTGCCCGCTTTCTTCAAATTTCGGGGATATATACGATTCGTTTCCATTATAATAGTAAGGAAAAAGCGCATTTGCGAAAACCTTTGGTGGCCGATCCCACCTTAGGGAGGCTAGACGTTTCTCGTAACCCTAGCTGATCGCCGCGTATATCCTAAAACCAAACGATGATAATGGAGTAGAAGCCAATGATACAGATTGGGGTCTATGTGGAATAGACGGAAGACCAGGGGATGGTTGTGTTAGAAGCCAATGATACAGATTGGTGTCTATATGGAATAAACGGAAGACCAGTGGATGGTGGTGTTAGAAGCCAGTGTAAGTGCGGACTGGTGTCAATGTGGGATTGACAAAGAATAGAAGATGGTGGTGGTGGAAGCCAGAAAAGTACCAGACTGGTGTTCATATGGGATGGACGAAGACCAAACATGGTGGTGTGAGAACTCAAGTATAGAGTAGCCAACGGAGAGAAAAAACAATTTTCCAAATTTCTGTGAACTGTCAATGCGGTCCGGAAATTGGGAACACGTTTGCTCCGATACGCAAACTGCGAACGCGGTCACGTGGGTGTAACAACGGACAGACAGACAGACAGACAGACACACACACACACACAGACAGACAGACAGACACGGCCGTTACAGAACCTCTCCTGGACTACGTCACACGGAGAGGTAAAAATTAAATAATTGTTCGTCAATTTAATGAATCTCATTTCTTATTGCTTTTCTTGTCAATAAAGTTACAGGCATATGTATGATTTGTCGAGGGGCTATTCACTACTGAAAATTTTCTTTCATTGGTGATTTTTATTGATGCTTTAAAAAAGGATAGGGATTCATTGGTGATTTAAAATGTTAAATTCTATTAGACTTTCGTGTG
>JAEQBA010001740.1:0-22365 GCA_019434445.1 Phalangium opilio
TTACTATACGGCAATTTTCATTCCCCTACTTTATTGGCCCAAACTAGCCTTCTTTGTGCCTACCACTCAAAGATGGCAAGCTACCTTTTATCCATCCCGAAACAGAATGAATCCAATCTTACGCATGCAAAAAACATGCCATAATTTCCAGGACAAATTTGACATCTTCTCGATCAAGCAAAAAGAGACAAAATAATTCACATATTGCATATTATTGAAACTATTACTACTAAACCGGGGCTAGCATAGTGTAAGCGACAGGAATGATAATTAAAAAAAACTTGATAAAGATTGCACATCCCGACAACTGTGTATATCTTGTGAGCTGTAATAATAGCTTTTTTTATACACAATATACAATCATATCATTTAATTTCATTTCTTAGAAAAAATCAAATATATTAACTTGTGTGTGCCTATTGGACCGAATGAAATTTTTATTTTATCTAGAATATATTTAATTCTCCAGCCAAGGCGGGTTTTGGTTGTTTGGGAATGTTTTGAAGTGAGCATGTCGAATTGTAAAATTTATTAGAGTGTAAAGTTTCCAATTTAGAAGCCCAGATTCTAACTCCAGCGGAGGTTAAAGTGGCTTTCGAAATATTGTTTTGTGCTAATTTAGACTATATTGGGCTTAATATCGGTTGACTGTCATTAGACCAAATTTAAATTAATATAAATATATGGGATACGTGGCTTCCCAAATAATTTGAAACCTTTTTGCCAAAATATTCTTGGTTAAGTTATGTATTGAATTACTGAACGAGAAATAATGTCAACGTGCCTTCAGGTAGACCTATATAATAATCTGGTGCCACTTTTTCCAAAATATTGGCCCTAATAATTAGTTACCCCAATAATTAGCTTGAATTTTTATTTATTAATTTCTCTTGAATAACCGTGAAGAATTTCTGGTGAACAAATAACTATTAATTAATATTTCTGAACTTTTCAGAAAAACAACGGCTCCTTGTGTATAGTTAGTCAGGCAAAACTGTTATGTCATGTTAAAAGATATATTTCAACCTATCAAAAATATTTTAAAATTATCACTTTATTAAAAAACATGTTTATATGGTATAAGTAGCAACGGTATTGAGTAGAGAGAGCGATTTCTATTTTTTCGAAAGCGGCGGCCACGCATCTGTGTTATATTAGCTTCAACTAAATGGGGAATGGTTCCTGTTTAATGGGAAATGCGTGCGGTCGAATGGTATTCGGTCGAATGGAATCATTTTATGTGAGCGACGACAAAGTCTCTACATAGACCTAAAACGCAACAATTCGACGCCCGCTATGCACGTGTGAAATTTCGAGTGCTTTTAAGAAACCGAAATGAAACCCTTATAGTATACGTCGAACCACCAGACAAATGCGTCGGAAGACTTCAATATATCTCCCCTAGATGCTTGTGTAAAGATTCAAAAATTATTTATTCTTTGTCGACTTAGGCCATATTTCGCTACCGTTACCAATGCTTGGTTCCTTTAATCACTAGGGTTTAGTTTGGAGTTCTGAATTATCTTTTGTAAAGAAGAATTGTCCTTATTATCTCTTGTGTGAAACAAACAGCAATAGCTTTTTTCGCGATCTTTGAAAACAATTTCTTACTTTTTTTACTATTTCTATACTTTTCGTTTCAAGCAGCGTGACTTCGCACATGTTAAACTGAATTTATTTCTCAACTACCTGTAAATGAGCCCAAAATTTCAAAAAATATTGATAACTTACTTTATCGGAACAGAAACCAGGAGATATTATTTTATAAATGTCTTCTCCGATGATAGGCCAAAACTAGATGTGTCTGTAGTTGGTGTTACAAAAAGGTCGATTCTGTACTCTACCCAACCTTGAGTACACAGAACTATTTTAACATCTATGAAACGTTTACATACCATATCTCTCCACTAATATTTCCATTTTACTTCGGCATATTAGCCCTGTGATCGAGCAAGCACGTAACCGTTTAGGCGTTAAATTTCCCACTTGTTTGTGTTTTATAATGATAAGCAGCCTTTCGACAATTGCAATGCTCTTCAGTTAAAGGAAAGTTGATGCTTACATTAGTTTCTTTATAAACATATAAAATAATGTTTAAAAATGGCGCCATGTAATTATCGACAATATTTAAGATGGTACGAGCAATTAACTAATAGCAAAGACTACGCGTTAGCCTTCTCAATGATGAAGACGTAAGAGTGCCATAAAATTCTATTGGCCAAGTCTGCCAGATAGAAAGTTATGTATTACATATCATGTTGAATATAATAACACTATATTTAGCTTCGCATAGAGGTTTAAAACGTATTATGTTTTAAGTGCTCGTATCAAAGTTATTGAGAACTATTCCTTTTAAATTTTCATGTCATAGTTATTATAGAAATGTTTGATAACGCAAAGTTTTAGTACGGGAATGACAGCGTATTTGTATTTATTTTAGAACATATTGCTTTCCGTGTTTATTTAAGGTTTGTTTAGCGAGTTTATGATGAGCCATTTTCAAAAGTACAGAATAGTGACTATTTAGTTCCAAAGATATTTGAGGTCCCATTTCTTCCTGTTGTTTTTCAGAGGGCACGGGCATTCAAGACATGATTTGATCTATTTCTTTACTTTTGGACTTTTCGTTGAATCGAAAGCTAAATGGGATTTTAAATCTTTTTCGGAATTTATTTTTTAAGATATGTATTTAATTCTCAAATTATTTGGCTTTAATTGGTAATTGATAAACGCAAAATTCAATAGTTTTAAAAAACAAAAATCTATTTCTATCTTTAATATGTTTACGTATTTTTTATTTATTTTCTTGTGATTTTTCAAAATTCGAAAAGAGTAAAATATATCTAAATCAGGACTTGAATGCGGTATACGGACTAAATACCCCCAGGAAAAAAGACCCCCGGTCATAATCCCTCATTTTTGAAAACGTACAAAATCCCCCCTCTCTTATGACAAAATCATTCAGAGGTATTCCTTCAGTCAAACCGCAATGACTTTGGTCAAGAGAGTTGAGCGTTTTTATTTAACTCCAGATCAATTTTGGAACGTGTATGTACTCATTATGTCCAATGCGGTAAAACTAAGTATGAGTAGAAGTAAGATGAGACTAGAAGTAAAGAGCTCTAGCATTGGTAGTAGACACTGGCACTAGTGAACAAATTTGAGGATTTTTTGCCGCTTCTACCGCGCCTACACTAGAGAGAAAAAAATTGGTCGAGTTCCAAAAAATTTCATACCCCATTCCCCTCAACCTAAAGCCGTGGAACACGGACGCGGGTGCTTGAATCTAGTTCGGCCGTCTACCGCCACGAGCGTCTCACGTTTTGGAGGGAAAATTCAGAAACTGATACCAGAGGGCCAAGTGAATAATTTGTTTAGCTCAGTACTTCTACAATCAAGACCTTCGTATAAACATAGGCTAGTTTCAAGTTTTCAAAGCGTAGACGTTTATAAATACAAGAAAAGTATTACAGATTCATATTTTTATAGCGCTGCCTTTATATCAGTGCTGTATTGTTTTCGGTTAACCCACACGTAACCATTAATACACGTACTAAAAATTTCAATGATCATTATACAGTATAGTGCTAAAATTATTACCTTAAGTTATGCCATGGTCAAACCTCGACGCTGACTGGAAATCATTTCTTCACTGAAGGAATATTATACCTCTCCCGGTAAGCTGTATCGTCAGATGAAAGCTCCTCAATGAGTTACCTTAAACGGTCATAAAAAGATTACACTCGCAGCTTTAATACACGTACAGAAAATTTTTCTTTGCAACATAGACTTGTACTTATCATAATTTTTAATTTTAAAAGTTACACTTATGCCTAGAAGCGTTTGAAAGAAGAATTTGGTAAAACACCTAACTTGAGTAAATTCTTCAGTTTTTATTGTATAGAAAGTTGATCGAGTTCTTTGAATAGTCTGGGCCTTGTGTGAGGTTTTTTAAAAAGAGTAAGACATCTACTATTTTATACAAGGCAATATGACAGATTTGCGTGTTTATTAAAAACATAGATACTGGTGTTTTTTCATTTATAGATAAATCAATATCTCTTCCCTTTAAAATCACCACTGTATGAAAATTATCACCTTAACACAACTCCTTTCTTTTCACTCTAAAAGTATGTTCATTAAAATTTGTATAGTACATTTGCAATTCACTGTTATAGACAAATCAATCCTCTTCTTTTCAATGGTTTCGGTGCGAGCCAAAGAATATATTTATATACTTAATAAATCAAACTTATAAGGTTCATTATAAGCGTTGTAAACATCATACACGTCTCTGAGGAAGGCTTTAGTACACCACTATGACTTATTTTCGTTGGTCCGATTTGCTTTAAATTTAATATTAATAATTAATTTTAATACTAAATTTAAATTCTCTTCAAAGGAACAGCTGTTAAATTACTCGATACCTGGTGGTGATTAAACCAGAGACAAAACGAATGTCAAATACGAAATGGCACTCTTGAACATGCCTTCAATAAAATTGTTGTCAATGACGCAACAGTTCAATAAAGAGAAGCGAAAATATCCACTTTGCATCTTTTTCAATAGAAAATATTCCGAGATGTAAGCCATAGACGATCGAGGTTTTCGTACAGACAAAATTCTCAAATGAACCGCGGAAATCAATTCTTCATTACTATTTATGATACCGGATAACGTAACCAACAAAACAACGGTACTAGATAAAGGTAGTAACACGCCAATTGTCCACGAAGCATGATCGAGTGAGGAAGTGCCCAGCAATTTGCATATTACAGTGAACTCCAAACAGAAGTAAGTCACCCACTCCACTAGCCATAATACTAGGCAAATTTTCATCACTAACGCGACTTCACTACAGGTCAGACAGTTCGTTTTGCACTCCTTTTGTTGTAGATTTTTCCTATGGCTCCGTCGAAAGACGACTGCGTCAGGTGTAAACAGAAGTTTTATGGGAAGCAAACTTCTACGAAGTGCGCAAGTGGATGTAACAGAAGGGCACACAGCAAGTGCCTGAGTGGCAATTCGTTTACGTGCACTGACTGTGAAACCACGAAGGTCAAGGGAATTGCAAACACAAGCTCTAGGCCGTCGGCGGATGGTTTATCCCCGGCTACTCTATCTTCCGTAACACTTGACGATGTTCATGAGGCTTTTCACAACCTTCTTAAGGTCGACAGCCTCACAAGAGATCCCGATTCCATCCTGGATCACATTTTACGCAAACTGGACCAAATGCAAGACCAATTGGTGAATCTTTCTTCTACGGTCGATGCATTGGAAACTAAACTTGCGATTGCTGAGCGAGAGAAGGAGACGCTGCGTCGGGAAAACTCCGAATTACTCACGGCACTTTCATCCTCTGGACCGTCTTGCAACGTTACTAATGGCAAACCCACTGATTCACGGAGCGAGCCCAGTTACCGACGCTACCTATTCCGTGTTCATTTGCTGCGATGGCTAGCCGCAATGGTCCGCTGCTTCAACCACCACGCCAGACTCAACAGACCCGACCTATGCAGGCTGTGAAAAAGGGATCGGCCACGGCTTCACGGTTGAAAATTGCGATTCGTGGCCCTAAACCGGCGCCTAGGGCTTTATTTGTAAGCTTATTGGATGAATCACTGCTTTCTGGAGATTTTCAGACTTCTCTCGTGGAAGATCACGGGATAATATCGGCTCAATGTATCCGTTTGCGACCAAAAAATCCTAAGGCGCGCCACTCATCCTTTTACGTGACGTGTACTGATCCGGAGGAGTTTGATGCCCTCGATGACACTAATATCTGGCCTGCTGACTGCATCATTGCGAACTTTACTGGTGTTCCACGTGATAATCACAAACACGAGTCGGAATTGCTAAAGGACAGTCCCTCAACCACTTCTGACTAATGACAGTACAGCTAACAATAGGATACCAGAATGTAAGAGGATTAAGAACTAAATCTCAGGAATTTTTGGACAATGTCATAGGGCAGGATTTAGATATTATTTGTATAACTGAAACTTGGTTTGGGGATGTGCAATTCAACACTGATTACTTTCCTAATTCGTATGTAATATATAGAGCAGATCGTCCCGATCCTAATTTTCGGAATGTCCGAGGGGGAGGGGCTCTGATTGCAGTGAAAAGAACCTTGAAATCTTTTCGCCGTAGTGACCTAGAGCCTACTGCAGAATGTTCATTAAAATTTGTATAGTACATTTGCAATTCACTGTTATAGACAAATCAATCCTCTTCTTTTCAATGGTTTCGGTGCGAGCCAAAGAATATATTTATATACTTAATAAATCAAACTTATAAGGTTCATTATAAGCGTTGTAAACATCATACACGTCTCTGAGGAAGGCTTTAGTACACCACTATGACTTATTTTCGTTGGTCCGATTTGCTTTAAATTTAATATTAATAATTAATTTTAATACTAAATTTAAATTCTCTTCAAAGGAACAGCTGTTAAATTACTCGATACCTGGTGGTGATTAAACCAGAGACAAAACGAATGTCAAATACGAAATGGCACTCTTGAACATGCCTTCAATAAAATTGTTGTCAATGACGCAACAGTTCAATAAAGAGAAGCGAAAATATCCACTTTGCATCTTTTTCAATAGAAAATATTCCGAGATGTAAGCCATAGACGATCGAGGTTTTCGTACAGACAAAATTCTCAAATGAACCGCGGAAATCAATTCTTCATTACTATTTATGATACCGGATAACGTAACCAACAAAACAACGGTACTAGATAAAGGTAGTAACACGCCAATTGTCCACGAAGCATGATCGAGTGAGGAAGTGCCCAGCAATTTGCATATTACAGTGAACTCCAAACAGAAGTAAGTCACCCACTCCACTAGCCATAATACTAGGCAAATTTTCATCGAGTCGTCAAGGTCAAGGACAGCGTTCAACAATCGCGTATGTAAGACACACAGTTCAGTTACATTTTTCTCTACCTTAAGCTTTTCCGCCAGTATTTTTAATTTGATTCCGATACAAGCTATTGAAAGCGCCAATGTAACTTGGAAAAGGTAAGTCAACGAGGTTATAGTGTAGTACAAAGTGCTTGTAACTACAAGTACGCAATAGGCGGTGATGGTACCGGATTTCAAAAATTCACAATCAAATAAAGTTTCGCGAACGTAAATCATTACCCAATCATAGTCACATAAAAGGGTAAACCTAATTGCTATCAACAATGCGCTTACTGAAAAAATTATTAACGTGATTGAACTGAGACTGCGTGGTAGTTTTATGACATCACCGTCGTTTGAGATTAGGAACATTAGTCTCACGCTTGTTCCAACGATAGAACTTTTTCCAAACAAACACGAGTTGAGCACAAACGTAACAGAACACATTCTAAGTATGTCTCCAATTGGTAACAAACAATCTGAAAGGTTTTCCAGGTTTAATTCGAAATGTACCGCGAAACTAAAAATGTACAGAGAGTACGCGTTAACTACTGTGAAAAGTAACCAACGTTGAATTGAACGTTTCTTCTTCCCGTCTCGGTAAAGACCCAAAATATGCAATATTTTGAATACGATATTAAAAGCAAAGTTTTCAGTTACACATTTTGGAGGTTTCAAATTGTTTTGGTTATTTAAATCGCGATGGCTCTTATTCTTAGTAATTCTAGTTCTAATTGCCGCGAAAATTGACACTAACCGCTTCATTTTTATACTAACTTATCCTTAACGATTTAAGAGCCTTAGTTAATGTGGGTTAGAACAATGGTAATGTAAATTGTCGAAACACTCAAGAAGATGGTAAAACAAGTTGGGAAAACCAAAATATTACCTCTCCGTGTCAAGAGGTCTACTACTGCAAACGTATTTACCTAGATATGGAATTATTTCACTTTTTTGAAGTAAAAATTTACGAAATATTGAAGCAGTATTCCAAACATAGCGAATGTACAGTAAAGCAGACGACATTTTACATCCAATAAGGATAAATCTTGGACACATGGAAATCAGTCAATGGGGAAAAGAACAGGAAATGAAGTCTACGCTTCAGCTGTTTACCCTATATTCTGAAAGCTACATTCACAACTGGTTTGCAGTGTAAACACTATCGTCTCGTCTCACCTCAACAATATTCTTAG
Organism: Phalangium opilio; assembly: GCA_019434445.1. NCBI lineage: Eukaryota > Metazoa > Arthropoda > Arachnida > Opiliones > Phalangiidae > Phalangium > Phalangium opilio. Next base: position 8,114 of record JAEQBA010001740.1, read on the forward strand.
TTTGCCAACATGAATGTTCACGTTAAATAACACCAAAGCTAAATTGTAGCTAGACGCACTAATAGTCAATGCGCACCATAAAGAGAATAATAAGTCTGTAGTTACTAGCCGTTTACCATTAGCCCTTTTACTAACCTTATTATTATTATTTAAGAGTGTATTTAACTTTCGGCTCACTCTGAACCGTTGATGTCTGTTCATTTCAGACACGAAAATCAAAGCCAAAAGTTTACTTCACCTCAGGCCTCAATTATTTACTCTTTGTTTCACTAAGCCTATTGCGGATAATACTTGTTATACGCGCCTGAGTCTAGGTCTTAGTTTTCTTCATGAAATTACTAAACCAAGGATTATTCTATATACAGATGTAGTATAGCTTACGCAATATATAAACAGCGATTTCAAATAACAATATTAAAATTATTCTTTGGAATATCAAAATGAAACAGAGCTTTAAAGCTACAAAAGTACTAAATGCATCATAATTACGAAAAATACTTCCACATATTCACTTTATATTATGGAAAAAGGGAATATTAAGGTTCTGTATGATTTCTTAATACATCAACACAAGGCTAACTGCTAACGCGACGCACTAGTGTAACAATGGACGGACACACACAGACAAAAACATAGACTGCTTTTTAAATCTTTCCGTATTAATTTTGAGTTGAGAAACAAGATTATCTTTAATATTTAAATAAATATAATTATTTTTAATTATTTTAATCTTCAATTATTAACATTAATAATAGTTAAATCGTTTAAAATAAAGTTATACCTATTATCTTCTCAAACTTTTCTAATATTGACGTTTAAAGTGAAGGGTACCCCTCTTGCCCGCTTTCTTCAAATTTTGGGGTATATATACGATTTGTTTCCATTATAATAGTAAGGAAAAAGCGCAATTGCGAAAACCTTTGGTGGCCGATCCCACCTTAGGGAGGCTAGACGTTTCTCGTAACCCTAGCTGATCGCCGCGTATATCCTAAAACCAAACGATGATAATGGAGTAGAAGCCAATGATACAGATTGGTGTCTATGTGGAATAGACGGAAGACCAGTGGATGGTGGTGTTAGAAGCCAATGATACAGATTGGTGTCTATGTGGAATAGACGGAAGACCAGTGGATGGTGGTGTTAGAAGCCAATGCTACAGATTGGTGTCTATATGGAATAGACGGAAGACCAGTGGATGGTGGTGTTAGAAGCCAGTGTAAGTGCGGACCGGTGTCAATGTGGGATTGACAAAGAATAGAAGATGGTGGTGGTGGAAGCCAGAAAAGTACCAGACTGGTGTTCATATGGGATGGACGAAGACCAAACATGGTGGTGTGAGAACTCAAGTATAGAGTAGCCAACGGAGAGAAATACAATTTTCCAAATTTCTGTGAACTGTCAATGCGGTCCGGAAATTGGGAACACGTTTGCTCCGATACGCAAACTGCGAACGCGGTCACGTGGGTGTAACAACGGAAAGACAGACAGACAGACAGACACACACACACACACAGACAGACAGACAGACAGACAGACACGGCCGTTACAGAACCTCTCCTGGACTACGTCACACGGAGAGGTAACAAAAGAACAACGATCAGTGACGAAAAACTGATTTGGTAAAAATGCGCTTTTCACAAGCTTCAAAAGTGGTTTTTAAAGAACTATTGCCATTCTTGTTGAATGCAAGAAAAACACCTCGCGCGTGAAGTTGTGCCATCGGTCTATTTACCTAACATTGGCGAAGGACTGGAATGCTTTTTTGATAAGGTGGTTGGTGGATGGTTTCAACCAACAAGGACTCCTGTCAAATACCACGTGTATTAAAATTTAGCACTATAACTTCATTTGTCATCGCCTGCATTGTCGACTTTTCAGGGGGGAAGCATTCGCCAGAGACGAGACTAGATACTTCTCCAGAATCGTTGGTTTAATGCTGGCTAATTTGTCCGGGATTTAATAAGGACATTCAAAGATAAGTCGCGATTTATGTAATTGAAGAAACTAAGCGAAGCTAAGCCACCACTGTAAGCAGTGTATCAATATACTTATCAATGGTATTGTTAGCATTTCAATAACAAAGATTTAAGGGAATACTTTACCAACTGTTGCTCTATAAATCCGGTTACCAATGACTTTATCCCACTTAGTTTCTTCAAATAAAAATCTTCGCGACAACTAATTTAATATCTCCATTAGCTTCTCCTCTTCGCGAAAATAACACCAACGCGCTCGGCGAAGTGTCATCGGCAAAGGTTTCTACCCTGTATATCGATCTACTCATAGCAGTTTTATCACTGCGAAATTTACTCTGGAACGAAAGAGAAATGTTTATTAAAACCTATTTATTTTGCATACTTCAATAATGCCAGTTCGAATGATTCGATTCTCTAGAAATCTGTACTGGGAATGCATTTTCATCAGCTTCACTTCTTTCAAATTTCAATGTCCATTACAAGAGAAATGGCAATTTCTACAGAGGGTCGCGTTTACAAATCAAGGCGACTAATTTAAAATAAAAGAAATTGGTTAAGCTTGATTCATTGCATTATTAGACACTGCTGATGATGTGGAATTCAACTTAAAAATTTTTTAGTTTTGTACACACAATGTTAAATGTATCATTTTCAAAACTCTGATCTTCAAGGAACTTGATAGGAAAACCTTTCTTCGTTTTTCTCGCTATACTTACTTGGTTAGTTTGCAATTTCCGAGATATGAGTGAGCGAAACTGTTCCTCTCAATTGACAAATTATATCAGATATTTTTCATAGAACTAAGACGTAAGTAGAGGCAGAGAACGGAAGGGATTTCAAGCTATAGCTATTCGTAGTAACTACGCCCCTGGGAACTCCGTTTATTGCGGGAATTATCGTTGCATGTCCAATTTATATAAACAAACATGTTTAAATTGTAAAAAGAGACAGATTAATCCAAACAAAGCTTCATATTCTACACTGGCATTCTTTTTCGTCTTACAACAATATTAAGGCCCTAGAAAGGACCTCTATGGTCCTACTTACCTTTTAAACTGTTAGCTTTAGACAACTAGGGTTAATATTAGACCACACATATTCTAAGCAAAAATGGGATCGGCGTGTTTTATAGACCAATTGCGCAATCAATAAAAACGTGCTGTTCCCATGGATATAATTTCACTATGAATAAACTGTGCAATGAGAACGAGTGAGAGAGTTTTTTAAACGGTTTCCTGTTACGTTAATGACTTTTCCTTATGTTAATATAATATCCTAGAACGAAGTTAAATTTTAACTATGCTAGGAAAAACTGACTAGATTCAACTACCTGACGATAGAGCTCGGCATTATGTATTCATTATCCACAAATTGGTGGATAAACAAAGTTGTGGATTATAATACGATTTAATATGTAAGATCTGTGGATAATTTTCGAGTATGGATAAAGATAAAATAACGTGGACAATGGATAGATAATGCCGAGCTCTACCTGACGGTATCGTTCCTTTCAACCGAATTCCCAATGGACCGAAATCCCATTCGACCGAATATCCCGCAATGATTTTAGATTTCCAGCCCAATGGCTATATTCCCGATGGACCGAAATCCCAATCGTCCGAATATGCCCCTAAAAAATACATGAATATAACTTGAAACACTGTAGCCGTCAGCGATTCGGTGGTGTAGTGGATACGATGTTGGACTGCGAAGCGATAGGTTGTTGGTTCGAATCTCCGAAAGGTATGTTAGTAATATTAAAAGTAAATGTTTCGTGATGCTAATTAAAACGCTCACTTTCATTCCTTTCAAGGCAAGAGATATATAGAACTTATAAACAAATTCTGCTTAAAATGAAGTACAGTCTTAATGGTAGTTCCATCAATGTCTTTAAATTTTAAATTAAAATTTTAATATTTTGGTTCCGGGTGGGTTGGGTTGGGTTAGGTTAGGTTAGGTTAGGTTAGGTTAGGTTAGGTTAGGTTAGGTTAGGTTAGGTTAGGTTAGGTTAGGTTAGGTTAGGTTAGGTTAGGTTAGGTTAGGTTAGGTTAGGTTAGGTTAGGTTAGGTTAGGTTAGGTTAGGTTAGGTTAGGTTAGCTTAGGTTAGTTTAGGTTTGGTTTGGTTTGATTCCAATAATTCGTTGACACCTTTTCCAAAATATGCTCCTTTTAATTAGCTACCACCTTTTCCAAAATATTATCCCTTTAAATAGCTACCACCTTTTCCAAAACATTCTCCAATTAATTAGCTGCCACCATTTCCAAAAGATTTTCCTATTAATTAGCTGCCACCTTTTTCAAAATATTCTCCTATTAATTAGCTGCAACCTTTTCCAAAACATTCTCTTACTAATTAGCTACCACATTTTCCAAAATATTCTCCTTTTCACTAGCTACCACCTTTTCCAAAATATTCTCCTTTTAATTAGCTACCACCTTTTCCAAAAGATTTTCCTATTAATTAGCTGCCACCTTTTTCAAAATATTCTCCTATTAATTAGCTGCAACCTTTCCAAAACATTCTCCTAATAATAAGCTACCACATTTTCCAAAATATTCTCCTTTTAACTAGCTACCACCTTTTCCAAAATATTCTCCTTTTAATTAGCTACCACCTTTTCCAAAACATTCTCCTATTAATTAGCTGCCACCTTTTCCAAAATATTCTCCTGTTAATTAGCTGCAAACTTTTCCAAAATATTCTCCTGTTAATTAGCTGCAAACTTTTCCAAAACATTCTCCTAATAATTAGCTGCCACCTTTTCCAAAAGATTTTCCTATTAATTAGCTGCCACCTTTTCCAAAATATTCTCCTATTAATTAGCTGCCACCTTTTCCAAAAGATTTTCCTATTAATTAGCTGCCACCTTTTCCAAAATATTCTCCTATTAATTAGCTGCCACCTTTTCCAAAATATTCTCCAATTAATTATCTGACATCATCTCCAATATATTTCTATTATTGCTCGTGGTAAGAGGCGGGCTTTTAATACTCATATAAATAATCTTTTTACCTCCAAACAAGGTTAGGTTACGTTTGGTTAGGTTAGGTTAGGTTAGGTTAGGTTAGGTTATGCTAGGGTAGGTGAGGTTCGCCGTAATTAAAACGTAGTTTAAATAAGTGCAGTAATACATTTTCAACTCACATTTATTTTAACAATAATAAGTTGTGAAATTAAAAATATATTTAATGCAAAACCACACAGTATGTCTTCTTCCAGTTCAATAGAATTTCGGTCCAATGGGACTATAATAAAACCGCACCTTTGGCTACGTTCGGTCGAATGGGACCCCAAAAAAAACCCCTTCTGTCGAATGGGAATTCGGTTCAATGGGACCAAAGCTACCTGACGAGTAGCTACTACCAATAATTGCACACCATAAGGTTTATTAAAAAAATCAAGTTGGGAAAACCAAAATTTTACCTCTCCGAGTCAAGAGGCGGACCAACTTACTTACCTTGATATGGAATTATATCCCCTTTTTTATATACAATTGCAGAAGATATTATTTCTCTTTTTTTTAAGTAAAAATTTACGAATTATTAAAGCAGTATTCCAAGCGTTGCGAATATACAGTAAAGCAGACGACATTTTACATCCAATAAGGATAAATCTTGGACACATGGAAATCAGTCAATGGGGAAAAGAACAGGAAATGAAGTGTATAAATTTTGGAGAGATATAACCTTTATGTGTTTGTAAAGGCCCAATTATCTACGCTTCAGCTGTTTACCCGTTATACTCATAGCTTCATTCACAACTGGTGTGCAGTGTAAACACTATCGTCTTGTCTCACCTCAACAATGTTCTTAGTTTGCCAACATGCGTGTTAAGGTTAAACAACACCAAAGCTGATTTGTTGCTACACGCACTGAAAGTCTTGCGCACCATAAAAAGAATGAAAACTCCGTAGCTAATACCCGTTTATCATTAGCCCTTTCACTGGTTTAATTGCCACCATGATCTTTTCTTCTATTATTACATCTACACCTGATTATTTAAACGTGTATTTAACTTTCGGCTCACTCTGAACTCTTTCGTCGCCGTACCATAGCCAACCAGAACGCCTTCAACTGTCGTTTCATGCCATTTGGTTCGTTTTTCCTTGGGGATGTACGAAAACGACTAGCTTCCAAATACACGGATGTGTCCGATGCGAGGTTTAGACCCATGCCATAGTTCGTAAGGTGTCTTCGCAATTGCCTTGCTTGGCAGACGGTTTTGAAGGTAGGTAGCCGTCATTATGGCTTCGCCCCAGTATCGCTTGTCCAACTGTGCGTCCAAGAGCATACACTTCGCCATCTCTATCAAAGATCTATTTTTACGTTCAGCAACACCATTTTGTTGAGGAGTGTAAGGAATTATCGTCTGATGTTCAATTCCCTTTGTCTTCAAGTACTCCTCCAGATCATGGCCGATATACTCTCCTCCGTTGTCTGATCGTATTATTTTCGGGCTTCTTTGGAATTTATTACTTGAGGCAGCAATGAAGTCCTTTAAAACTCCAGTAACGGCGTCCTTCGTCTTGATCAGGCAAGTATGCGTGTATCTTGAGTAATCATCGATAATGGTGACCATGTACCGATTCCCACTCGGTGTAGCTCTTTCCATAGGGCCGCATACATCGGTGTGGATTAAATCCAATGGCTGTTTTGTCTTCGTTGTTGACGTGGGGAAAGGTTTGGCTGCCGTCTTTCCCTTCAAACAGCATTCGCATAACGTCTTACTCTTGCAATCTGATAACTGAATACCATCTGCCAGTTCCTCGGACGAAAGCTTCTTTACTGCGGCTTCGTCCCGATGTCCAAACCGTCTGTGCCGTAAATGCAGACAATTTTCGGAATGATCATTAGTGGCAATTCGAGCACTCTGTCTGAGCTGCAACCGGTATAGGGAACCATCCATCGTAGCCATAGCTACTTTCCGATCTCCCTCCATAATTGTGCAAGTGTCGTCTTCGAAGATGATTTTGTGTCCAGTCTGGGTTAATCGATAGACGGATAACAGGCGTCCTCCTAGCTGGGGTACATAGAAAACATCTTTAGCAACTATATTGCGTACCTGTCCGTCTGGGCCTATGCAATTGAGTAGGACTTCGCCAATTCCTTCCGCCTGAATGAAAGTATCGTCTGCAAGGTAAATCTTCTCCGAAGCGGGTTTCATGGACTGGAAATCTTCTCGCTTATTTGACATGTGGCTGGTGGCCCCCGAGTCGACATACCATGCCGAGCTGAGTGCAATGCCAGCAGAAGCCTTGAAGGCCGCGAATTCGCTGAAAGGTGACCCTCCTTTCACACCTTTACTTCGATGCTTGCGTCCTACTTGAGTTCTTTCCTGGTCCATCTTCTCTTTATAACGTTGGCAGTCCTTGATAAAGTGGCCCGGATTATTACAGTGATAACAAACTCCTTTTTGAGGACGACGCCGATGATTACTGTGCTTTGGTCGACTGCCTTGATTCGCAATTACTAATGCTGTGTCTGCCTTGGGTGCTTCCGTGGTAGCATATCTTTCCTGACGTCGGTTATATTCGTCGATTACCTTCGCCTTTACAAATTCCAGTGTCAACTCTGCTTCCGGCCTCACTTCAAGCGCGGTGACCAACGCATTGTAGGAATCCGGTAAACTGCATAGCAACATGGCTGAGAGGTAACTATCTTCCATTTGGTGCCCGATTCCTCTTAACCTCTCAACCAGTTCTAACATCGACGTGATATGATCTTGCATACGTTGTTGACCCTCTTTGAATCGCATGTGATGGATTCTTCTTAATAGGAATAGCTTGCTGGTCATATTTGACTGCTCGTGTAGTTTGCTGAGCGTGGTCCACATGGATCGAGCGGTGGTTTCTTTAATGATGTGAATCAATTGGTCATCTTCAACCGACAGTGCAATAGCAGCTTGGGCTTGCCTATCCCGCTTGTCCCAGTCAGAAGGAATATTCGTCACGGGCCTCTCTGTGTCAACCACTTCCCACAAGTTATCCTTTGTCAGCAGCATCTTCATTTTGAACTTCCACAGTTGATAGTTTGCGCTGTTGAGTTTCGCAATGGTGCACTTGGTGTCACTACTCATAATGGTTGCCGTTTGAAACGGGATGCGATTAATCTAAGACTACACGAACTCAACTACCACTAATATCAAAATGAAATCACACTACCGCCTTACGCGTGACTGGGCCCATAACTGTTGGGTTTTAAAGAAAGACCATAGTAGTAACTCAACAAAGTTTATTAGATACACTAACAAGTTTAAGGCAAAAACAATTCAATATATATGAAACGAAAGTAGATCAAAACATGAAAAATAGACTTAAGAGTTAGGTCTACAAAAACTTTTTACGATGTACGTTGTATTATGCCAACAATAAGAAGCATATATGCGGTAAAGGTTTTTACTGTACTGCCGAAAGTCGCGTGTGTTGTCTTCGGTAGCTAATGAAATTACAGAAACCGTTCCAACTAGACTAGAATAATGTCGCTCAAAAAATAAAATATTTAAGCTAATTGCATGAAAAGAAATCAAGTTTTGTTAGATACCGTGGCTTTTGAAGCCTATAAATTACTTGGAAACGGAAGTTTCAATTAAAAAATCATCGTTCAGATCGCTTTAGCCTCCATCGAGACAAGGCTTAGCGACTTTGAAATTTATGGCTACTTTCCGGTTAATTTTAGGTCAGTTCATCTTCTGTAAATCCCCAAATTCCTACTTTAATATTTGGCTATTTACTGCTTCGTCATATTCGAAGAAAATGGTACATCAGGGTGTGAGGATGCTCCTTATGATCAAAAATATAATAAAACAAAAGATACCAATTCACAAATTCCGAAGCTGTTGAAGTGTTGAACATCCGGACCCTCAAAAACGTTTGGAACTCTCATGAAGTCCTCTATTGTGTTGACGTTTTCAATTTTTTGAGTGGCGAAATTGGCTTTCATGAAACTGTTGAACAAGTTGATGAGAATCACAGTTATCAAGAGAAAGAGTCCCACGCTAATTCGAATTGCCTGCGACGATGAAATGTCAAATCCTAGTGGAACAAAATAAAGTCGGTTCATGTTAAATAGGGTTTTTAGACCGAACTATTTTCAAACCAAGATTAGTGTTGCATTGCGGGAACTGGAGAATAGAGTTAAACTGTGGAAGTGTGAAAAATGTGCTGAACTGGCCGTGCAACAAAATACTTTCGTTTTTCCATCTTTCGGAAATTTCTTCGTTTTTTACAAAGCACTAAACTTAGTCCAGATCATATTATCAGATAGTGGAAAAGAACACCTTTCGGGAGAACTCACGGTTTTGCTTGTCCTATATAATCAGTGAGCACGTATAAGAGGGAGAGTCAAAGAGAGAAAGTAACTAGAACGGCACAGCCCAATATCTGTCTCACGCGCACCTACCTCGACGCACAGCCCAGGCGCCAGACGTCATGTTGGTTCAGGTTTTGAAAGGGGGTGGGTCTCCTTCTCATTCGTGTTCACTGCTATAATTCACCGTCCATTCTTCATAACCCTATCCCTCTAGCATTTCTACATAATCATCATCTGAATAGATGTTTACCTTTTCCCAATATGGCTCCGAAGTATAGAAAAACTTTCTCGAAAGCAAAGGTACGATTGAGTTTCGAATTCCATTCATTCGGCGTTGAATTATTTCAACCAGGGTTAAAAGAGCAAACGAGAAAACCAACCCGATCCAAATCTGAGAAATGATAACACAGAAAGAGAATATAATTTCAAATCATAGCGGAAAAGAAAATTTCAACCATGGTAAAGTTTTAGGAGAACTTTTATGTATGACCAAGTTTATTGACATATTTCCTTAACGGTATACAGACTAAATAACCCTTAGAAAACAGACTAAAAGTCATAATCCATCATAATAGAAAAAGTACGAGATCACCCAGGGCTAATATATTTTTATCAAATGTTGTAAATACATTTTGGAGAGAATATGTCCCTAGCCATGGTTAGTATGAATCCATTTGGGGGATGTTGTCCAGGGGATTTTGGACCATTTGAAAGAGGATTGCCTTTTTATGCTCTTAGAGATCACAACCTTGGATTTTATGTCCAGGGGTATTATGTCCTACATTCATATTAAACACTACTTGTAACACTGTCTAGTCTTGTAAATGCCATGAAATTTTATCCGAAATTCACCCAAGGAACACAACATTACGGAGAATTTACGTCCTCTTTCTCTTCAAAATTCCTTCCGCTAAATTTAAATCCTCCAAGAGTTTGCAAAAATGTTTCTTACTCCTTGAGAAAAGGTGCTTATGTCGTTGAAGGCTCCAGCTAAATTCTTGATATACGTGGTGTTTTTTTTCTGAGATAAATCTATAGCAATAATGCATGAATGGTTCTGTTGGTATTCTTTCAACAAATAGACCATTATTGAACCGTGTCTTGCGATAAGGTGTTGGGTGCAATATCAGCATAGGCATCTGAAACTGTTAAAATATTGTTAAACCCAAAAAACAGGTTTGTGTGGGAAATTTGGTTTCAGAATTAACGTTTCTTCCATACTTTAAAACATTGGTTACCTAACGCTGTTTAACGACATGTGTTATCATATTTAAAAGGTGTGTTTCCCTATAAGAGATAAGAAATAGTGCAATTGCGTGAACCCTTAGTGGAAACCCTGCCATTGGGAGGCTAATCTTTTCTCATAACCCTAGCCGATCGACGCGTACATCTTAAACCCTAATGATGATAATGGGGTAAAAGCCAGGATTGATTTATGTGAACTGCAAACGCGGTCCAGATATTTCAAACAGGTTTTCTCCGATTTGGGTATTGCGATCGCGGTGACAGACTCAAAGATTCGTCCAGAGTAATACCTCTCTGCGACGTCATCGTCACTCAGAACGGTAAATAATTTACCATAGATTACTGAAAAACTTGTTATCTACACTGTAAAAAACACAGTACGTTTAGCCACATTGTAGTATACCGTGAGGCGCTTAGTTTGACCCGAGACGTAGTAGTAGTAGTAGTAGTAGTAGTGACCGGGGTTGTCGCTTTCGTTATCGTCAGATTTGAGCTTAAAAGGAACTCTATAGTACCTTAACCCACCAAAGGGATAACTGAGGTCGGTTAGAGATTTTATTTTAATTAAAAATTTTCAGGTTGAACTCGAGAATCGAACCCGGGTCGCTCACAAAGTAGTAAGACACTCTACCACTGAGCTATAGAGACTTGATAGAATAATTCGAGTTTTTATGGTTTTTTTTCTCTAAAGTGTCGGGGGTGAGATGGGGTGGGTACTTCTTAATCTGTGGGGACGGATACATTTCAGTTTTTATCTGTGGGGTCGGATACTTCAGAATTTGTATGCTTGGGGTTTTTATATTTATTTCTTCTTATTTAAGTGCTAATTAAATAGATACCGATGTGGCTACTATTAAGGCCCAGCCCTTTGGCCTTCTTGTTAATAACTACTAAAGCCTTTTCTATGCACTCCCGATGTACTTTTAAAGGTACTACAAAATACCTTTATAAAGGTAATCTAATCTACCTCTTAAAGTGTTAGTGCCACGTTTTTTGAAAAGTGGCTAATTTTCGTTTTAAAACATCAATTGGGTTATAATAACAGTAGATCCAAGGTAAAAAGTCTTATAGAAATTTATTCATTTTGTAATATGAAAAAGAAAATTGATATTTCACATACCTCATTTAAACGGAATTATAAATATACCCCTGGTGACGTCATAAGAGGTTGACCAGCGCGAGACAGATTTCATTACGAGAGCTAAGCCTAGTTTTTAAACATCGCGCGCCCGTCAAATTCGATCACTTTGAAAGCACCACCTATCAATAAAAAATAGGACTTGCGGAGTCGCGCGTGCCGCGTGCTCACGCGCGCTCGAATCGTGACGTCACCAGGGGTATATGGAGTATTCAACTGTCAAAATAGTTTTAAAAAATTCTGCGAGTAGGTTCCGAAAGCCGGGGTTTTAATAATATTTGGAAAATTATAATGCATTATACAGGGTGGAAAAGATCAGAGTGCCCAAATTTTTCGGACATTTTATAAAAAAAACTCGAGATCAATGAGGAAATTAATTGTAGTACATTTTCCAGACTCATTGATTTAATCAAAGAATTCTCTGGCATCCCCTAAACAAATCGTTCATGTAGTTTCAAATTATCACCAAAATGAGAATTTGTAAGAAATCAATACAATAATGTTAATGAAAAATTAGTTTTTGTAAGATATCATAAATTTTACAAGATTAATCCTGCAACAAATAGGAAATTAATGTCCTTTAGCGCAAATGTTCGATGTGTCTACCATCCTGATGTAGACATTCTTCAAGTCTACTGGCCATTGATTCGCGGGGTGGCGAAGCATTCCTGGGGTGATGTCGGCAATGGCGATTCTTATTCTGGCTTTAAGGTCGTCGGGTAATCTGGTTCAGTTGCGTATACCTTTCCCTTGACATAGCCCCAGAGGAAGAAATCTAACGGAGTTAGGTCAGGAGACCTTGGAGGCCAGAGCGTTGGTCCACCCCTACCAATCCATCGGTTAGGGATTTCGTTATTCAGCCACTCTCTTACGGCTACGGCGAAGTGCGGTGGCGCCATCCTGTCGGAACCACATATCCGTCACTACTGCCAATGGTAAATCATTAATGGCATCAGTAAATTCTTGACGCAAAAACTCCAAGTAACGTTGCCCGGTGATGTTCTCGTCAAAAAGAATGGCCCAATGATTCTGTCGCCAATGATGCCAACCCACACATTGGTTTTCAAACGCACCTGATAATAATGCTCCCGAAGCCTGTGAGGATTTTGCTGCGACCAATAGTGAAAGCTATGTCTGTTGACTGTTCCATCTTGATGGAATGTAGCTTCGTCAGAGAACATAACCTTGCTAAGGAAACCTGGCATTTCTTCATCGAGGAACCGCATTGGCATACAAAAGTCCTGACGCCTAAATAGTCATCCCCTGTTAACGCTTGGTGTAGGAGAATTCGATAAGGATGGAATCGGTTCCGATGCAAAATCGACAGAAATGTACGATGGCTAATGCCACACTCGTCTCGTAATGCTCTACTGCTGGTGTGAGGGTCGGCTTTGAACCTTGCCACAATGTCCATCTCTCGAGCTTCGTTTCCAACTATCCGGTCAACCCTACGTTGACGTTTTTTGAACCGTAAAGCTGTAGCCTTCTGCTAGTATGTTAGCTTCTAGCTTACCAAAAGTCCTTCGAGCAGGTGGCCTTCGCTTCGGAAAGCGTTTGGTGTACAAAATAACTGTCAGGCGAGAATTTCCTCAGCATTCACCCATAGCGTAAATCATATCCAACTTTTCGCGATTAGTAAATCGCGCCATCATAACCAAGTACCAAACTAATTTAATTCGTAGGTGGGGCACACTTCCGAAGTAAACTACCGTGAGATAACCACGTATTTACGGCCTAGAGGTCACAAACCTAAAAATAACCCTTAATACACATTGTCCCTTGTTAACAGCCGCAATAGTTCTGCCTTTCATGGCAGTAGGTGTTTTTTGTTGTCGTTAGAAGGACATTAATTTCCTGTTTGTTGCAGGACTAATATTGCAATATTTTATGATAAAAAGCAAATTTTTCATTAACATTATTGTATTGATTTATTAAAATTTCGCATTTTTTGATTGTTTGAAACTACATGAACGATTTGTTTAGTGGACGCCAGAGAATTCTTTAACCGATTCCATCCTTTTCGAAATCACCTACACCAAGCGTTAACAGGGGATGACTATCTTAGGCGTCAGGACTTTGTATGCAAATGCGGTTCCTCGATGAAGAAATGCCAGGTTTCCTCAGCAAGTTTATGTTCTCTAACGAAGCTACATTCCATCGAGATGGAACAGTCAACCGACATAACCTTCACTATTGGTCACAGCAAAATCCTCACTAGCTTCGGGAACATTACCATCAGGTGCGTTTTAAAACCAATGTGTGCGTTGGCATCATTGGCGACAGAATCATTAAGCCATTCTTTTTTGACGAGAACATCACCGGGCAACGTTACTTGGAGTTTTTGCGTCAAGAATTTACTGATGCCATTAATGATTTACCATTGGCAGTAGTGACGGATATGTGGTTCCAACAGGATGGCGCCACCGCACTTCGTCGTACCCGTAAAAGAGTGGCTGAATAACGAGTTCCCTAACCGATGGATTGGTAGGGGTGGACCAACGCTCTGGCCTCCAAGGTCTCCTGACCTAACTCCGTTAGATTTCTTCCTCTGGGGCTATGTCAAGGGAAAGGTATACGCATCTGAA